>CM077229.1:28956168-29351168 GCA_039654775.1 Spinibarbus caldwelli
GCACTGATGACATATCTGTCTGTACGAACAGGGTGCGCAGAGGTATGCAAATACATAGGTGGAAAGGCAACTAGGAAAGACAATTAAAACATTTTAATTGGACTAACATTTCTTGGTCCTGCACCTTCCACAGACTATATAAATACATATACTGTAATTACATTTAGACCACTTAACTTAATGATTGCTAAAGGGAAGTGTGTCAACAAATGTAGCTATAGGCTAATGAGGAGAAATAAACTACATTTTAGCATTTTAGAATGCCTAGTCATACCTCTGTGGATATTTTGGTGAAAGTAACTCAAAAGATTCAAGATTCAAGATTTTTATTTGTCACATACATGATTATATAGAGATATAACCAGCAGTGAAATGTGAGTCAGGTCCGCTCCATGGACAGTGCAAATATTATAGAATACAAACATAAAATATACATATATATATAGGTATAGGTAAAATGAAATAAAGTAAAGAATAAAATATAAAGAACAAAATATAAAATAAAATGTGCATGACAGTATACTGTAAACTTAAATATTAAGATAAGCAGGAATGTACAAGAGAGGATTGTGCAAACATGTTATACATGGTTGTCATGTAGTAGCAACACAGAAAGTGCTGTGTGCAAATGACACTGTCAGTATGAGGTAGAGAATAATGAATATCTTAATGATTATTAGTGATTATTAAGTGGAGTCATGTTGATGTTAAGAGGCTGAGTTTGAGTTTAGGAGCCTGGTGGCCTGGGGAAAGAAACTCCTCCTGAGTCTCTCAGTTTTTGCCATCAGGCAACGGGAGCGCTTACCAGATGGCAGCAGAGTGAAAAGACAGTTACTAGGGTGGTTTGAGTCCTTGATGATTTTGACAGCTCTGCTTTTGCAGCGTTTGAGGTAGATGTCCTGCAGAGAGGGGAGAGCAGACCCTGAGATGCGCTCAGCTAAGCGCACAACTCTGCAGGGCTTTGCAGTCTTGACTGGAGCTGTTCCCATACCACACCGAAATACACTGAGTTAGTACACTTTCTATGGTCCCTAAATAGAAAGTTTTCAGGATTGTTGGTGAGACCCTGAATTTCCTCAGCTGTCGCAGATGGTACAGTCTTTGCCTGGCTTTATTAACCTGTGTTTGAATGTGTGTAGTCCAAGTCAGGTCCTCTGAGATGTTTACACCGAGGTACTTGAAGCTGCTCACCCTATCCACAGGGGTCCCACTGATCATAAGAGGAGTGTAGGGCCGCTGCTGTCTCTTCCTGAAGTCAACAATCAGCTCTTTAGTTTTGCTCACATTCAGAGAGAGACAATTGTCCTGGCACCATGATGTAAGTCTCTCTATCTCATCCAAGTATGCGGTCTCATCATTATTGGAAATGAGGCCCAGAACCACAGTATCATCAGCGAATTTGATAATGGATGTGGAGCTGTGGGAAGACACACAGTCGTGTGTGTAGAGAGAGTAGAGCAGGGGACTCAGGACACAGCCCTGTGGGGCTCCTACGTTCAGGGTGATGGAGTTGGAGGTGAACTGGCCTACTTTCACCACTTGAGGTCTGCCGGTGAGGAAGTTCAGGATCCAGTCACAGAGTGAAGAGTTAAGGCCGAAGTCTATGAGTTTAGAAGCTAGCTTGCTGGGGACAATGGTATTGAAAGCTGAGCTATAGTCAATAAATAGCAGCCTTACATAGTTCCCGTTGTTGCTGTCAATGTGCGTGAGAGAAGAGTGCAGGATGTGAGAGATGGCATCTTCAGTAGATCTATTGGGATGACAGGCAAACTGAAGAGGGTCCAAAGTATCAGGGATGGATGAGCAAATGTAGTTCTTTACCAGTCTCTCAAAGACCTTCATGACTATTGATGTGAGGGCAACTGGACAATAGTCATCCAGACAAGAGAGTTTATTGTTCTTAGGCACAGGGATGATGACAGATTTTTTAAAGGAGGTGGGAACCACAGAGATAGCTAGGGACTCATTAAAGATGGAAGTAAACAAACCAGCGAGCTGATCAGTGCAGGACCTCAGAACACGGCCAGTAATCCCATCAGGTCCGGCTGCTTTCCTGACATTCACTCGCTTTAGGGCCCTCCGAACATCGTCCTCCGACACGGTGATTACATGATTATCGCTACTCTGACTACCGCTTTCTGACGCGCTGATCGGCAGAGCCATGCAGCCGCGATTGCTTTCAAAGCGGCCATAGAAAGAGTTTAACTCGTCAGCCAGCAATGGATCTGCTCTCACCTCAGCAGAGGATTTATTTCCGAAGGTACATATGGTCCTCAGTCCCTGCCACAGGAGTCGGGAGTCATTGAGCTGAAAGTGAGACTATTCTCTCCCTGTATCGGAGTTTGGCGGCTCTTACTGCGCGTCGGAGAGCATAGCACGATGCTTTGTACTCGCTCATGTTCCCTGACAAAAGACCGGCGTTGTAAGCGGCAGTATGTTTGTTTACCGCAGCACGGATTGTTCTGTCCACCCACAGTTTCTGATTTGAGAAGGTCCTTATAGTTATTGTTTCAGTTGCTTCCTCGGTTAGCATGTTTACAAAGCTTAATGCTACATCCGTGAACTCGTCCCAGGAACATGTCCCAGTCGACATCATCAAGAGCCGCCTGTAGCATAGCTTCTGAGTGGGAGGACCAGCGCGTCACAACTCTCTGCACCGGGGGTTCCTGAACGAGCCTTTGTTTATATTCCGGTGTGAGGAAAATGGCGGCATGGTCCAATTTGCCAAAAGCCGGTAGTGAGCGGGCTTTGTAGGCATTCTTAAACTGAGAGTAGCAATGATCCAGTGTATTCGGTCCTTTAGTTGGACAGGATACATGTTGATAAAAGGTCGGCATGACCTGCCTGAGGTTGGCTTTGTTAAAGTCCCCCGCGATGATAAGAGCAGCGTCAGGATGTTTGTTGATGTAGCCCCTGAGCACATCGTGAAGCTTAGACAAAGCCAAGCCAGTGTCTGATTGTGGTGGGATGTAAACAGCAGTAACGATGATCGATGAAAACTCACGGGGCAGATAGAATGGGCGGCAAATAATGGATAGATGTTCCAGATGAGGCGAGCAGGAGCGTGATAGAGTGGAGATATTCCTGGGGTCACACCATTTCTTGTTAATCATGAAACACGATTTACCGGATTTACCGGCCTCAGCTGTTCTGTCCATCCGTAAAACAGAGAAGTTATCAGACGTTGTTACAGCAGTGTCCGGGACTGAGGTCGTAAGCCATGTTTCAGACAAACAAAGGATGTTACAGTCCCTTATGTCCCGTTGGAAACTTATCCTGGCTCTAAGATCGTCCATCTTATTCTCCTTTGGCGAGCAGAATGCTCGGTAGAGGAGGACTGTGAGCTCTTTTCCTCAGTCTGTTGCGAATCCCAGCACGTTTCCCGCAGCGTTTCTTGATCCATTCGCCTTGGGAGGTTATTCAAGTGGCCATTGTTCATCTCCATGTTCCGAAGAATCTCGAATGGCCTCGACAGGTTGGAGAATAAAGTGTCCTGAAATAGGTTAGTGTAGCGGTATCCAATGTCCAAAAGTGTTTCTTTGTCGTAAGTGAACAGTGCAGACGTTATGTGTGTAAAAAGAGAAAGCAAAAGTAAGTAAGAAAGTAAATAAAAGCACAATCTAAGCGGAGCGACCTGGACGGCGTCCGAACTCGGCGGCGCCATCTGTATGCGCCATCTGTAATGCGTTACAAAAGTAGTGTAACGTATTACAATTCAGAGACATATTGCAATGTAACTAATTACTTTCAAAAGACAGTAACTAGTAATATATAATGTATTACATTTTGGAAGTAACTTGCCCAACACTGATCTTTGAGCAGTTGATGTTATGTATTTATCTGAATTGGAACTGAATTGAATTCTGAATTGGCTTCTAATTGTTAATTGTTAATTGTAACTACTAATAAATTGTTATATTTGATTTATTCTGATCTCTTCCAAAATCATTATTTCCAGTATATTATATAAGTGCAGTCTGGTGTTTCCACAAATCTGCTTCCAGGATAGATCATACTGAAGTACCAATGAATGGAGCAGGGGGCTTATCATTAGGGATCTTCTGATTTCTGATAATCAATCGATTAACAAGTTACAGTTTTCATGATTAAAAAAATACACTTTTTGTTATTTGCTAGCAGGGTGCGGCATACTTAAAGGTGCCATAGAATGGAAAACTGTATTTACCTTGGCATAGTTGAATAACAGTTCTGTAGATGGAAATAACATACCGTGAGCCTCAAACACCATTGTTTCCTCCTTCTTATGTAAATCTCTGGATGCAAAAGACCACTGAAAAACAGGCGAATCGGAACATAACACCGACTGTGACGTTACAGTCGGGATCACTAATAGTTACGCCCCCAACATTTGCATATACCCACCCATGTTCTAGGCCAGCCAAACCTACACAGCCGAATCATCAGAAGTTCTGCAGATATTGTGAAGAAACAAGCTAGGACAATAGCGAAAATCATGGAAATAAACGTTATGTTCCAGGCTGTGCAGGGGATGTGAAGTGCAGGGATGGGTTGGTGTCTATATTCAGAAAGGCACGGAAAGCAAATATCACGTTCTAATAAAATAACGCGAGCCAGTACATAAGATTTCACTTACCACATAAACAGAGTAAGGAGAGATGACTGAGGATGATGGCGAATGATTTACAGATCCTGAGCACCACTGACAAGCATTTGATCTTGTAAAATGTGTGGTAAGTTTCCTCCCTGTGTTTCTTTCTTGCTGTGTGAGCCACAGAAATGAGCTGCACTGTGAAACAGCCAACCAGAGCAGAGCTCAACATTGAGCCGCACTGTGAAACAGCTAATCAGAGCAGAGCTCAACATTAATATTCATGACCCTTCCAAATAAGGTAATAACAGACCATTTCATTCTAGGGACAAATCCTAGGGTTGTAAAGAAGCCTAGAAGCCGATTAGTTACCAGAAGAGATGGACGGCAGCGTGTAAGTGTTGTTGTAATACTTGTTCGTAGATCTGTTGTTTAAATTATTTACTTGCTGCTAGGAAGGAATACTTCGTTTCCTACCTATTTCTATTCTGCATTTTCGTTGAGGTTTATATTTTTGATTGCACTTACTGGTAATTATAATAATTTGCGCCTCGGCTAAGAAGGAGCCTGTGTCATTTGCATTGCTCCTTGTGCTAAGTGTTAGTTTCGTCTTGAGCTATTTGCACTCCATTTGGCTATTGGCTGGGCTAATCAGAAACCGGCCACAGCGACTGTTAAAAGTATTTAAACTGCTTGGTCGCTGTTAGAACTTGGGAGAAGCCGATTAGTCACCAGAAGAGACGGACAGCAGCGCGTAAGTGTTGTTGTAATACTTGTTCATAGATCTGTTGTTTAAATTATTTACTTGCTGCTAGGAAGGAATACTTCGTTTCCTACCTATTTCTATTCTGCATTTTCGTTGAGGTTTATATTTTTGATTGCACTTACTGGTAATTATAATAATTTGCGCCTCGGCTAAGAAGGAGCCTGTGTCATTTGCATTGCTCCTTGTGCTAAGTGTTAGTTTCGTCTTGAGCTATTTGCACTCCATTTGGCTATTGGCTGGGCTAATCAGAAGCGGCCACAGCTGTTTTCACTCTAGTCTGTTAGACTCTGTATTTATTTGATGTCTGTGCGCTGACGCGGAAGCTTCGTGTTCAGCCTCCTCGTGTGAAGACCGACGAGTGTAAAGACGAACGACTTTTTCCTGCGCGACTTTAACCGAGCAACGAACTTAAGTATCATTTCTATCTTCCCTCACACACTCTCCTTTTCTGTCCTCATTCTTTCCACCTCTATCATGTGTTTCCAAACCATTCCGGTTGTCTCTCAACCACGCTCTGACATCACACGCAGACGGCAACGTAATCCTGCTAACCTGCGCCCTATCTCTACATCTTCTACTACACCTCTTTCTTTCTCTGTGGGTCTCTGGAATTGTCAGTCAGCTGTCAACAAAGCTGACTTCATTTCTGCTTTTTCTTTACAATCCACACTCAGCATCTTGGGCTTGACTGAGACCTGGATTCGTCCAGAAGACTCAGCAACCCCAGCTGTTCTCTCTTACAATTTCTCTTTCTCTCACACCCCACGTCAAGTTGGCCGGGGTGGGGGTACTGGGCTGCTCATTTCAAAGAATTGGACATACTCAACCCACTCTTCCCTATGCAATTACAACTCATTTGAATGTCATGTGATTACTGTAACAGCTCCTATAAAACTCCAGATTGTGGTAATTTACCGTCCCCCTGGCCAAATTCTAGCCACCTTCCTAGAGGAGCTGGACGGACTGCTGTCCTCTTTCATGGAGGATGGCACTCCACTCTTAGTCTTTGGCGATTTCAACATTCATCTAGACAAGCCTTATGCTACAGACTTCCATTCACTCCTAGCTTCATTTGATCTCAAATGCCTTACCACTTCTAGCACGCACAAATCAGGCAACCAACTTGATTTAATTTACACACGCAATTGTAGTGTAGATAACATTCTGGTGCAACCACTACATATCTCTGACCATTTCTTCATTTCATTTACATTACTTTTTGATACCCGTGTGCCATCAACCCCCTTACCGGTTACTTTTAGACGAAACCTACACTCCCTTTCTCCCTCACATCTTTCCTCTGTAGTATCCTCCTCTCTTCCCTCACCTACCCATTTCTCATCTCTGGATGTGAATGCAGCTACTGACACTCTATGCCAGACCTTAACCTCTTGTCTTGACGACATTTGTCCTCTCTCCTCCAGCCCAGCACGGGTTGTCCCTTCTAACCCCTGGTTATCCGATGTTCTTCGTGAGCATTGGACCAAATTCAGAGCGGCAGAGAGAAAATGGCGCAAATCAAACGATCCGTCGGACCTGAGTAGGTATCAGTCTTTGCTCTCATCTTTCTCTGCTAAAGTCCACACTGCCAAATCCTCACATTTCCACAACAAGATCAACAGCGCTCCAGACATGCGTAATCTCTTCAGAACATTTAATTCTCTCCTCTGTCCCCCTCCACCACCTCCCACCACTTCTATAACAGCTGATGACTTTGCCACTTTTTTTACAGGCAAAACTAGAACAATCAGTAGTCAGTTCTCTCCTCCACACACACATGACCTCCAACCAACCACATCCACTGCTAAAACTCCCATCTTCTCCTTCTGTCCACTCACTGAGGCAGAGGTATCCAAACTTCTCCTCTCCAGCCATCCTACAACACGTCCTCTAGACCCAGTCCCCTCACACCTTCTCCAAGCAATCTCTCCCACACTCTTACCAGCACTCACACACATCATCAACACATCTCTCCTCACAGGCATTTTCCCCACTGCGTACAAGCAGGCTCGGGTAACCCCACTGCTCAAGAAACCTACATTAAACACTTCGCTTATAGAAAACTACAGACCTGTCTCTCTCCTTCCATTCATAGCGAAAACACTCGAACGAGTTGTCTTCAACCAGGTCTCATTGTTTCTTTCACAGAACAACAAACTGGATGCTAAACAGTCAGGTTCCAGGAGTGGCCATTCAACTGAGACTGCGCTACTCTCAGTCACTGAAGCCCTGCGAATTGCAAAAGCAGACTCCAAATCATCAGTCCTCATTCTGCTGGATCTATCTGCCGTGTTTGACACTGTTAATCATCAGATCCTCCTGTCTACCCTCTCATCTCTGGGCATCACTGGGATTCCACTTCGCTGGTTTGAATCCTATCTCACTGGTAGGTCTTTCAGGGTGGCCTGGGGAGGGGAGGTATGCAAAGAACATCAACTGGTCACTGGGGTTCCTCAGGGATCGGTTCTTGGACCCCTCCTCTTCTCCACATACACGACATCACTGGGTCTCATCATACAGGCACATGGCTTCTCCTACCATTGCTACGCTGATGACACACAGCTCTATCTCTCTTTTCAACCAGATGATCCAACAGTAGCTGCACGGATCTCAGGCTGCCTGGCGGACATCTCGGCATGGATGAAAGAACATCACCTACAGCTCAACCTGGCAAAGACTGAGCTTCTTGTCTTCCCTGCTACTCCAACTCTACAGCATGACTTCACGATTCAGTTAGGTACATCAACAATTGCCCCATCAACTTCGGTCAGAAATCTTGGTGTAATCTTTGATGACCAGTTGACCTTCAAAGAGCACATTGCAAAGACTGTTCGATCTTGCAGGTTTGCACTACACAACATCAGAAAGATCAGGCCCTTTCTGACAGAGCATGGTGCACAACTTCTTGTCCAGGCCCTTGTCATTTCTAGGCTGGACTACTGCAATGCTCTTCTGGCTGGACTTCCATCAAACACAATCAAACCTCTACAAATGATTCAGAATGCAGTGGCACAACTGGTCTTCAATAAGCCCATAAGAGCCCATGTTACACCTCTCTTTATCTCCTTGCACTGGCTACCAATTGCAGCTCGGATCAAGTTCAAGACACTGATGCTTGCATATAGAACAACCACAGGCTCAGCACCCGCCTACTTCCACTCACTATTACGAATCTACACCCCCTCCAGAAGTCTGAGATCTGCTAGTGAGCGACGCCTCGTGGTACCATCACAGAGAGGCTCAAAATCACTCTCCAGAACATTCTCATTCACCATTCCTGGCTGGTGGAATGATCTTCCCACCCCTATCCGGAATGCTGGATCCCTATCAATCTTCAAGCAACAACTGAAAACTCATCTCTTTCAGCACTACTTGACTTCATCCTAAACTTTATTAAAAAAAAAAAAAAAAAAAAAAAAAAACCTTTCTTTCTCTTTATTTATTCCTTTCCTTTCTAGCTTGTACTTATTTGAACAATGCCTGAGACTTGTTGTTACGAGCACTTCCTCTGTCTGATTGCCTCTTCAAGATGAATTGCTTCATGTATTCCCCAATTGTAAGTCGCTTTGGATAAAAGCATCTGCAAAATGACTAAATGTAAAATGTAAATGTAAATGGACATGTAAAACCATTTCTGGAGATTTTTTGCTCTTACCTAAGCCACATACCTTCTATGTAGATATCAGAGAACAAATTTAAAATACTGTATCAATGCATTCTATGGCACCTTTAAAGGTATTATAGTCACCCTGTATCCTTTGAGTAAGCTCAGAACTGGCGAGTTTGTGTCCGTGCATTCACTGTTGGCCAAGTGAATTTCTAAGCGATGCCGTCTTCTTAATGAACAAATAACTGAATGTATGGGATGTCTAGAATAATAAAATATCTAAATTAATACATAATCAATATTTGTGATCAGTCTTTGATTAGAAATACAGTCTAAATTGAATGATCACTTGAAATTGGAGTCAGATTAAACACGGAGCTAGACTAAGTTGAAACTAAATCCTGATAGATTAAGTGAACTTTGTAGAAGCGCAAGTAAAAGACCTACACACATTATACCTTCGCCCACCAACTGGATTCTGTAGTTGGGCCAATTTGGGTGGTTCCTTACACATGAGCAGGACGCGATCTCCAAACAGGAAGCCAAAGTTAAAGTACAAGGAAGCGCTCTGATATACTGCATTGAATTTACATAAACATGATGATATTTTGGCAAAACTATTTGCTCTGGAACAAATGATGGAATAATGAGACCAAAGACTGCTCATTAGATTTTCCCAAAACAAAATATATCTCATGTTTAACCACTATAGAGACGTCAGAGCCAGTGGTAAATTCCAGAAGTTCTGGCTGAAGTATGTCTGCTCTCAACGAGTTCATGAGAACTGAAGAGCCGCTGACGCCCTGGAGCTCACATCTCCTAAAACGACGAAGCAAATTTTCAAATAGATGTAATCTTTATTAACAAACTGCATATTTCAAGTCCAAACAAGTACATTGTTGCCTAAAAAAAACCTCTTAAAAACTACATTCTGTGAAACAAAACAGTATTGTTCTTAAAATTATAGTGGATTTGGGTGTCCATCATGACACTCGCTGTGAGAAATATGGCAACTTCAGCAGGCAGAGTGATACAAAAGGGAAAACAGCTGTTGGGATTTCTGTTGGACTCTATTATCGCACTCTTATCAGCCAATGAGATTCAAAGACCAGATAGAACTGTTGTGTGTGTGTGTGTGTGTATATATATATATATATATATATATATATATATATATATATATATATATATATATAGGGTGGCCCTTATTTTTTGACTTTTGAAATCTTCTGCTCTTATCCTCCCAGTCAACTCTTCTTAATGAAAAATGGTAACAAACCAAATTTCGATGAGATTGGACTATGTTTAGGATGTGCTCAACAAAGTTGAAATTCAGTCTTAATGACTATAACAGCATGTAATTAGTAATTAACTCGGCTCACAAACCTGTCCTAATCCTGTCCTCTCTCTCCCTATTCAGTTCCTGTCCACTTACTGTCCTATCGAAATAAAGGCATAAAATGCCAAAAATAAAATCTTTAAAAAAGTTACATTACAACGCTGCTGATGAGAACCGATCTTTGAAAAACTGCGATCTGATCTAGATTGTGAAACAGATTTTGTTGTTCTCTGACAATCTGCATATGAACTGTGTTTGTTCTTCAGTCTTTCAGAGGAGTCCATTGTACTCTTTTGGATACACCTCTTTGCAACACCTTCTAGGATCTTCATTTAGGAAGAACGAAGTGTTCTGCCATTGTTGTGACATGTTGCCAAGAATGGTAACCCATACTCAGAATTTCTGGGCCGCATTTAACCCGTCAAAGTGCACACATATAGCAGTGAGTACTAAACACACACCCAGATCAGTGGGCAGCAGTGGGTTCTGTGCCTTGCTCAAGGGCACCTCAATCATGGTTATTGAGTTTGGAAGAAAGTGCTGGTCATTCACACCCTCCACCTACAGTTCCTGCCGGTAATGAGACTCAAACCCATGACCTTCAGGTTACAAGTCTGACTCTCAAACCATTAGGCCACAACTGACCCTTTGTTACACAAAATTTCTATATTGAATAAATACTGTTCTTTTTAACTTTTTATTTATCAAAGAATCCTGAAAAAGTATCACAGGTCCCAAAAATATAAATCAGCACAACTGTTTCCAAAAATAATTATAAATGAGCATATTAGAATGATTTTTGAAGGATTATGTGACACTGAAGACTGGAGTAATGATGCTAAAAATTCAGCTTTGCTTCACAGAAATAAATTATCTTTTAAAGTATATTAAAAAAAAAGAGAAACGTTATTATAAATTGCAATAATATTTCACAAAATTAGTTTTTTTTTCTGTATTTTTGATCAAATAGATACAGCCTTGATGAGCATAAGAAACTTCTTGAAAAAACATAAAAAAAATCTTGCTGATCCCAAACTTTTGAACAACAGTGTATATATTTGCATATACTCTATAAAGACATTGGTAGAATATGGGATATCTGATGTAAACTTCTTGTATTTTATATACTGTATGTACAATAAGCAGATTAACATAGAGGTATAAAAGTGGAGATGTAGTTAGGAAGCATGAAGCTCGCAGTGTCAGAATGCCAGTCTGTCAGTCAAATACGAAGCATGATGCGACCCATAGCAATGCATAATGACAACAACAACAACAACAACAACATCTCAGATCGTCTGCCGGCAGATAACGGTAAATAAATGAGTGATCATTATAAAAGTGCATATCAAATATACTGAACAAGGAAGCTCAAACTTGTGTGGCACTAGAACAGACCTCACTGGTTCATCACGCACACACCCACATTTCTTCTTCTGGTTTTAATGGAAGCTGAACACACACAGCATTGAGCATTATCTTTTCCTTTTAATGGCGACTGGCAAATCTACTGGAAGGCGAATACTGGCACCTTCTGCCCATCACCGGCATGACAGCTGACATAAAATGAGGATCGGGCTTTGGAGAGCCCAAAAAAATGCTTGATCTGTCCTGATCCCTATCCTTGAGATCGGCTCAGGAAATCCCTAATATATACAGTGGGTACGGAAAGTATTCAGACCCCCTTAAATTTTTCACTCTTTGTTATGTTGCAGCCATTTGCTAAAATCATTTCAAGTTCATTTTTTTCTCATTAAATGTACACACAGCACCCCATATTGACAGAAAAACACAGAATTGTTGACATTTTTGCAGATTTATTAAAAAAAGAAAAACTGAAATATCACATGGTCCTAAGTATTCAGACCCTTTGCTCAGTATTTAGTAGAAGCACCCTTTTGATCTAATACAGCCATGAGTCTTTTTGGGAAAGATGCAACAAGTTTTTCACACCTGGATTTGGGGATCCTCTGCCATTCCTCCTTGCAGATCCTCTCCAGTTCTGTCAGGTTGGATGGTAAACGTTGGTGGACAGCCATTTTTAGGTCTCTCCAGAGATGCTCAATTGGGTTCAAGTCAGGGCTCTGGCTGGGCCATTCAAGAACAGTCACGGAGTTGTTGTGAAGCCACTCCTTCGTTATTTTAGCTGTGTGCTTAGGGTCATTGTCTTGTTGGAAGGTAAACCTTCGGCCCAGTCTGAGGTCCTGAGCACTCTGGAGAAGGTTTTCGTCCAGGATATCCTTGTACTTGGCCGCATTCATCTTTCCCTCGATTGCAACCATTCATCCTGTCCCTGCAGCTGAAAAACACCCCCACAGCATGATGCTGCCACCACCATGCTTCACTGTTGGGACTGTATTGGACAGGTGATGAGCAGTGCCCGGTTTTCTCCACACATACCGCTTAGAATTAAGGCCAAAAAGTTCTATCTTGGTCTCATCAGACCAGAGAATCTTATTTCTCACCATCTTGGAGTCCTTCATGTGGGCTTTCATGTGTCTTGCATTGAGGAGAGGCTTCCGTTGGGCCACTCTGCCATGAAGCCCCGACTGGTGGAGGGCTGCAGTGATGGTTGACTTTCTACAACTTTCTTCCATCTCCCGACTGCATCTCTGGAGCTCAGCCACAGTGATCTTTGGGTTCTTCTTTACCTCTCTCACCAAGGCTCTTCTCTCCCGATAGCTCAGTTTGGCCGGACGGCCAGCTCTAGGAAGGGTTCTGGTCGTCCCAAACGTCTTCCATTTAAGGATTATGGAGGCCACTGTGCTCTTAGGAACCTTAAGTGCAGCAGAAATGTTTTTTGTAACCTTGGCCAGATCTGTGCCTTGCCACAATTCTGTCTCTGAGCTCTTCAGGCAGTTCCTTTGACCTCATGATTCTCATTTGCTCTGACATGCACTGTGAGCTGTAAGGTCTTATATAGACAGGTGTGTGGCTTTCTTAATCAAGTCCAATCAGTATAATCAAACACAGCTGGGCTCGAATGAAGGTGTAGAACCATCTCAAGGATGATCAGAAGAAATGGACAGCACCTGAGTTAAATATATGAGTGTCACAGCAAAGGGTCTGAATACTTAGGACCATGTGATATTTCAGTATTTCTTTTTTAATAAATCTGCAAAAATGTCAACAATTCTGTGTTTTTCTGTCAATGTGGGGTGCTGTGTGTACATTAACGAGGAAAAAAATGAACTTAAATGATTTTAGCAAATGGCTGCAATATAACAAAGAGTGAAAAATTTAAGGGGGTCTGAATACTTTCCGTACCCACTGTGTATATATATATATATATATATATATATATATATATATATATATATATATGTGTGTGTGTGTGTGTGTGTGTGTGTGGTTTGATTTATATATCCTGGTGGAGACTTAAAGGGGGGTACAATGCTGTTTTCATGCATTCATATTGTTTACACTGTTAAAGAGTTGGATTTAAGCATGGACAAAGTTTCAAAAAACAATTTGGAAGTATGACAGAGTATTTCTGTGCCAAAAATCTCACTTGCGGGTTGGTACAAGTTTCGGAGAGTTTTTTTCGATCGTGTCTCTTGCTGACGTAGACGATGGTGGAACTCCTTATATGGGCATTTCTCCTGGAAGAACGCGCCCATGCATGCATCCACCAGCGTGAGAGCGAGAGCACGCCCATCAACGCGCTTCATTCGGCTGCTGCTGCACAGGACTCACTCGGGAAGAATGTCTCTGAAGAAGTGTTTTTTTGGTTGTGAGGGAAGGATAACCTTGTTCAGCTTCCCAAAAGAACCCACCATTACGTGAACAGTGGATACAGTTTGTTTTTCCGGGTCAGCAACGGAGTTTCTCAAGTGTTTTGTTGACGAACGTTTTATAAACAAGGCCCAGTTCTACGCTGGATTTGCACATAGTTTAATACTGAAAGATGGAGCAGTCCCAGTTATAAAAGATCCCGGTCATGATTCAGAACTACAGATGGTAAGTGAAACGGCATCAAATGTCTCTCCCTGCGTGCCATTCGGAAGGGCTCATCCCTATGCCCTAATCCCTTCAAAGGGGTTTACCCTCCGGAGTGAGAGCTTCGAAGGGTTGAAGGATGTAGGGGACCAAACAACTGTTTCTTGAAGTGCCCTTCTGCGTCATCATACGGAGGCGCCATCATCATGCAAAGAATCAGCGCAAAGGATCATGGGAGCCCGAAGTGTCCATCAGTTGTACCCTTCGAAATCCTTCATTCCGAAGGGCCCTTTGAAGTGGCTAGTTTTGAGCACTTCGGTTTGGAACGACCCTTCAATATGGCGGCCATGATTGTTTTCACTCCGAAGTGCCCTTCAGAGGGCGATATATCTCGTTTGGAACGCACCGTCTGTTTTGTTGGCGATCGGTGCAAGTGCTCGTCACTCTTTAGCTCCGCCCACACAGCACGCCTCCAGGAACTCGGCTTTTTCTGGAGAGAATTGTAAAGCTCTATCTTTCTTTTATAAATATGATAAAACTAAAGACTTTTTTGAGATATGAAGGATGCAGTACTACTCTATAGGTACTCAAGATTAACATGAGATTGGGTGAAACTGTGTGTGTTAGGTGTCCTTTAAACCTAAATACACACAGCCTCATGGTGTCATGGTGGGGACCTAAATTGAGGTCCTCATGGGTACAAAAGCTTATAAATCATACAGAATGAGTTTTTTTGAAAATCTAAAAATGCAGAAAGTTTCCTGTAAGGGGTAGGTTTAGGTGTAGGGTGATAGAAAATACGGTTTGTACAGTATAAAATCCATTACGCCTATGGAGAGTCCCTACAAGGATAGCTGACCAGACTCTGTGTGTGTGTGTGTGTGTGTGTGTGTACTGGTATATATGGTTTACGAGGACACAAATGTGTATAATGACATGGGTACTACAACGTAAACACGGTTTATGAGGACACTTCCTGTGTCCCCGTAAAACAAAAGGCTTAAAAAACATACTAAACGGTGTTTTATGAAATTCAAACATTGGCAGTAGTTTCCTGTAAGGGGTAGGGTTGGTGTAGGGCAATAGAAAATACGGTTTGTACAGTATAAAAACCATTACGCCTATGGAGAGTCCCCGTAAACCACGAATTCAAGTATGTGTGTGTGCGTGTGTGTGTAAAATACAGATGCTCCTGAAATCAACTTTTTTTTTTTTTCTTGAATCCATGGAAATAAGCAGCAAACACTTGGAAATACCAGGTATGGTTTACTTATTTCACTTGTTGAACAGGATCTGTTTTCAGGAATGACACAAAGTCTGTTCACGTCTCTGTGTTTAGATCAGGGCCATTGTCACTCCCTCGCATACAGCCTTTCTAACACAAAACATGTCTTACAAAAGTTAAATCAATATATTGTTTTCTGTGAATGACTGAGCAGGATGAGTTTCAGATCATTTTGTAGTAAAAACTCTAGTCTAACACATCCAGTTCTCAAAGTCTTGTGAAAAATGTTCTGTGACTTAAAATGTTTAGTTTTTCACTAACCACGCATAAATGTTTCCTCAAAAGTACAAACTTGTACATATATGCTGCTCACATATTGGAAGTGAAAAGTGTAAGGACCACCCAATTGGTCCAATGACGGAATCCAATGGCGTGGGTGAAGGTATAAAGTTCACTTTAAACAATTCTGTACATGAAACACGAAGCTAATGAACACACGATTACGATAGTATATGATTTGTATGTGATTTTCGGGAGATTTATTTTCATAACAAAAATGAATGTTTACATTATAAATGCTAAGCAGGTGCAGCGATTAGCTTATGATATAGCTTATGAAAAGCTATAAATAGCATATTTCAACAACATTAAAAGACCAAAATCTATAAGAGATCGCAAAAGGAGGTTATTACAAACATTCAATGGTGGTTTCTAGTGAGGTTTGAGTAAAAGCGTGCTATTAATCTCATAAATTCTTATGTAGCTTGATGCTATTGTTAGCTCTAATGCACCTGCTGAATGGGTGTATTTTGTCAAAACAATTCACGTAAGGTCGCAAGAAACTGTTTTGTTGTATGTTTTTTTAGAAAGACCTTTGATAATAGGCGGTTAAATGTATATTGGTATCAAAGCGATGTGGATTGGTAAGCCGTGTAATGCCAGAATAAAGGCTAATAATGGCTGAATAAAAACAAAAGAATAATGATAAAGGAAAAATGAGGATTTATGTCTCATACCTTGCAGAGGTGTGAAAGGTTTGTAGAGTGAGAACAATAGAAACATAAATGGGGCAGTTTGCCTGACCAGACATCAAACAATAGCATGCAAAGGAACTTACAGGGGACAATACATTTTTTATTAGCCTTTTATTAGACTTCTCTAAAAACACTAATATCAAATATAACAAATATAACAAGAATGTATCAAGCCAATTACATAATTAAACAATTAAAAACTAATTCAGAAAGGATAATTGTGAATAAGTAACATTTCTTCTCCAGATTAGTTTTATTGTTTTGTTGCATGGCATCTGTTTTGTGTGAGCTCCCGAAGTTTGGTCTCATGGGGAGATCATTTCGGGTCTTCCAAAAGTCTGTATTTTTCCTGAACAAGTGTTGTTTGTTGAGCAGTAAAACCAGTGAGAAATTTATTTTAAACTCAAAATATGGCCCTAAACCTTAAGACATGACCATATAAGGATAAGTAATGTCTAAAATAGGTATAAATGTGTGAAAGTCAAATGTCTGATTGTCAAACTAATGTCGTGGAGTATTGTTGTATTTGTAGATTGTCTGGCTGTATGGTGACAGAGGAAGGCTGTGGTTATTTGTCTTCAGCTCTGAGTTCAAACCCCTCACACCTGAGAGAGCTGGATCTCAGCTACAATCACCCAGGAGATTCAGGAGTCAAGCTGCTCTCTGAAAAACTGGAGGATCCAAACTGTGCACTGGACAAACTCAAGTAAGTTGAGTATGTTATTTTGCATCCAAACTAATGGATGCAATAGTGTGTGTGTGTGTGTGTACTGTGTAGATTTATTATGTATATATAAATACACACACATTAGGGGTGTAATGGTTCACAAAATTCATGGTTCGGTACGATACGACAGTGGTGGCATGGTTTGGTACGTTTTCAATACAGCAAAAAGAAAGAAATGCCAGAAAAATTTCTTTGATTTTTACAAATTTTTATAATGACTTGTTATGGGGATTTGTTTTGCCCTGTTTGAATCAGTTGGAAATGCTGTGGGGACAGTTTGTAGAGTGTGTATATCTCCTTGTTTTCGTCTAGTTTCATAATTCAATAGAAGCAATATTTAAAAAAGCCTCAGAAAAGCTGCCAAGAATGCCCACAGCAGATGTCTGTACCTACAAATTTCTGAAAAATGAATTTTCCAAGTCTATGAAACCTCCTCCTATAAAGGTATATAATATTTTAGAAAAAACTGCACAAATAAATTGATGTTCACCTTTTATTTGTATTTAGCCTTTATACTAACAAAAAATCAGTCAAATAAATGTAAGACTCTCAAGGTTCACCTTAATAATATTAATATCTTTAAATTTAAACTAAAACATAGGCTGATTATTCTTATAGATTGAAACAAAATACGTCACCCAGGATAAAATATATGAAAAATGCTGCAGAAAACAAAAACAAAGAGTGAGCAGCAACAAAAACATGTTTCTAGAGACAGGCTGATTCTCTGCCAGCAGGAGGCGCTTTTGGAGCGGTAGTAACAGTGGTTTCCCCTGTAACGGCTGTACACAAAGCAGCACTGCACTCATGAACGCTGCTTTATCAGATAAAATTAAAATGGCATCGAAACTTTTCTGAAGACAGTTCAAGATTTTCAAAGATACATTCATATAAAACACCTGCGCTGCATTTCGATTTTGAAATGTGTAGTGCTCATGTTTATTCAACGAAGTCAAACGCCACAAATAAATCAATGTATGGGAAACACTGGTATATCGAAATTTTGGAAATGTGTTTAAAATTTAAATCGTATCACCGTTATTGAAAAAAATTCTAATGAAACAAAAAAAAAAAAGTCCAAAGAATCGTTCGGTTTGTAATGCGTACCGAACCGAAACCTTTGTACCAAACGGTTCAATAGGAATACATGTATCATCACACCCATAACACACATGCATATATATATATATATATATAATATAAATTATATGAATATAAATATATACACATGTAAATTTTTAAAATATATATTTTATGTGTGTGTATTTTTATATACATATATAATGTAAACAAAAACGTTTATTTTGGATGAAATTAATTGCGATTAATCATTTGACAGCACTAGTTAGTTCATACAGTATATATATTAGGGGTGTAATGGTACACACAGTCATGGTTCGATACGTACCTTGGTTTGGGGGTCACAGTTCGATAAGAGGTCGGTATAACACACACACACAAAAAAAAACAAATATGCAATGCTTTTTTTATATTTATTTTGAACAGACATGTAGCATGAACAGTTGTTTTTGATTTGAATTAGACTATAATTTCAAGATTTAAAGCAAAAACAGAATGGTCTGACTTGTGATTTATGAAATTATGCTACATAAGACATCTGCAGTAAACAAAAATAGCAGACAGGCTGAATTAAAATGACAGTAGGTGGTGCTTATGGAACAGCAGCGTTATAGCATGTCCTTGGTTACCGCTGTAAACAAAGCAGCACTGCACTCTTAAACAGTCCTTTAATAGATACATTCATATAATCCACCACCCTCAATTCAGTATTTATATTTTTCTTCTAATATTTCACGCATAGCTAACAATGAGCTTGATCACTCTGGTATGGTATTTTCTCCTCTTTGCATCCATCTTCAGCATCTCTGGCCTCTGTTATCATCCTGTTTACAGACGTAATATTTTCACACAAATTGCATTTTAGTAATTGATTACAATGCAGTTTGTGTGCAATTCCAGAATAGAGATCGGCCCAAATAATAATAATAATAATAAAAAAAAAATGCATCTCTAGAACCTAAAACATTTCCACACTGCTGATTTAAATCAAGCTCTTTGCACTCTTGCATGCTGTCTGAACTCGCCATTGTTGATTTGCTGCTTCTTAATAGTAATTGTAAAGTTTAGGTATTGGGTAGGATATGGGGGTTAGAATATGGTCATGCACAATATGTGCTTTATAAGAACAAATACCAGTAAGCCAATATGTTAATAATAGCCATGCCAATAAGCAACTAGTTAATAGTAAGAATTTGTCCCTATATTAAAGTGTTAATAACAGGCATTGTAATAAGAAACTAGTTAATAGTAAGAATTGGTCCCTATACTAATGTGTTACCATTTGCATTACCGTGCATGACTGACTGTTTTATTGCCTGACTACATGAGACAACAAAAGCTACATTTTCCGAAGCATTCTGAAGCTCAAGCTCAAATCAGAAATATATCAGATAAGGATCACTGATCCTGGATCAGTAAGTGACGCCACCGCCACTTAACCTCGTAACGCCATTGGCTCCTCAAACTGTCAGTCAAACCTCATTATTCCTCCCGCCTCTCTCGTGAATGAAGTGCGGCGCACAGTTTGGAGCTTCTCAGCTTGTTTGCAGTCTGAAGGTCAATAAAGAACTGTTGATTGAATAAGTACAGCATTTTCTTTACTCAAGAAACACTATATTTATAAAGGCTAATGTTTTTTTTTTGGTTTTTAAGGAGCAGAGAAGAGTGTCTTAGTCTATCATTTGGTGTCGAGTCACACCCAAATAGCTTGTGCGAAGTGCTGAATCTTTTAGAATATGATATTTTGGCCAAATAAGAGAAAAAACTGGCACCCACATAGCGACAGAAAACTGTATAACCTGCAAGTTCATGAAAATGTAAATGTGATGCACGTGCTGCCTCTGATGTGGTGGTAACGACGGGAAAAATCATTCGCTTGTCAAAAACTTTGTATTTGAACTTGATTTTGGTGAAATGTTAATAATATAATGACACATGCAATGATGCTGTCAGACTTGTGTTGTGTTTTGTGGCTCCCCATGTGCTCTCTATGCCCTTATTTGGTTTTTCCTGTTCTCACTTAGTTCCATTAGTTCCAGCTGCGTTTGTTTAATTATCTTGTTTTAAGCCCGGAATGTTATTCTTGCATTTAAGCCCGTAATGTTATTCTGTGTTGTTTCATTAAAGACTATTGGTTTTGAGCAACTCCTGCATCTCCTCATTTCCTCGTTCCCTGGCTCCAAGTGTAACGTGACAGAACAGTGGACCGAAACCGAAAGCAAGCGGCGCCCCTTCTCCCCATGTTTTTTTTTTCCCTGTTTTTGAAAAGTTTTTGTTTGTTTCCCTGTTTCTCCCCGCGACGATGGAAGCTGCCACTCTGTTCATCGCCCTAGCTTGCCGAGATCTCCTGTTGGTGGAGTATGCGTGGGAGTTCTGCGGGCTCTCCACGGCGACAGCATTCAATGACGCCACAATCAACTCGCTGTTCTGGCACGGGGCCAACTACCATCGCCCCGTGGACCTCCCAGACACCACAGGACTAAGCTGGAGGGAAGGGATCCTCCGGTGTCTGGAGAGTGTCCTGCCCCGAGCCAGAATCAGCCCACCGTCGAGCCCACCGGCCGATCCCCAGTCAAGCCTGCCAGCCGCTCCGAAGTCAAGTTTGCCGGCCGTTCCGACAACAAGCCTGCTAGCCGCGGCTCTCACCAGCCCACCGGCCGCTTCGAAGTTAAGTCTGCCGGCCGTTCATCAGTCAAGTCTGCTGGCTGTTCATCAGTCAAGTCTGCCAACCGTTCATCAGTAAAGTCTGCTGGCTGTTCATCAGTCAAGTCTGCCAGCCGTTCATCAGTCAAGTCTGCTGGCTGTTCATCAGTCAAGTCTGCTGGCCGTTCATCAGTCAAGTCTGCTGGCCGTTCATCAGTCAAGTCCGCCGGCCGTGGCTCTCTCAAGCCCGCAGGCCGATCCCAAGTCAAGTCTGCCGGCCGCTCCATGATCAAGCCCGCTGGCCGCTCCTAAGTCAAGTTCGCTGGCCGCCGCAACGTTAAGTCTGCCAGCCACCCAACCAAAAGAGGGGGATGAGGAGGAAAAGACTGTTCGCAGCCCTCATCCTCGCCTCTAAATCGGTCCCAGCCCCAGAGCTCGCTCCAGTGTCGGCTCCAGCCCCAGAACTTGCTCCAGTGTTGGCTCCAGCTCCAAAGTTCGCTCCAGTATCAGCTCTAGCCCCTGACCAGTGTCCAGTGCAGGCTCCAGCCCCTGACCAGAGTCATGTTAGAGCTGCAGATCCCCAGTTAAGCCCAGGGAGGGCTGCAGATCCCCCGTTAAGCCCAGGGAGGGCTCCTGATCCCCCATTAAGCCCAGGAAGGGCTCCTGATCCCCCATCCTGTCTTCCCCAGCTCGACAGTGACTTCCGAGGCCAACCTGTCGACTGTGCCTTCTCCTCTTATGCGGGTTTGGGTCCGCAGAGGTGGTGTGGATTCTTCAAACCTTCGCCCGCTGAACCGTGCGGTGCCGTCGGCCAGTGAGGATCACACTCTCCGTTTGGTTCAGATTAATGCTAGATTGCTAGCATTAAACAGACTTTTATTTTTTTCTTACATATTTTTTTGCTGAATGATTTTTTTCACTTCACGTGAGCTGGATTTTTTGTTTTTGACAGAAACCTGGCCACGCTGGTGAGTTAACTTCTTTCTCTGAACTTCTTCCTCCCCGCTGTGACTTTCTAAGCTCCCCTCGGACCACCGGTAAAGGTGGAGGGCTGGCTTCTGTGTTTAAATCAGATTTTCACTGTCGGGAGATTGCGGTGGACGCCTGCAACAGTTTTGAATTGCAGCTTTTTGAGACAAATTTTCCCGCAACTGTTATGTGCGGTGGCATATTGAACTCCAAAGTATAATAAGAATTTTATTCAGGACTTTGCAGATTTTGTGGCAGGGATTGCATTGAAATATGATCGCTATTTAATTATTGGTGATTTTAAGATACATGTGTGCTGTGAATCCAAACATCTGGTAAAAGATTTTCTCAGTCTAATTGATTCATTTAATCTCATGCAGTCAGTCACTGGTCTGACCCATGAAAAAGGACATACTTTGGACCTTGTGTTGTCATAAGGTTTATGAATTACTACCAGTGAACTATGCAACACATGTATTTCAGATCACCTGCCTGTTTTATTTACTGTGGTTGTTCCCAATTTGGAGATTTCTACCTGTGCGTCTGCAAGTAGTGTGCAGGCAATTAACCCTTTAACCGCCTCACAGTTTTCTAGTGCTTTCAAAGACTTGTTATACAATCTTGATGACTGAGATCTCAGTAGAAGAACTCACTGTCTTAGTCTGGCCGCACACTAGACGATTTTCAAATCTTAAACGATTCTAAAACCAAGGGAGACCACAGACATGAAGACAGTTCAACCGATTTTTAGCCTTATAATCCTCTGAACGTGCTCTGAACACTGACCACACGCTTGTAGATTGTAGGAATGAATTCACAGTGACACGTGATCTCACAGACACTCACGAGATCAAACGTGACTAGAGAAGAAAAACAAATAGAGGGCAATGAACATTGTCAGCTGCCTCTCCTGTTGCGCGTTCTGTTTCATAGTGAAAAACAAAGAATAAAAAGAACATGGGCGATGTTCTTTGCTTTCATGGCATGTTTGTGGCTGTCAAGTTTCATCTATAGAAGCACGCAATATCCGGTAGGTGACGCTTGCTCACTGTCATTGGCTATCGCGGGTATCACGTCAGAGGCAGCCCAATCAATATGTAAATATCAATCATGTTTAATATTTACGATTTGTGTTCAGGAACGCTCCGTCTCGATCGGGATCAGATAAATAATCTTAATGACACAACACAATAGAGGACTTTTGGACAAAAAATCACTTATGACAAGCTGTAAATTGGGCCACACCCCCCGATCATTCGGGGGTGCAAATTGGACTTTAAATCGGCCTTAAAATCGTCTAGTGTGCGGCCAGCCTTATTTTACTGTACTTGTACTGAGATATTGGACTCTGTTGAGATATTGGTTCTGTCAGAACCCTGGTTGAATGACACTACCCGCTCTCTCAGATGTGCCTGCAGAGTAACTGAGAGAAAGTGGAAAAAGGATAAACTAAAATTCTTGTTCGAAATGATGCAGGATGCATTATGTAAATACCACAGGGCAGTAAAATCTTTTTTCTGACCTTGTGGCCAGTAACAGCCAGCAACCTCAGGTTCTTTTTAATGTTTTTAACTCTCTTGTTATCCCAAGTGATTCAGATTATATTGTGCCATTTTTAATATTACGTGAAAACTTTCTGAAATATTTTGTGGACAAAATTGCTGGTCTTTTTGCTGGTAGTTTTCCACCCATCACAGCTATGAGTGACTCCCATGATTTCTCTTTTTGCCCAGCTGTCTTCCAGCAGTTTGAACCGGTTACATTCTCCCATCTTTCTGACATGATTAAACAGCTACATCCTGCAAACTGCCCCCGTGACAGTATTCCTGCACACTTAGTTAACGCTCGGGGGTCTGAGGTGATTTTGGGGGCCTTGAGATGTTTTGACATGCCCTGACATTTGTGTTTATTTCAGCTACTTATACTATTGGTCAACATGTAATTTTGTTGTATTCAGCACAAACTGTGCTACAATAATATGTGCGCAAGATTGATCTGCATGTTTGCATTATTTAGAAAAAAAAAAAGATTAATTGTGGTTAGTAAGTTTTGGGGGGAAAAGTAGTTGAAATAAGCCCATAAAACCCATATTGAATAGTTCTGAATAAGAGTAATCTGAATAAAGAGTAATCTTTTGAGTAATCAGTCTTGTAGGCTAGAATATTTACATCAAAATTATGGGAAAATCATTCTGCTTAATCACAGAAAACAATATATTGATTTAAATTTTGTAAGACATGTTTTGTGATGACAATGGCCATGAATATATAGTGATTCACACCTGAAAGACAAAGGGCCAACCCCTAATGGCCCATCAGTGTGACTGTTACTTCGAGGCAGGTAAGAAATAATGTGAGGAGATTGAAAAAATGTTGTTTTTTTATTATTTGGATTTTATTTACAACACAGTATAAATAAAAACATACATAATGAAGGTCAAAGACACATTATTGAGCACACTGATCTAACAACAGAGACTTTGAGTCATTCCTGAAAACAGATTCTGTTCAACAAGTGAAACAAGTACATCATCAAGTGGTTGCTGCTTCTTTCCATGGATTCAAGAAAAAAAAAACATCATCAGTAGTCAAGGAGCTTGCTTTAACATAGAATATCTAAAGATCACAAAAAACAAACAACCAAAAAATAAAAATTGTGAGCATGTTAATATCAGAAGCATCTGTATATATATATATATATATATATATATATATATATATATATATATATATATATATATATATATATTAGTAGTCATAGACTCATGCATGCTTTGTACTATTGTAAAAAAAGGACATTTTATATCTGAGAAACTAATTATTATTATTTAGCACATTATAAAAATCTATTTGTGAACAGAGTATTGATAATGAACATGGTCTAAACATTCTTAGACTCATAGCATTCATGATGTTACAGTGTACACTCATATTAATTTTATATAGGCTATTGTTTTATATTACATAGACCATGAAAACATCATTGCGCCATAAGAAATTTAGATACAATGAATTGCCTATCACATTTAAAAATGTTTCACTCATTTCAAACATTTTAGTCAGGAATTATAGTTTGGGAAAAACTCAACTAGTAAATGTGTTCAAGTTTATGTCACAATAACACGTCAACTAATGCAAAAAAGAAACATTACTTACTCATCAGATTGATCTCCTCTGCTGGATGAAGCGCACGTCACATCTGGTTCTTTTTCTGAGGTAAATTCTGTCTTATTCTTCTCAGCGTGTCTTCTTCTGAGGCAAATTATGGGTAATCCTCTCAGCGTGTCTTCTTCCAGAAACAAACAGTACCCACGATAAACTTGACTATCCTCATGCTTTGTTTACATTGGGCATTTACATGGGCATGCATCTCACGTGGATATTTACATATGAAGTGGATGGGATCACATTAGACATAATGAGTTTAGACGGGCAAGACTGAACATCGTGTTGGTTTCATACGGATTACTTTATCACAGAATATTTGTTTTCGATAAGACTTTCTTCATTTAAAGATGTCTTTGACACTGTTGGGCCAAGCGTTGTATCATTGGTTAATACATCTCTCAGTTCAGGGTGTGTACCAGCTGTTTTTAAACATGCCATTGTGCAACCGCTTCTAAAAAAGAATAATTTGGATCCTTCAATTTTGTCTAATTTTAGACCTATATCTAAACTCCCCTTTTTATTAAAAGTCTTGGAGAGAGTTGTTTTTAGTCAACTTCAATCATTTCTAGATGAAATTAGTATTTGTGAAAATTTTTAGTCTGGTTTTAAGCCCCGTCACTGTACAGAAACTGCTCTTTTAAAGAGTTTCTAATGATCTTCTTTTAGCTCTGAACTCTGGTAACTCTGCTGTTTTAGTCCTTTTAGATTTGACTGCGGCCTTTAATACGGTCAACCACTCAATTATTTTATCTAGACTTGAACAGTGTGTCGGCATTAAGGGCATAGCCCTTAAATGGTTTCAATTGTATTTGACAGACAGAAGTTTTTCTGTTCACCTTGGTAAATTTTCTTCATCTGCTGCCCCTCTTTCTTGTGGCGTCCCCCAAGAGTCAATATTGGGCCCTTTGTTGTTTTCTTTGTATATGCTGCCCTTGGGGTATATTTTTAGAAAACACAATATCTCCTTCCACTGTCATGCGGATGATGTACAAAATTATTTGCCTGTCAAAACAAATGTCAAAGCTTCATTTCTGTCATTACTTAATTGCCTGAGAGATTTAAAAATATGGCTGGATCGGAACTTTCTTGTCTTAATGAAAATAAGACTGAGATTGTTGTGTTTGGTTGTCCTGGGGATTTAAGTGCTTGTGATTTAAGTAATTTAAGTTTGTATGTTCATCCATTTACCAAGAATCTTGGTGTGATTTTTGACAGTGCTTTTAAATTTGAAAAACAGATTAGTTCTGTTGTAAAAGCCAAAACTGAGACTGTTGTCTAAGGTCAAACCCTACCTGCCGCGTAAGGAGTTTGAAAGTGTAATTCATGCTTTTATAACATTTAGACTAGACTACTGTAATTCTTTATATGTTGGTTTGGATCAGTCATCTCTTCAATGCTTACAGTTGTTCAGAATGCAGCAGCTCTGCTTATAACTGGGACAAAAAATATGAGCACATTACACCAGTCTTAGCTTCACTACACTGGCTTCCTGTCAGCTTCAGGATTGATTTCAAGATTTTATTGTTTGTTTATAAGATTCTAAATGGGTTGGCACCTGGTTATTTATCAGAGCTTTTACATGTCCACTCTCCTGTTAAAGCACTGAGGTCGTCCAATCAGGTGCTCCTAAATGTTCCGAGAGCCAGGTTAAAAAAAAATAAAGGTGACTGAGCTTTTTCAGTGGTGGCACCTAATTTGTGGAATACTTTACCTGTACACATAAGAACTGCTCCGACTGTTGGAATTTTTAAGTTGTTACTTAAGACACATCTATATTCCTTGGCTTTTATTTTGAGTTTAGCTGAGACATTGTGACATTTTTACTGTATTTTTCTTGTTTGTGTCTGAGTTTTACGGACATTGTTAAGCACTTTGGTCAACCATGGTTGTTTTTAAATGTGCTATATAAATAAAACTGAACTGAACTGAAACTTGTGGCTCTGTGTAGTAAATGCTGCTCTATCTGAAAGCTCACACGTGATGGAGATTTACTACTGATTACAGAACCGGCTTTACTGACAAGATGCACATTGGATATCGCATGTGATTTATCATGCAGCCCTGGTTTGTTTGTTTGTTTACTGATTGAATGTGTCTCTCTGTGTGTTTCTAGTGTGGATCATGGAGGAGAGATCAGGATTACAGCAGGAATATGCAAATGTATGTCTACACACACACACACACACACACACACACAGACGTTGTGTTTCCATGTTTGATAGGGACATTCCATAGGTGTAATGGTTTTATACTGTACAAACTGGATTTTCTATTCCCCTACACCTAAACATACCCCTCACAGGAAGCTTTCTGCATTTTTAGATTTTCAAAAAAATTCTGTATTATTTATAAGCTTGTTTCCTCATGGGAACCAAAAATGTCCCCACAAGGACAAGTATTTTGGATATTGCCATCTTTGTGGGGACATTTTGCCCCCATAATATATCATATACCTGAACCACAAATTCACACACACAGCTTCAGTGATTGTTGTTCAAAATTTCTCTGTTCTTGTGCTCAGATGCCTGTTTTCACAAACTGGATCCAAACACAGCACACAGTGAGCTCATTATGTCTGAGGAGGAAAGAAAGGTGACATGTGTGGAAAACAAACAGTCGTATCCTGATCATCCAGACAGATTTGATTATGTGCCTCAGGTGTTGTGTAGAGAGAGTGTGTGTGGACGCTGTTACTGGGAGATTGAGTGGAGTGGATATAATGTTTTAATATCAGTGTCATATAAAAGCATCAGCAGGAAGGGATATGGTGATGAGTGTTTGTTTGGATCTAATGATCAGTCCTGGAGTTTGATCTGCTCTCGCTCTAGTTACTCATTCAGACACAATGACGTAGTGACTGTTCTCTCTGTGAAGTCCATCAGCAGTAGAATAGGAGTGTTTGTGGATCACAGCGCAGGAACTCTGTCCTTCTACAACATCTCCAGAAACACAATGAGCCTCATCCACACAGTCCAGACCACATTCACTCAGCCTCTCTATCCTGGGTTTACTGTTTTTTATACATCATCAGTGAAACTGTGTTAATGAATCAAAATAGACTGATTAGAGATTCTACCCATAATGCTTTGAGCTGCATGATAAATCAGTAATAGTGAGATGTTATAGAGTCTCTTCATTACATTAACACTGCAGCTAAACTTCTATCAGTGAAATATCATGCCAGAATAAATGTGTCATAAATCCTCATTATAGACAGTAAGATCAGTGTGTGTGAGTCCTGCTAAGTGACAATTTTCTCTGCCTCTATCTGTGTTGATGGAAATCTTTTTTTTTTTTTTAATTGTAGTGTCACAGGAGCCTTTCAAATTAAAAGTTTTTCACCTTTCTTCTGATTCCCTCTTTCTCTGTATATTTTTTCCCTATCTCAATATTTTGGTCACTTTTTCATAACTCTTCGCACGGTTCTCTTAGCCAACTTTTATCTTGGCACAGAGGTTAATTTTGCATTCAGGATGCACTAAAACTACCAAAACAATTCATACAGTCTCAAATCAAGCCATTCTTTATAAAACTAGCAAAGACTTTCAAATAACAACAACACTCCTATTCTCTGCCTCATATCAATTTTTCTCATTCCTCACATAGTGCCACAATGACTGCATGATGACACACAGCCTGAGAGACACTGGCACTTTGTTTATACACACACACAACCTGAGAGACACTGGCACTGTGTTTATAAACACACACTCACTCTCTCTCTCTCTCTCTCTCTCTCTCTCTCTCTCTCTCTCTCTCTCTCTCTCTCTCTCTCTCTCAGTGGCGGTTCTACATTGAATTACTCTCCGGGCGAGACCCCATCTGAGTGCTAAAATCTTATTATTACACTACTGCACTAAGAACAGAAAACACAAACTAAAACCTGACCTTTCTGGCCTTCCTTGACCTTTTTCTCTCCATCGCTGTGTTTATTTGGTACTCGACAATCAACAGATTTCCCATCCCCAACACTGTCACTCACGACCAGAAGTCAAGACTAAACCAATTCACCTCCACATAATTGTTTTGTATTACCTATTTTTAGTAGCCATTTCACATAATTCAGAAAAAACAAAAACGTGCAAATTATAGGCCTGTGTTTTAATATTATGAATGAAATGTGCGTTATTTGGAAGAAAGTCAAGGTGTGACTGACTTTAGCCCACTTCACGAGTTCACACTTACATATAATAAATAGAATAAAGTTTATGCGTATTTGGCGTGCTGTCCGAGGGGAGGGCTCCGAGTTCGGAACTTTGGCCCAAACCCTGAGTACCCCCCTACAGGTTAGGACAGGAATAGATGTAAGTGCGGAGAAGGGGTGGCGGAGGGATGCTGGAAAACTGTCAAGGAACAGAGGCGAGTCTGCTGTGTATATATACACACCTCTTATCTTGTTAACTGGGTTGATTACTGACTGTGCTCCTCTCGTGTTAATTAGGTTAATTATCTGAACGTGCTCCTCCTGAACTTTGTTAATAAAACATCAAGTGGATCCGCCCCTCCCCCTCCCCCTCCTTGTCCGCTCCAATTGGGAGAGGTGAACTGTCCCCCGCGGTCGCGCCCCCCCTCCCCTTTCCACTTCTCATATAGCTTCTGTGCACGGCACCTTCTCAGCAAGCAGGAGTGCCAATTTGCCAATTCCCCACACAGGCAAATGATAGATAATAGAAAACCGCTTAGCGGCGCAGATGATTTTTTTTTTTTTTTCACGTTCTTGTGCTGCCCCCCACGTGTCATGAAAAAATGCCGCTCGCCCATGCCAAAAACCACCACTGCGCGCGCTCTCTCTCTCTCACCAAAGCTCTAGCACAAGCCAGCCAGCAAACTACTTTTCCTATTTAGACATAACAGGCAGGGAAAGAGAGAGACAGAAAGAGGAAGACAAAACCATTGAAAGTTGTCAAACTTCATTTCTGCTTTTCGTGTGTCTCTCTTTACAGGTATAATGCATCCAAATATTTAATATTCTGTCATCATTTTGCAAACACTTAGACCTTTTCTCTTCAGAGAAACACAAACATACTTAGCAGGATGTTGATGCTGCTCTTTTCCAAAATATACATGACTATAAATAAAATAAATACAAAAATAATGTACAGATGATAACAATATGATAACAATAGTAATATTAAGTTTTTTTTTTCTCAATCAGTTTCACAATTTTCACTAAAGTAATGTAATTGCTTTAAAAACAATTAACACAGCCATCTAAACACAGGCTTATCTTAACCAAACAGTTCAACTTTACTGCAAAATGAAGCACTGCATTTTTTCTAATAATGGATTTATTAATGGTAAATATGAACATCAAAACTATAGGTTTGCTCTCTATTGATTATAAAACATATTCAGTGTAGAAATTGTAAATATATAAGTAATATATATAAGGGAAACAAGTCAATTTAGCTCAAAGGAAATCATTTATGATTTTATAGGGAATTTGAACAGAATCACTGTTTCACGGCTGATCACTGAATCAGCAGCGAGTCACTGAACGAGCCGTATAACATCAACTCTGCACTGGATATTACGATCCAAAATATAGTGAAAACACTATTAATAAGCACAGTAACAAGATCGGCAGATTAAGACATTAACTTGTAAGTACAAAACACAAGATACTTCTCTTTTCAATATAAATAAGACTTATTTGATAAATCTAAGACATGTAAACTAATCTAATCTAACACATGAACACACGCATTCACACATTCACACGTTGCAGAAAGAGAGGAAAGGATGAGTTTACAGAATGAAAATGTGAAATCCCAAGTTTACAGCAATATGTACAATTGCCTATAGACCTGAACCATCAATCATTTGACCCTCGCATTGAGTTTCTCAATGAGGCTAAAATTTATATTAAACTGCACCGACTCAGCAAAAGTCTGGAGGTTGTACTTGCTTGTGTTGCCTTAAGGAATTCCCTTGTGTCCTTGTCGTCTTTGGAGAAAGGGGTTTCCCGAGGTTGCTGATTGGCTGAGTTCAGTGGTCTTTCGTAGTAAAGTCTTGGGCGTTGGCTCTTGATGCGGAGTTGGTCTGGTTGAAGTTTGGGCGGGTGTAATCGAAGCTAGACTTTGCGGCAAACTTAACGAAACTCTCACGGAAAGACAAGAAATTAAAGTAAAAGAATAAAAGAATGTAACGAGACTAGGTGGTTTTTCTTCTCATTGTGTTGGCAGCTGGCACGTAGGCCAGAGCACGCTCAAAGAGCAGCGTCGAAACGCGGTGGCAAAAGAGAAGAGATCTGAGAAGCAGAGGAAGAGCCAAGAGAGAAGAGGTGTCCTGAGTATTTAAACTCGGCTTCTAGACCGTCCTATCTGGACGTCTTGACCAATTAGAAATGATCTTGGCTCGTGGTGTTGTATGTTTCTCCTCCTCATTCATAAATCTAACATGTTATCTTATCAGTCATATGGTCCAAAATTTCCCGCTCTTACAGAGTACAATTTTGGACATGATTTCTCTAACAAGATTATAGTACATTTGACAAAGAATTGATTGGAAGAAACATTTAAAGCATGATTTTTCAAACTCATACATACCACACAAGGATATGAACTCTCAAACTATTCCCTAGTTATTAAAATACATACATAATATGTGATTAAAACATGATGGTTAATCGTGTGGGTTACATACATGATATGGGGTTATGCATAAACATGATAAGTCCTTTTAAGATGATTTTGGTGCATCTATATGTGAAAAGGCAGTTTCTGTACCGCTCTGTGAACATAAGGACATGTTCTCTGTGAAGACTAGAGAGGTTAAAAGGTCTCTTAAGGAATTTCAGTCTCCATCTTTGTCTTCTATGTGGAGAGCTGGGTTGACCCACCCAATGAAGTCTCTAGCTCGTGATTTCGATCACAGATTTACAAGTAACGGCCATCTCTTTGATCATCAGTTCTGATTACTTGCCCCAAATTTGACCGTCTCCTTCCTGAATTGGAATTATCAATAAATGTTCTTTTGTTTGAATGTTGCAAGCTGTTCTGTGAAAGAGGTTTGTTGGTTTGCTTTCTTCAGAGGGCTGGAGCTAGGAATCTGATTTATGACGAAGATCCTGTTGCAGCCTTGGGATCCTCTCTGGAATTTCGGCTCCTCATGTTTCAATGTTCGGATCAAATCTTAACTTTGTCTGACTCATTCTGATCCTACATCAGCAATAAATGCACAAATCAAAATACATATTTAGCCAGCACCTATCACCCATGTGACAAACTAAACTAATAAAAATCTTAAACTATAAAATAAAGATATTAACCCCCTCTGAGGTCTGAGGGTGTTTTGGGGGCCTGGAGAAGTTTTGACATGCCCTGACATTTGTGCTTTTTTCAGTTGCTTATAAACATATTAATGGCTAAAGTCTAATAACACTGTAATCAGCACAAACTGGGCTACAATAATATGTGAGCAGCATGAATGTACATGATTGTGTTTTTGAGAAAGCAACGTTTATGCATGGCTAGTGAAAAACTAAAATTTTGAAGTCACTGTAATATGGCCATAAAACACATACAGAACATTTGTTCACAAAACTTTTGAGAACTGGATCTTATAGCCTACAGTTTTTGCTTCAAAGTGATGTGAAAATCATTTTGTTTACTTGCTCACAGAAAACAATATATTGATTTAAATTTTCTAAGACACTTTTTGAGTAGAAAGGGTCTATGCGAGAGGGTGTGAACTATCATTATTAATGCTGTGATTCACACCTGAGAAGACAAAGGCCCACACAATGAGCTGCATAATGAGCCATTCAGTCAGGTATGAGACTGAGAGGGAAGAGTTACCAGAAAGAATGTGAGGACAAGAATTAAATTTTTTTTTGTTTGTAGTTTATTTAGAATATATTTAGCTATCACACAAAATAACTTGAGATTCACTTGTGAGTGCAGTTAAACAGTTTATTTAGAACAAGCTGACTTTCAAAGCTGACTTTTTAGCATCATTACTCCAGTCACATGATCCTTCAGAAATCATTCTAATATGCTGATTTGCTGCTCAAAAAAACATTTATAATTATTATTATTATTATTATTATTATTATGTTGAAAAGAGCTGAGAATATTTTTTTTTTTTAAATATTAAAAATCTTACTGTTCAAAAACTTTTGACTGGTAGTGTGTCATGTTGAAATATGTAAATGAACATCACATACCTGGTATTTCCAAAGTGTGTATTGTTTATGTGCTCTGAAGGGGGAAAAAAAAAAAAAAAAACATTTTGAAGAGACTCATGGGAGTGTGTGCCTCATTTGGTCTTAGCTATGGTCCACAGGTTCCTGAGTGGGCTGCTTATTTGTTTGGCTCTCTTTGCAACAGGTTCTTTTGCACTGTTATCCTCACATCTGAAATAAAAAAGTAAGCATGCTGTTTACACAAATAAACTACATTATTAACATTATTGTGATGGTCACTGATACTAGTACTAATTTACAGAAAAAAAGAACACAATTACCACATAGCACACATACAGTAAATAAATTAAATTAAAGTAATTTTACCATACAGTAAATAAATTAAATTAAAGTAACATCTGTAAAATAGTGAATGGACACTTACTCTGTAATATTCTGAATTGAGTGGAGACCTGTGTCCCCTCCCTGTGCGAGATGCAGGTGAAGGCGAAAGTATGTGTTCACAGTCCTAAAAGAATGTTATAAACAATCCTTAGCATTTATTTTTCACAGTACCTTAGTATATGCATAGGCCTACTTGATGAGAAAGCAGAATGCCAATAACAAAGAAACTATATTTTAACACTATCAACCACAAATAATATTACCATATAGGCATTATAAAAGTACAATTATTATACACTATAATGTGCACTTAACATGATTTTCCAGCGAACACAAAACTGAACGACACGTGTGATATTTACAGCTTACTTGATACATTTACACCTGAGATGATCGCAAACACCAATGACCGAGTATAACATTCAAAACATTTACACCAGAGCAGATATTCGCGAACAGAAGCTTAGCTATTGTCATAAACACAAGCATGCTTTGTATGTATGCCTATACAATACAAAAACTATAGTTATAAACATATATGGCTATATTCGCGAACAGAGTATAGCCTATCACAATAAAGTTTCGTCTAATCATTCTTACTGTAACATTAGGCTATTAACATTATAACTCATATTACTTTTATATTGTATTGCTGTCTATTTTATAGAACATTTTAAAAAAAAAAAAAAAAAAAAAAAAAAAAAAACCTTGGCATAGTAAGACATTTAGATGCAGTGAATGAAACTTCATTATGTTTCACTTGATTATACATTTAGTCAAGAATTGTAGTTTGGAAAAAGTCCAGCTAGTAAAATGTGTACAAGTTATGTGACAACTAATACAAGTAGGTTAATAAAAAAGACTTACTCAAGCCGCTGCGTTCTTCTTCCAGAAGCGAACAGTAGCCAGATGAACTTGAGGTAAAGTCTCGATGCTTTGTTTGCAGTGATGTGTTTGACATTTCAAGCTTTCTATAGATACAGTATATCTCCCATGACTCTTTGTGGAGTATTCCCTGAGTTTCAGTTTATTTTAATGACGCGTTTCTAAATGAAGATCACGCAGACCAAGGCGGCAGACCACGCACCCTGTTTGTTTTCTTTATTTTATAAATACACAAAGTTTTGTTGTTATTATGCATGTATACAAATAAAAGTAGACTCTTTACAGATTTGATTGATGTATTGCTCTTATCTGTACGATTAAAACTTACAGAGTAATTTAAGCTCCTTTAGGGGCTTTCAAAAAAACTGCAACAAAATACGCCGGCGCGTTTGTCGACCCTAGAGGCTCAAGAAGTAAATTAATAATTTTACTCTCCTTTCCTCTCCTCTCATCATAAAAACGCCCCACACATGACATAACATTAGCCGTTCACATAGCATCTTTTGTGCACTCAAGTTCGTTACTTCAAATGTAGACGCGCGGCAAGCACCCACACTGCACACTTCTGGACTGCATTAAGGCTCTGACAAGGTTTTGTTTCGTCGTCCATATCATAGGTGCAGATTTATGTTTCTGCCGGTCTGTGCCCACTGCCCACACTGCATAATGCGCACTTGTAATATCTCGAGAGAGAGCATCCAGTTTTGTTGATATAAAGCTGGACGCGCCCACACCGCTCTCTCTCACTCATATATGAGGGAAATCCACCTGCGATTGGAGTGGAGAGGTTAGGCTACTCAAGGACTCAATATGCGCTCTGCAGTGATAGTTTGATCGATGCCTATAGATCACACTGACAGCTGTTCCGGGGCAGTTTTTTAGTTCTCATCAGTGCATCTCTGATTTGTTGTTGGTCTGCCATTACACTCGTATTTCTTCTTCGCTGTGAATGACCTTTCATATGACCATCCGCAATCTGGTAAGCGCTAGCACAAGAAGTCTGGAGGTACTGCCGCTCCGGTAAGCCACAGTGGTAAACAGCCACAGTGTAGGTATGAATTTAGATCTTTTGTATGTTTAAAAAAATATTGATACTTATAGAGTATCAATAACGTCTCCCGGCCAGAAATATTGTGAAAAATTGGCATATCGATTTATTCTCCCACCCCTAGCCAGCAGGTGGTGCTTTTAGCTCAGAATATAGCCATTTCCCCGGTAACCGCAGTAAACAAAGCAGCACAGCACCTGACTTTGAAACATGTAGCGCACATATTTAATCAATTAAACCACGAGTGCCCAAATTCGGTCCTGGAGGGCCGGTGTCCAGCAGAGTTTAGCTCCAACCCCAACTCCCACCCCTGAATTAAACCATAGTAGGGCTGCAGCTAACGATTATTTTTACTGTCGACTAATCTATCGATTATTTCTTCGAGTAGTCGACTAATCTATTGATTATCTTATTATTTTCTGATCAGTTGATGTATTCTTTAGTTAAACTATCAATAAATAATAACAGTAACTTCTGCTATTAATCTTTTAATATTTTATTCAAACTTTTTCACATAATACTTTACAAAAAATAAATAATAACAACAACAAGAAAAAGAAAGAAAGAAAGAATATAATAAAGAAAAATAAGAGAGAAAAAGAAATAATAATAATAATAATAATAATAATAATAATAATAATAATAATAAAAAATAAAAATGAGAGCATGAAAGAAAATAGCAATAAAAATAAGAAAAGAGAAAAAGAAAAATAATACAAAGAAAAAAAAAGAATTGCAGGGCAGTTATACAATACAATCAATAGAAATGCACATTATGGCTGCATTCACAGTTACTGTTTGGGACTGACAGCAGTTGCTTACAGGTGAGATACTTGAAATGTTTTATTTATTCAGCAGGTTAAAACATCTGCTTGAATACATATCTGTATGAATGAACAGCTGAAGTCACAACCGCATTCAGGACACTAGAGCGACAGAATCAAAAATGGCGTCATAACACCGGGAGGTTTTATCAGTTGACAGCCCGTTTTTAAATAAATGAGGCTTGTCCTATCCATCACACAGTTAAACAACTAACAATGTCTTTAAATGCTTTTTTAACGAGTGCAGAGAGCGCATTTGGAGCGCACGTCTCAGAGCTTGCGCAATCGCGCCCACGGCACTGACGCCAGCTCCAGTGGATCTTAAGATGAACGCGAATCATTTCTCCTTCTCCGTCTCTTTGAGTGAATTAAACCCATCATGATTATATAGGCAACTCAATGTCCCCTGCTGTTCTGTTCATTCAGCGCAGCTTTGAATGCGAGTATGTGGTTGTGAATCCTGATAATGTAAAGGCATCAGTTCGGCTATATTTATGCGGTTCTGACAGTCGCATAATAATAAAATGCTCTATGAACGCAAATCTATGAAGTGATGTTGCCATACTAGCCTTTACCTTCTGCTCTAGAGTTTTGTTTTGTGTTAAACATGGCAGAAAAACAGTCTTAAGTAGGGATAACTGCAGGCTCGCGCACTGGACGTAGCTAAAGGTGTGACGCATCGAATGCTAATCGACGTATTTTCATAATCAACGTAATCGATGACATTTTCTAGTATTCTAGTATGCCTAATAAGACCTTGATTAACTGCTTCAGGTGTGTTTAATTAGGGTTGGAGCTAAACTCTGCAGGACACCGGCCCTCCAGGACCGAGTTTGGACACTCCTGCTATATTTCAATTTACATGTATATTTAGTTTTTTCACTGGAGCACCACCTGAGTCTTCTCCTCCCATTTCTACCAGTGATCCTTGTTTCCTTCCCGCGATAGGCTACCTGCGCTACGTGTTGCCAAGTTAAGGAGACAAATGGGCTGAAATTTGTATGCATCAATCGTATGAGAAAGATGCGTTTCATACAAGATCTGGCAACTGGACAACCTTAGAATATGTTGACGTGATTATTCATATAAATGAGGTTTGGCCCATACAAATTATGGGAGTTTTACCGGAAGCAAATGTAGTAAACATAAAATACGCCCAGTGGGATATTTATTTATTTTTTTTATAGAAAGATTAAAAATACAGGAGAAATACGGGAAAATATTTAAATGGGATGATAGTGGGATAGAATGGTAAAATACGGGAGAATCCTGGGAAAAACGGGAGGGTTGACAGATATGACCACCACCTGCTGTGGCCGGCGCGAAGGCCCTTTCATACAGGACGTGGCAAGCAGCGGAAATGTAAACTGCTATTTCATACTGACACACTACAGCAAAAGATATAAATAACTGATTAAAACCATTTTTAGCTGCTGAAAATACTAGTGTTCTAATAATTTTGGCCACCACTGTAATTCTCACCTCCCTTTGTAAGCATTTAATTTTCTTAATTACATCAGTTACGCAAACCAATGCCTCACATAATAAACCAAAAACATTGTTCTCTGTTTCACAAACATTCAGCTCTGTTTACCTCTGTGTTGTCTACAGGTCTTGCACTTGCAACGCCTGAGTGACACACCACTCAAACCATGGGCTATCATCAATTCATCAGGGGCTATATCTTCTGGTCTCTACACATATATGGCTAGAATCGTCGTGACATGCACACGCGGCAGCTTTGCTCTTCAAGTTAGAGGCATTAGTCAGATGCAGGGAGACAACCACACAGTGACTAGCCGGCCTGCATACTGGACGATACCAAGTAATATCACATAGGTGGGAGCAGAGGCAGGACACAGAATAGACTTCACTTCTGCAAAAACAAAAAGAAAGTCTCTTAATAGTCTCCAGGTAGCAAGCATGCCTGCTTTAAGGACTTCATTGAACACCTGTAAGTTGCTACACAGAAGCAATGGGAATCATATCTTGCACAACTGCAGAAAGTATCTCCAAAAGCTGCAATTCTGTCAACTTTGCCTGTTTATTATGATGCTTTTGCAGACCCAGTAGAGCCTTCCTCAGCACCAGATTCACTGTACAGTCTGCGTGATAAAAAAAAACAAAACAAATGGATGGCAGTGAACTGTCGATCTTGTGCCTGCACTGCAAAGCCTTAGCAAGTAAGGCAGATGTTACACCTGAGCAGGCACACTTCATTGAGAGACAGACCAGAATGCAGTACAAATGCTCATTTTGGTGTCACTTTTGTGCTGGAAGAATTACTGTCTAATATGCATTCAGTTTTTTTTGTCTGACTTGAACAACCCTGTGCTGTCTACAGTGAGAGCAGCTTGTTACCCCAACAGTGGTGCTACAAAGCAGTGTACCTGCTGTGGAAGAAGCTGCATCGAGATAAAGTGCCCATACAAGTACCATGACAGCACTGTAGAGGACGCATGCAGCAGTTGTGACAAAGACTTCTGTTTGGAAGTTGTTGGTTGTGAGCTTCAGCTAAAGAAGGTAAGTCCATACTACAAGCAGACCACTTCTCTTCTCTGTCTACATGGCATCACTAGGTTCTGTCATTCAGAAACATGGCTTTTCGTATCATTGCTATGCTGATGACACTCAACTCTACCTCTCATTCCATCCTGATGATCCGACGATAACTGCTCACATCTCAGCTTGTCTAACAGACATTTCTTGCTGGATGAAGAACCATCACCTTCAACTCAACCTAGCTAAGACAGAACTGCTTGTAGTTTCAGCAAACCCATCACTTCATCACAATTTCACCTTCCAGTTAGGCTCATCAACCATAACTCCTTCAAAAACAGCCAGAAACCTTGGAGTTGTGATTGATAAGCTGAATTTCTCAGACCACATTGCTAAAACTGCCCGGTCCTGCAGATTTGCTTTATATAATATTAGGAAGATCAGGCCCTTTCTTTCGGAACATGCAACAACTCCTTGTTCAAGCTCTTTTTCTGTCCAGACTTGACTATTGCAATGCTCTCTTGGCAGGTCTTCCAGCCAGTTCCATCAAACCTCTACAATTAATCCAAAATACCACTGCAAGATTAATCTTTAATGAGCCGAAAAGAACGCACGTCACACCTCTGTTCATCAATTTGCACTGGCTACCAATAGCTGCTCAAATAAAATTCAAGGCATTAATGTTTGCCTACAAAACCACCTTTGGCTCTGCACCCCTTTACCTAAATTCAGTACTTCAGACCTATGTGCCCTCTAGAAACTTGCGTTCTGCAAGTGAACACCGCATTATTGTGCCATCCCAAAAAGGCACAATATCACTTTCACGGACTAACACTAGCTTTCTTTTTTCTATATTCTACCTACTGGTTTCTTTAAAACTTGTTGGTTTTGATTGCTTCTATTGTCCTCATTTGTAAGTCGCTTTGGATAAAAGTCTACTAAATGACTTTTTAAAAAAAAAAAAAAAAAAAAAAACACCCCCCACACACACAACTTCAGGAGGGGGAACATTGCCAAAATAACAAACAAAAGCATTTCTATTCTGGGGGTTAAAGTCTTTCTAAACCTGTCAAATAAAAGGAATCAACAACAAAATTATACTCTCACTGCCTATCTAATCTTCAAACCAGGAGAAAACTGTTACAGTACAAAAGAAAAGGCACCCACCTCCCTACAGCTTTCAAAAGGGTAACAATCAATCAGGAAAGAGAGTAAGCATTCGGTAGCATTAAGCAGTTGGTAACAGGGAAATATAAAAATAAAATGTGGAACAGCAACGCTGTAGGCTGAGTATCTTGCAGTATCTGGCTCAACACAGAGCAAAAAGGTTAGCTACAGCTTCTAGCAACAACAAAGAGTTAGTCAACAGTTCTTTATATTAGTGAAGATAACCATACAGAACTGCAAAAGGCTTCAACAAACTGAGCTGGGCTGGACACAGAACATGCTCTGGAGAAAGTACTCATCTTCTGAGGGTTCTGCTTGGCTTTTATACTACTGCTCTCTCAGCTGGTAAGCAGGTGCAGCTGGAAAGGGCAATTAGCTACCTGCCAGAGTGGAAAGAGTGGGAGGAGCCAGAGAAGCAGGAGACATAGAGAGAGAAACTACAACAAAAAAAGAAAACATACCACAATACACAATGCAGTGAATATGGACGTAACAGTATTTACTTCAACAAGTCAGTATATACTTAAATAAATATATGAACTGACATTTACTTGTAGTGTTTCAATACATGTTCTGTTTACCACTGTTTTGCACTATTGTAAGTAGTTGTCAACATATTTCAGGGTTTCTACAGATATGAACAAGTGAAATTTAAGACTTTTTAAGACTTTTTTAATACCACCTTGTATGAAATTTAAGACCTAAACGTAATGGAAATCCACATTATATTACATACATATATGTAATATTTCATGTTTAACGTAAAGAAAAAAAATTAATCGCTGTCATAAATTATATTTATTACTACGATATACAGAGAACTTTTCATATCAGCAGACAATATTCTAAACAAAATATCCCCACAAAATTACCATATTACCGAGATTTTTGGTGGTGTAAACAATTATCCTGAAGCAATATTTTCATCAGTGTTCTATCAGCTTTTACATACTTAAATCTGCATATTCTTCGGTCTGTCCAATGATTGTAAAGTTCAAGTTCAAGTTGAGCTTTATTGTCATTCTGCTACATGTGTGGACATATAGTGGAATGAAATGTCGTGTCTCGCAGGACCACGGTGCTATATACTAGTTAACCATAAGATAAACATACAACAATGCAAGTATAGGAAAAACAATAGAGCTATACAACAGTTTAACCATTTGACTCTACATATACTATAAACACTATAACTACTATACCTTGTTGACTACACATACACAAACTGAGACTGTACAAGAACTTTACATAAATACTGTAACATGAAATTGTGCTAAAGAGATGAAAATGTGGAGAAAAATATATATTTTGTACATTAAATTGTTCAGAAGAGAGGTTTTGTGGGAAGCAGCGCATAGTGCAAAAAGATTTAGTAGTGCAATGCTCAAGTAAACATTATTTTGTAGTGCAATGTTCAAGTAAACATTATCTTATTGAGTCTTTGTAGCAGGGAGTGTTTAAAGAAAGCGTCTAGTGTGCATATAGTGGGATGAGTGTGTTACTACAGGTGGTTTGTATAGCCCACTCACCTGTGTGTAGCACATTCAGAATTGCACTTAGTAAAATTGTCAACAGTTTTTAATGAGTTGGGGGGTGGGAGGGCTGAGGTGTTCATGGTTTCAGAGGGGGGCAGGGGGATTGGAGTTAAGAGCTCTCACAGCCTGGGGAAAAAAGCTGTTGAGCAATCTGACAGAGCGAGCTCTGATGCTCCGGTACCTTCTACCTGATGGCAGGAGCTGGAAGAGGTTGTGAGAGGGGTGGGTGGGGTCCTTCACGATGCTGGTGGCCTTGTTGGAGCATCGTGAAAGGAAAATGTCCAGGATGGAGGGGAGAGGGACACCGATGATCTTTGCGGCAGTGTTCACTGTCCGTTGTAGGGTCTTGCGGTCAGCAGCACTGCAGTTCCCATACCAGACAGTGATGCAGGTGGTCAGCACACTCTCAATTAAAGTTTTAAGTGAAAATATGCTCCTTTATGAAGAATTGCTTGTATACCACATTTGTAAGTCAAAGTATATACTGTACTTGTGTATTTATATATGCATAATAAATATACACAGTACATACACATATTATGTACACAAAAACTTTTATTTGGATGCGATTAATCATTGCCCACCACTACAAATAACTAAGTATTAAAACAGTTATGTATTTTTCAGAATGTCACACTTAAGAATGTGAAATGAAAATTTTGTACAAAATTAGTAATTTTCAAGCTTTAACAAAATTGTAAAATGCACATTTTCCGTTGCAAATCTATAAGTATTCAATTGAAATCGTACTGGGGTAAAGTACACCAGTGAAGTAAAACGAATCAAGTATTTTAAAACCTTGTACATAATGATTGCATGACATTTTAAAAAACAACTTATATAATATAAAACCAACTTTATCCAAGTAAGTGCAATGTGAGTGCAGTCCAGCAGTGCAGTCAAGCCAGCCGTGTTTGGTAAATACACGGTCAAACCAGCCGCACTTTTTTTTTGCATGCGCGTCTTATTGTGAACTTATGGTATGGGTGCTGGGAGCGGTCAAATGGATGTAAAGACTCTGCCATAACGGCGTTTCCTTTATACTTTTGCTGATATTTTAATGGATTGCTGTTCACAGTGACCAAAATTTTACTGCTTAAAATGTCATTTAACCCTGAAAAGACCATATAGCAACATCAGAATATTAATTTATTGCTATTTTACCAATACAATTTTGTGATTTTTTTTAAAAACATGACTTTTATTTTTTATTTTAATGTCTGTAAATGTCTGTAGCTTATTACACATCATTGATTAATGTTACTATTTATTTGTACGTATATATATATATATATAGTACGTATATATATATTTTGTGTTTGTAGTATGTATGTATAAATATTAGTGCTGTCAATCGATTTAAAAAAAAAGGCTCCGCTTTTAGGCTCCGTCTCACGCTCTCACTCTGCCCATGCAAATCTCACGCCAAATTGGCAACCCTTATTGTGATATGAAACAAAGTCTCAGCTTTCAAATTTTGTACGTTTTAATACTAAATTCTAACAATAAATACCGTTTTGGTACACTTAATGTGGTGTAAATCGTGAAATGTAGCACTTCAGTTAAAGCCAGAGCTAATGGAAAAACAGAGTTGCAACAAGCTTTGATCACGTGATTCATAGAGCGCTCCAAACAAACCAGCGTTGACAATATGGGTTGAATGGGTTTAAGTAGGATAGATGAGGGCTTCATTATACAGGTATTTGCAGCAATTTTTGGTAAACATTATAGCATATTATGCATTGATTATTACGTCGATGACATTTACTGTATCATTTTATTTTGGAGAGTGATGGAGAGGCAACATTTTTTTCTCTCTTAACCCTCAGATACTGTTTACTTATAATGTGACCATACAGCTTAACTATTTTTCAATTAAATAAGTTTTGTATATTTTAGTTCAATAGGCCTAATAATTATTTCATATTTTGAGGAGATCTTTTGGTACTAAATACTATTTGTGCAATAATTATGGTCAATTAATGACTTAAATATTTTTCTAATATTTCTATTACTTATATTACAATTAGTGTAGTATTTAAGGTTAAAATAGAGAAAAGCGTTTTAAATTCCAATGCAAAGAGGCAAATTAGAGTCATTTTGTGGTCAGAAAAAAAAAATCATTTTCATTTGTAATGCCATGGTTTACCCACTAGGTACCTGTATGGATCTTTACTAAATATTTCTAGAATATTGCAGGTCATACCTGCTTATTTTTTTTAAAGTTCTTCATTTGAATAAATATTTGGACATGATTAAACACTAGATTTTTAAATGAGAATTTTAAAAAGTTAATAACTTAGGCCTACATCCTTTTTTTAATGATACTCACATAATTACACACAATGAATGCAAGCAAATACTGAATTTAAACCAAGTTTAAAATGGTGCTAAAAAAAAGGCATTCAACTGCATTCAACAACATATTAAATCGAGATCAAAACCCCTCTGTGATGAATCTGCTTCATGGACTTCCATCCGCTAGCCACCAGAGGTCACTCCTCCATCATATTAACTCTCACACTACACAGACTGTTACATGTCACTCCGGACTACATTTTCCAGCAGCCATCTCAGTAATCACACGCTCACACCTGAGACCCATCACACAATCACACACCCTACATAAGCTTTGGACTTCCTCGTTCACATCGCAGAGTATTGTTCTGCATTTATCGCTCTCCTAGTGTTAGCTAGGAGACGCTTTGGATAAAAGCGTCTGCTAAATGACTAAATGTTAGCTGTGATACAGAGCCATTCCGTGTTTCCTTAGTCCTAGTCTAGTTTTCCTGGTTATTACCTGAGTCATTCATGTTCTGATCCTAGCCTGTGTATCTCGTTTCTTGTCTGTTCTCTGCCTGCCCTGAAGTTTAGCCTGCCTTGGATATATATCTCTCTCGTCTTGTCGTTCGGACTCGGTTTGCCCCTGCCTGGACTATTGCTCATGTTTCGGATTACCCTTCTTGTCAAGCCCTCTGGATATTGTTCGCCAATCGAAGACCACGCCTATTTACTTGTTTACTCACCTGTCTTGCCCTCAAGATACCTGTTTGCCATTTGCTCGACCCTGCCTGTGTTTTGACCATGTCTATTAATAAAAGCTTGCATATGGATCCGCAGCGTCTTTTGTCTCGTTCGCCCTATTACACCCTCCCCCACCAAAAAAAAAAATAATAATAATAATTCACTCCAAGCTGAACTTAAAAGTTGGCAACCCTGACACTCTTGTTACAATATGCTCATTTTAAAAATACAGCAGTTTCTTTCATTGCTTGAAGGAGATCCTGTAATGCTTTAATATAGCAGCTTTACTCTAATTACAAAAATATATTTTATCAAATGATATGATTAATTATTTTAAATATGATGATTTCATTATAAATATGGTGACGCCCAACTTAATAAATTATAATGACCATCTGAAACTAACTGTCATTTATGATATTAGTGAAGTAAATGTTGTTTTGAGAAGAAAATACCTTGAATATCCAGCTGCACCTGTAGAAACTCTCAGGTTGAAGATTAGGAGACTCTGTGAATCTCCAGCAGATTCTTGATGGAGATCAAACTGTGGTGCTGCCGCGCTACAGTCATGAAGTCTGACTAAAGCAGTGAAATGACAGATCATCTTTCCATGTCCAGTTGTAACTAAATTTACTAAGGAGGTCTTTTTTGTGTGCATTAAATTGATTCATTTCCTTTGTTAGAAAACAAACATTATTTGGAAAAATTAAGGAGAATAGAAATAGTGATTAAACTATATTAATTCTTGCAGAATTATTTATATGTAAGGCCAAATTTATCAAAACACAAACTTTCAAAACTGTGTGAACTGGAGGTAAATATTACTTATAATAATTAAAGGTTAAATTATTTAGAAGTGTGAATGACCTAATGTTTTCAAAAAATTCATTTAAACCTTTTCAACAGGATGTGTATTTCTTCTTATTTTGTTTAAATATAGGGTGACCATACGGGCCATTTTGATGGGACGCGTCCTTGCCAGGACTTCTATATTGCCTAAAATATCCAGGTTTTGGCTGTTTGCACTGTGCAGATTGACCGTTACGTGACATTCATGAGAGCTATAGAGAGCAGAGCAGATGGCTCCTTATGCTTTTGAATCGCTCTCACACCTACTTTGGTGTCTTTTTGATCAGTGAGCAGCGACGCTTCAAGTCAAACGAACAAACAAACACGTGCGCATATTTGCATCGTTCCCTGTAGATCTCACCTTCTCACGCGCAGCCCCACGATTGGTCGATTATGTACAATACCTGCATGTTATTGGTCAAACTGCTTTGGATGTTTTAGGCAATATTAAAATCCTGACCAGGACGTGTTCCATATGAACGGTGCATATGGCCACCCTATTTAAATATATTTTTACATTTTGTACTCACTTCAAAAGCTACAGAATATACGTACAGACTCCAGAGAAACTAAATAAGTACAATTTACCCTGATAATCCTGTTAAAAAATTTGACACTCTCCGGCTCTTAAAGCATTGTGTTTCCTTCTTGAGCATCAGTGAATATTTTCACTCTTTGTAATGGTTATGTGTGAGTCCATCAGTCCTCGGGGTGAAAAGATGGATGTCAAAATTATACAGTCAGTGTTACAAAGGATTCAAACATTGTTAAATTCAATTGACGTTTATTTGTATAGCACTTTTCATGATACAAATCGTTGCAAAGCAGCTTTACAGAAAATAAAAGTTTCTACATTACATTTAGAAGTAGATTATCAGTGGTAGAAATGTACAGTGAAATCATGCAGTTAATGACATGCATTCAAACAGATGGTGAAAACTAACAACAGCAATGATTACATGTTGATAAATATAATAGGGAAACAAATTACAGGAAAATTTTGTAGTTTTGTATGTTGTCTGAGGGTTGGCCTCATCTGAGGTCCTCTGGGGGGTTGGAATCATCTCTTCTCAGGCTTTCGGTCATCTCACATCTTCCTAAAGCCTGGTTTATACTCGACGCGTCCGCAAGTTCGCTTGGGTGCGCGCGCCAAATATGACGTCATCGCGGTGTTAGCGGAAGTTCGCTTTGGGTGAGCGCGACCTCATTTCGCGTGGCGGTGTGCACGACATTTTTTGTGACTCGAGCGAACAGTTCGCGCGGCGCCACAGTCAACAGCTTTGAAGAGATGTTGGCTGAACAGGTACGCCTGTACAGACATCTTTATGATCCGTTTATGCGTGATCATAAGGACAGCCAGATGGCAAATAACTCTTGGCGTGAAATTGCAACCACCGTGGGGAAGGAAGAAAGTGTTTGCAAGAAGGTCCGGAAGAATCTACGAGACAAGTTTGTAAAGGCCAAAAAGAGAGGTCAGGATAAAAGTGGAGACCCAGGTGGAGTAAAACGTACCACCATTCCTCTTGGAGCTTGGCTGGTTATTACAATTTGTGAAACACCGGGAAACGGATTCAAATATGGACGATGAGGTGAGTGAATTCCGTAACCACACAACACCATGTCTATTGTTATTCCAGCTGCTAGGTCTGTGATTTAAGTTTGTAGAGTACCACATTTGCTATCAGATTTAAGTAAATGTACAGTTAAAAGAGTTTTTGTGCTGAAGCGTTCATAGCAGTGACCCTCTTGCAAACAAAAGAGAAAGAGATTTACCAAACGCACTATTGTTTAGCTTGAAATAGCACACTATTGTAGCACACTATTGTTTAGCTTGTATCTTCTGATAAGTAAGGTGTTTACATTGTTTTACACATATGATACTTAATGTTTCTTTTTCTTTTAGGAGGAACAGAGTGTGGCCCCCCAATCATCGGCTGGAAAGCAGTTTGAAAGTGCTGGAAAGCAGCACTGCTGAAAATTGCTCATCATCATCATCATCCTCCTCAACAGTGCTTTCACCACTTCCTTCACCAGTTCCTACCTCACCGGTTCCCCTTGACCTGTATCCTGCCCAGACAGCTGCACCTAGATGTACAACCTCTCCCTGCACAGATACATCTTGACCTCAAAGCATCTTGGTTCGTTCGCCTACATTGCTAGCAGATTCGGCACGTAAGAGAAAACGGAACACTGAGGATGTTCTTTTGAAGAGATTGGAGAGATTGGACCAGGAAAGGGAAATGGCCAGGCAACAGGACAATGAGGACCACAGATTTGGCGCTGTGCTTGCAGACATGTTGTCTCAAGTTGACCCAGAAGAGAAGACACGTGTAAAGTTCAGGCTTTTTCAAGTTCTTTTTGAGGTTCTGGACAAGCAGCAAACCAAGACTGCTTGAAGTGACACGTTTAACAATGTTAATTCATGAATCTAAATAATTATAAAAGCATGTTACAACAACATCAATATGTAAAATTGTTTGTATAGTTGTAACAGACTGTTCCGAAATACCTCACGTTTAAAAAGTGACATTAGCATTTTTCAAAATTGTCATAATTTAATTGCACTTTAAGTTGACCCATTCTTCTTATTTTTGTGGACTTTTATTTTCTTTGTAATTTTTATAATAGTTTTAAAATAATTATTCACATATATGCCTGTAGCACTGTAACTATAGCAAAGTATTCTATGCACCACAAAACAATGTGTCTGTATTATATTGTATTCAGAATAAAAAAAAAAAAATATTTATCACCATTGCTCTTTTGAACTGTTCTTATATCTTCTCATTTTATATAACACAACAAAGACATCACATGGGTTAATCTATGGCAAAGTACATTTTGCAGTCCCTAACCTTTATAGAAGTATTACATTTGCAAAACACTAGGGTTTCAATTTATATACATTGTAACATTAATCTTGTATTTGAACAGTTACACCTACTTGAGCCTCAACGTGGCAATATTTGTCTAACTTGTACTCTAATAATGTGGTCTAATTTGAAATGTTAGAATAAGAAATAAGACATCCTGTAATTCCAACACTGTCGAATAACCGACATACCGTTAGCTATACTGCAATATGTATAAATGTGTCTGCGTTATGCACAGAAATGAAAGAGTGAACAAAAAGTTTGATTTAAAATTTTATTAAAATCAACAAACAATAGTCCAGCAACTATCAAAGCTGCAACATATAAAAATACAAATATAAAGGAAGATAAACAAGTGTGTAGTCTCTGTAAAATTAGTGTGGGACTGTAGTTCGTATTTGTCAACACAAACATCTTTCGCATTATTCTTTACTGTAAGCACCCTCTCCTGATGACAGTGTCCTGCCAATACACTACCCTGTGGTGTGAGAAAAAAAGACCTCAAGTCATTTCTCACTGCTATTGCTGCTCTGGATGCTTGGGCTGTTGACAATCTTCCTGGCACCAGCAGGTTGTTGTCTCCATAAATAACGCATCTCCATTCACCTGGCAATTGATCCGCTGAAGCTGTGGTGCTGTCTGGAAAGGTTGGTGGAATATATTTGCATGTGGGAGATGCTGCAGCATCAGTGTGGGTGAGAAAGTTGTGAAGGGCCATGCAGGCCTTCACAACATCTACTGTTTTTTTCTGGACTGAAGTCAATGGGGCGGTGAAGAATCCTCCAGCGTGCAGCAAGGATGCCAAAAGTGTTCTCAATTATTCGCCTTGCGCTGGAATGTCTGTAATTGTACACTTTGCAAGCATCATCCAAGTTGACACCTGTGGAAAACATGAATACAAACATGTATAAATGTGTACGGTTACATTCACATCTTCAAATGATCATATGTGGTTACAATAGCCAAAATATACAAATGTATTCTTACCTGGATAGGGTTGAACCAAGTTGACGTGCAATGGAAATGCAGCATCACCCAGAAACACATGTGGCACTTTGGTCTTGGTACTGGGAAGATTTTCAGGGGGAGGCAGTGCAAGGTTGCCCTGCAGGAGTTTTGATCCAAATCTACTGCTCTTGAACACCCCACCATCACTTTCACGTCCGTAAGCACCAATGTCCACCATTGTAAAGCGATACTTGGCATCGCAGACAGCCATGAGAACAATGGAGTGCGTTCCTTTGTAATTGTAGAATTCACTCCCAGCATTTGGTGGTGCTTTGATGACAAAATGCTTGCCATCCACGCACACCAAACAATTGGGAAAATTCCAAAGCCTCCAAAAGTCTTGTCTTATCTCGAGCCATTCATTGTCTTTTGGTGGGAAGACAAAGTCATCTTTCAGGGCGTTCCATATGGCAGACTTCGCTAACAATCAGTGAGACTGTGGCTCTCCCCAATTTGTTGCTTGCCGCAACACATTTCTGGCTGCTTCCAGATGCCAGAACACGTAATGTTACTTCAAGTCTTTCTTGTAAACTTACAGGGCTCATGTGTGTTCTTTTGTGTTGAAGAAAAGGCCCGATGCGTTGGGCCAAGTCGTCAAAACGCTGGGCAGACGTGGAAATAACTGAAGTGCATTTCCTCGTCCATCACAATCATCTTGAATGATCTGACGTAATTCCGGTAAAATTCCTACTTCTCTTCTACTTCCTGCGGATTTAAAGGACGATTTCATTTGTGCGCCCCCTGTCGTTTCAAAGAATATCTCAACGGTGAACGAGTCAAGTATAAACGCCTCATCCGTTTGGGGAGGTGCGCGCGCAGTCAGCGGAGGCTCGCGAAGCGGAGCCAGGCGCGAGTATAAACGAGACTTAAGGGTTGGATCCAGACTGAAGCTTGTGTAATTCCTGGTTCCCCTTCAGTCAGTCACTACGAATCACGTCGGTGACCGACGAATGGGATCTCGCCAGAGAGACCAATCCACTTCGAGTGTAGCTAAACAAGCCAATGAACATTGGCATGCGGATTTCGCATCCAGCTGCCACACCCCACAGCACGGGTATAAGAGGCAGCAGGTGCACCGCATTAATTCATCCTTTCGCTTCGGAGTCGAGCGGTGTTGCATCACTACTGCTCTCTACTTCGGTGTTGCAGAGAGAACGAGCGAGTGCGGGCATTACTTCAGCACTAAAAGAGCAATTTCTCTAAAAGAGCAACACAGGTGATCGCGTCTTTTTAAAGATGTCTTATTATACATGCGTTTCTGGGTGTGGCCGTTTCCTGCCGCCTCAGGACGGTCACGATCGCTGCATCACTGGGCATTAAGTACGCTGAAGAAGCTTTCGTGGATGGTTCATGTTCTTCTTGTGGGGACATGACCATCTCGGAGTTGTATAAAAGACTCCGCCATGTCAAACATGGCGGAGTCCCTCTGCCTCTGCCGTGATCCAGCGTTCGTCTCGGCACCTGGGGCGGGTTGCATCAGATGTCGATCGCTGCATCGGAGGACGAGCCCTCTCTCTCCGGGGATGACGACTCGGCTGCGTTGCCCCCTTCGGGTGTGGTAGCGTTGTCCGAGCCAGACCCAGAGATGACGGCTATGCTTTCCCAAGCCGCCGAGAATGTCGGGCTCGTGTGGAATCCTCCACCGAGTCCCGTTCCTTCGAGGCTGGACGAATGGTTTCTCGGTGGGGGTCACGCTGGTTCTCAGCGCCCCCCTCCAGTGCCATTCTTCCCGGAGGTGCATGAGGAGCTCACTAGTTCGTGGAAGGCACCTTTCACTGCCCAAAACAAATCTTGTGGCTCCTCCGCCCTCACCACCCTCGATGGTGGGGCCGCTTTGGGGTATGCGGGCATCCCCTCGGTGGAGCGGTCTGTGGCCATGCAACTGTGTCCAACAGCCGCTACCACTCTGCAGGGTGTCTCCCCTCACGGGCTTGTAAGTATTCGTCAGCCTAACTGGCAGTGCTTACAGAGCTTGTGGGGAGGCGGCTTCTGCCCTCCATGCCATGGCATTACTGCAGGTCCACCAGGCCAAAACCCTGAAAGACCTGCACGAGGGTGGCCACGACCTGGCGGTTCTACATGAACTGTGTGCTGCGACAGACCTCGTGCTTTGAGCGAAGAAGGTGACTGCACAGTCTCTGGGTTGTGCGATGTCCACGCTAGTGGTCCAGGAGCGCCATCTCTGGCTGTGTCTGAACCGACATGAAAGAGCAGGAGAAGGTACACTTCCTGAATGCTCCTGAGTCGCAGACCGGCCTTTTCAGCGACGCTGTCGAGAGCTTTGCCCAGCAGTTCTCGGCAGCACAGAAACAGACTGAGGTGATTAAACACATCATGCGCCGGAGGAAACCTGCTGCTTCCACCCCAGTTGCAGCCCCTCAGCCTGCTCGTCGCCGTGGGCGCCCCCCTAATGTCTCCCGCACGAAGGAGGAATCAGGTGAGTGTCACACTTCACACCCAGACCCCGCCTCCTGCCGTTACAGGCCCCAGGCCAGGTCCCTGTGTTCCACCACGCTGCCCCACCACGGGTACATCGGTGGCCCCACTGGTTCCGCTGGCACAGTCTCTGTCTCTGTCTCTCTCTGTCTCTCCATTCTGTCTCGGTGGCTCCTGCAGACCATCAAACTCAGCTATGCGATTCAGATCCAGTTTCAAGGCATCCAGTTCACTTCAGTCAAGGCTGTCAATGCCCCTGTCTTGCGTGCGGAAATCGCAGTCCTGCTGGCGAAGGATGCGATAGAGCCGGTCCCTCCAGCCGATATGAGGTTGGGGTTTTACAGCCCTTACTTCATTGTGCCCAAGAAGAGCAGTGGGTTACGACCAATCTTGAATCTGTGAGTTTTGAACCGTGTACTTTACTGTACAAGCTGCCGTTCAAGATGTTGATGCAGAAACGCATTTTCGGGTGCGTCTGTCCCCAAGATTGGTTTGCAACGATCAACCTGAAGGACACGTACTTTCATGTCTCGATCCTCCGGGGACACAGGCCATTCCTGCGGTTCGCGTTCGAGGTTCGGGTGTATCAGTACAAGGTCCTGCCCTTTGGGCTGTCCCTATCGCCTCGCGTCTTCACCAAAGTCGCGGAGGCGGCCCTTGTTCCCTTGAGAGAACGGGGTGTGCGCATTCTCAACTATCTCGACGACTGGCTCATATTCGCACAGTCTCGCGAGCAGTTGTGCACACACAGGGAGCTGGTACTCAGGCACCTCAGCCAGTTGGGTCTTCGGGTCAACTGGGAAAAGAGAAAACTCGTGCCAATGCAGAGGATCTCTTTTCTCGGCATGGAGTTGGACTCGGTCAACCAGACAGCACACCTCACCCAGGAACGTGCTCAGTCGGTGCTGAACTGCCTCAAGACTTTATCAGGCAGGACTGTGGTCCCACTGAAACTCTTTCAGAGGCTCCTGGGGCATATGGCTGCAGCTGTGGTGATGGTTCAGCTCAGTCTGCTCCATATGAGACCGCTTCAGCACTGGCTCCATGGCCAGTGGAACATGTTCGTCAAATGGTGTTCCTCTCACCATGAGGACCCCCGGAGATGTTCAATCAGAGCCGTGCTTTCCTTCCTGCAGCAAGGGTTGGAGCGTAGGTTGTCCCCCTCCACCCTTAAGGTTTACGTTGCTGCTTTTTCCGCCCACCACGACCCCTTAGAGGGGAGGTCGGTGGGGAAGCATGATCTGGTCGTCAGGTGCCTTAGGGGGGCCAGGAGGTTAAATCCTACTAGGCCTTCCTCCCTACCCTCTTGGGATTTGGCATTGGTGCAAAGAGCCCTTCAAACTGCCCCCTTCGAGCCCTTGCAGTCAGTCGAGTTGTTTCTTTCTATGAAAACCCAACTTCTGACTGCATTGGCTTCGATTAAGAGGGTGGGGGACCTGCAGGCATTTTCAGTTGACGAAGCATGCCTTGAGTTCGGGCCGGTTGACTCCAGTGCAACACTGAGACCCCGGCCCGGCTACGTGCACAAGGTTCCTACCACTCCCTTCAGGGACCAGGTGGTGAACCTGCAAGCGCTGCCCCTGGAGGAGGCAGACCCAGTCCTAGCTTTTCTCTGTCCTGTACGCGCACTGTGACAGTACATGGATGGAACTCTTTAGGACCTCATAACAGCTCTTTGTCTGTTATGGAGGACAGCAGAAGGGGAAGGTTGTCTCCAAGCAGAGGATGGCCCACTGAATAGTGGATGCCATCACCTTGACCTATGAAGCACAAGGTGTTCCCTGCCCGCTCAGGTTGCGTGCTCACTCCACTAGGGGTGTCGCATCATCCTGGGCGCTGGCTCGTGGTGCCTCGCTAGCAGACATTTGTAGAGCTGCGGGCTGGGCGACTCCTAACACGTTCGTTAGGTTCTATAGCCTATGTGTCGAACCAGTTTCCTCCTGTGTTCTCACCTCAAACGGGTAGTGGCACTGAGAGGCCCAGTTCAGAGTTGGCTTGCGGCGTCCTTAACGCCTAATTCTCCAGAGAGTTCCTTAACCAGGCAAACCCTGCCAAGTCGTCAAGCACTCCGGCGGCCGGATGTGGCGGAGCTTCCGGTGCCAGGCCTTTCAGCCAATGAATTCCTGAAATCTGGTGTGAGGCTAGTGCCCATATGAGTGACCCTGTTGGGTTCCCATATATGTATTTCCACGGTGCAGCTACTAGAGCCGTGTTTCCCCTGGCAGACCGCATTCTGCTATATCTAAATGATGCAGCCTGAGCCATCTCAGAGACTTCCATGTGCGATAGGGCCCTACGGGGTTACTTAACCCTCTGGGGTCGACAAACACAGATACGCGTTTTGTGGCAGATTTTCCTGATAAGGCCGAAATGAGCTTGAATTACTCTGCCATTTTTGATCGTACAGATAAGAGCAATACACCATTCGAATCTGTAAGGGGTCTACTTTTATTTGTATACACTCATTATAGCAACTAAACTTTGTGCTTTTGAAGAATAAAGAAAACAAACAGGGTGCGCTCTCTGCCTTCTCCGTCTCCGCGAGCTGCTTTTAGAAACGAGTCACTAAAATGAACTGTAACTCAGCAAATACTCAGCACACAGACATGAGAGTTATATCTATAGAAAGCTTGAAGTGTCTACTTTTAAATGAAGTAAGTCATATCGAAAACAAATATTCTGTGATAAAGTAATCCGTATGAAACCAACACGATGTTCAGTCTTTCCCGTCGAACTCATTATCTTTAATGCAATCCCGCCCCCTCGCGGCTCGCGCCGTTCATATGTAAATATCCACGTGAGACACGTGCGCACGGAAACGCCCAACATAAACAAAGTGCGAGGAGATCATTCATCGCGGCTACTGTTCGCTTCTGCAAGAAGACGCGCTGAGTAAAGGCTTGATTTCCCTCAAAAGAAGAACAATATTTCATCCAGAAGAGAAGATCAATCTGATGAGTAAGTAATGTTTCTTTTTTGCATTAGTTAACGTGTTATTGTGGCATAAACTTGAACACATTACTAGTTGGGTTTTACCCAAATTACAACATGATGAATGCTATGCATCTAAGAATGTTTAGACCGTTTGTTATTATTAATAATCTGTTCACAAATATATTTTAATAGCCTAGTAAACATAACAATTACTTCTCAAATATAAAATATCCTTTTTTTTTTATAGTACAAAAGTACATCCTTTTATAGTACAAAGCATGCGTGAGTCTATGGCTGCAGAATCATATCTTAGGCAACTATAAAATCATACATGATGTTCAGGATGGCTATATGACTACAAAATCATAGTTGGGTTTTTCCCAAACTATAATTCCTGACTACAATGTTTGAAATTGAGTAAAACATTTTGAATATGATAGGCAATTCATTGTATTTAAATTTCTTACAGTGCGATGATGCTTTCATGCTCTATATAAAACAAAAGTAATATGAATGTACACTGTAACATGATGAATGCTACGAATCTAAGTTTGTTTAGAATGTTTATTATTAATAGCCTACTCTGTTCAAAAATAGATTTTAATAACGTGCTAAACAATAATAATTAGTTTCTCAGATATAAAATGTTTTTGTTTTTACGATAGTACAAAGCATGAGTGAGTCTATGGCTACATATATACAGATGCTCGTGATATTAACCTGCTCACAAATGTTTTTTTTTTTAATTTTTTTCCGTTGTTTGTATTTTATTGAATCAGATACCTGCACCACAGATGAATCCTGCTGACTTTCAGTCTCTTCAAACTGTTTTCCTCTGAGAGCGCTGTACCAACATCAGATTTTCAACTACACTGATATTCTATGGTAAAACAAGCTCCTTGACTACTGATTATGTTTTTTTTCTTCTTGAATCCATGGAAAGAAGCAGAAACACTTAAAACAAGTAAATATCAGGTATGATTTACTTGTTTCACTTGTTGAACAGAATCTGTTGCATAAATGACTCAAAGTCTGTTCACATCTCTGCGGTTAGATCAGTGTGCACAGTAATGTATCTTTGACCTTCATTATGTATGTTTTGATTATACTGTGTTGTAAGTAAAATACAAATAATAAAAAAAATAAATAAAAATTTTCAATCTCCTCACATTCTCTTACCTGCCTCAAAGTCTCAGTCACACTGATGGGCCATTAGGGGGCCATTAGGGGAGGGCCCTTTGTCTCTCAGCGGAGAATCACTTAATATTCAAGGCCATTGCCACTCCCTCGCATATAGGCTTTCGATCACAAAACATGTCTTTAAAAATTTAAATCAATATATTGTTTTCTGTGAGTGAGTAAACAAGCTGATTTTCACATAATTTTGAAGCAAAAACTCTAGGCTACAAGATCCAGTTCTCAAAAGTCTTGTAAACAGATGTTCTGTATGTGTTTTATGGCCTTATTTCAGTGACTTCAAAATTTTAGTTTTTCACTAACCACGCATAAACGTTGCTTTCTCAAAAACACAATCATGTACATAAATGCTGCTAACATATTATTATAGCCCAGTGTGCTGTTTACAGTGTTATTAGACTTCAGCCATTTATATTTTTATAAGTAACTGAAAAAAGCACAAATGTCAGGGCATGTCGAAACTTCTCCAGGCCCCCAAAACACCCTCAGACCCCAGAGGGTTAACATGAATAAATGTCACTTAACCCCCTCTGGGAGAAGGTGACTCCGCAGTGTGCCTCTTCCAAATGGAAGGGTACGCTTTTCCAGTGCTATCCAAGTCCTACGGTTTGGGTTGGTCGAGGAACAGCAGTAGTCGACCTTCTCTGTGTAGAGCCCGGTCCTATGGTCTGCCTTACAGGAAGGACCTGAAGGCCTACACAGGGCACTGGAGGGGGCAGCTCCTGTGGCGCTTTGGTAGGGATCCCATTCGTCGGTCACCGATGTGACTCATAGTGACCGACTGAAGGGGAACATCTCGGTTACGTATGTAACCCTCGTTCCCTGAAGGAGGGAACGGAGACGTCACGTCCCGTCGCCACAGTTGCTGTACCACCGCTGAGCTGCTGGGTCACCGGCTCGGCTCCTCAGCAAAAGCATGAATTAATGCGGTGCACCTGCTGCCTCTTATACCCGCGCTGTGGGGTGTGGCAGCTGGATCTGGAATCCGCATGCCAATGTCCATTGGCTTGTTTAGTTACACTCAAAGTGGATTGGTCTCTCTGGCGAGATCCCATTCGTCGGTCACCGACGTGACGTCTCCGTTCCCTCCTTCAGGGAACGAGGGTTACATACGTAACCGAGACGTTACCTCAGGATGCCCATCCAGTGGCAGAAACAGAAGCAATAGGAAAATTAGCATAGCTGCTGTTCAAACCATTTCAAGCAAAGAATGACAAACATGCAGAATACCTGTACGAAACAAAGATATATGGGAATATATAAATCATGGAAATTACTAGTCAAACCTGTTCATTAGAAGGGGGGAGTCCCAATACTTTTGATGATATAATGTATTAGGATTTTTTTTGGATAATGGTATGCTAGAAAAACAAAAATTGTTCAGGAGCTGGAGGATTTTTCTGAAGAACAGAGGTAGGCTGCTGAGGACAAACAAGGGAAATTTATATAGCGCTTTTCACAACACACATAATACTGGTCAACCAATATTTCATATCTTTAACAAACTAATAATATTTGCTTTCTAATAATATGCCCCACTGGCAGAATTCATATTGAAAATTGCAGAGGGCCGAGCACAGAACCTTGGGGTGCTCCATAATTTACTGATGGTAACTTGAATAATTCCCCATTTAAATAAACAAATTGGTAACTGTTTGGTAAGAGGAACCATTTATGCAAAGGATGAAATTGATGTACTCTGTTACCGTCTAGCAGGAATTTCCTCGGGGCATCACCAGTCAGATCTCATCTTCCAATCCGATCCAGAACCCCTCCATAAACAAAATGTCATTGCAGGTGGCGAGGTAGGTGATGCCGATTAACTCCTCCATGTACTCTTCCAGCTCTCTTCCTCTTAGAAAATAAAAATCATTGAGGCCTGTGAAAGGGCCCCATTTGGGCAAAGATAATGGAGGCAATTTCCATATCTTTTCTTCGTCCATGGTAACAAATGACTGATGGGAACTGGAGCACAAAGGAAGCAGGTAACTTAAGAAATACAAACATAACTAAAATAGGTAGAAATAAATGTAATCATGATGGTTTAATTGTGGTTTCTGAATGAGAGGTTTAATAACTGCCAGCTTGATTGGTGTTGGGACGTGACCTAGAGCAGGGGTGTCAAACTCAGTTCCTGGAGGGCGGAGCTCTGCAGAGTTTAGTTCCAACCCTGCACAAACACATACTATGCAGTTTTCAATTAAGCCTGAAGGACTTGATTAGTTGGATCAGGTGTGTTTAATTAGGGTTGCATCTAAACTCTGCAGGGCTCCGACACTCCAGGAATTGAGTTTGACACCCCTGGCCTAGAGATAGAGATGAGCTGATAATATTGAGAAGAGGCTGTTCTGCTACAGGTAACAACTCTTCCAGTAATTTAGTGGGCATTGGATCTAATAAACATGTTGTTTGAGATGCATTGATAAGCTAATTTAGCTCTTCCTGTCTTATAGTTGTAAATCAAAGATAATTGAGGCTGAATCATTAAACGCTTTAAAAGGTTGTAAATTTACTATTGTATCTTGAATATTAGCAAAATGCACATTACCTGGTCAGTGACATCACTTTGCAATACAATATCTATCAGTAAGATTGGTACTAAGCAATATAATTAAATCTACTGTATGATGGAAATGATGAGTGGGTCTGGTGACTTTGCTTGACCCCAAAGAAATTTAGTAAATCTGTAAACACAACTCCTAACACATCATTTGTATTATCTATGTCCATATTAAAATCTCTGAGAATCAGAGCTTTATTGACATTGACTAATATGTCTGAGAGAAAATCCGCAAACTCGTAGAAACTGGGCTATTGAACACACTGGTGGACCTGGACCACTGGATAAGGCCATGGTGGAGTAAGAACAGTGCAAGTACACTGCCCCTGGCAGTGAAGAGGGGACTAGCAATGACCTCACTGGCCGTGATGGTAGGAGCTGCTGTAGACATCCCAACTGGAGAAGTGTGTGCAGCCCAAACACACAAGAGTGCAGCAGAAGATGGTAGGATATCTGGGGCTCCCGAGACATGAAGTGCGGAGACCGTTGGACTTGCCATTGCTGGCACGTGGGCCACGGTTGGCTTGGGACCGGCCTCCATGGCTGGGAGCATGATACCCCCAAAAAATTCTCAGGGAGTCTCTGGCATAGCTGCAATTACGTGAAAAGGCTCTGGCTTGGTGGCCATGTTGACTAAACATTCTGGTGTGGCATGATGTGAACAGGATCTGTCATGGTGGGTACTGCAGGATTGTGGGGCTCCTCATCTGCATTTCCCACAGGATATGAGAAACCGCTTAGTAAGAGGACAAAGTCCATATACTATGCCAGAGTCCATGGCACAGTACTTTTAGGCTTTATATAATTCCAATGGTCGTTAAGGGCAATGTCATTAAAGTCCACCTGACAGCAAAGTCTGCAAAACTCCTCCTCATAACTTTCCAGGGATCGATCTCCCTGAGAGAGCTTCAAGAGCTGAACTGCTGGGTTCTGTAACTTTCTGTAGCAAACATCTCCTAGAGCCGAGTTAGAGTGTGAACCCATGTGCAGTTTTAGTAGCAGTAACATTAATTAAATATAAACTAAACAAAGACTTGGCTTGATGAATTTAAACTAAACACATTCAGAAACAGAACTCAGGGAACAAAGCTAGACAAGAGACTAGATTGGGAACATGAGGGCTATTTATACTAACAGACTAATGACAAACAAGGAACACCTGTGAACAATCAGACAAAGAACCAGTGAGAACATAGAACACATGACTAGAACATCCAGTCAGGATATAACCCAATCACAAGGGGAGCAAATGAATAGAATACCAAGAGGAGCAAGGGAAGCACATGACAAACAGGAAGCATCACAATGAGATACAAAATAAAATAAAATACATGAAAATGTAAACATGAAACAACCCAAAACCATGTGACAGAATTAAACCTGTGCTCCGTTTACTTAGGAATATCACAAAACCCAATCCGAAAGGCTTCATGCTAATAACAGTAGGTGGAGTAGACTCATTAAGACTGAAATAATCATTTAGTTCAGCCAGGTTTCAGTAAAGCCCGAGACACACTGCATGATTTTCGGCTGTCCCAGATGAAAGATTGGTATCATGAAGCAATCGTGGCGATTTCTGTGATCATGGCTCCTAATCGGTGGTCCTATGTCATACAGTGAGAGAGTTTCAAAGATGGCTGTTGTAACATTCCTGCGAATAAAGATAGCCTACGATAATTTTCTGAGACTGTCAGAAATTCAGCATGATCATTGCACAATGTGTTTGCTGGAATGACCCACGTCTACTGACAGGCCAATAAAAATGCAACATGAAATCAACGCGACATGGCGTGAAAACATAAAACTGCTCACCTCAACCTAGATAGCAAAATTTGTCTGGCCCACATTATTTCTTGAGTTCTGGTCCAATATACACCTGGGTCCTCGACCCAGATCTGGCCCATATATCATAAACTGAGTAGAACTAATAGATGTGGGCCAAATCTAGCCCATGCTCTTAGAAAGATGAGTGTGACCCAGATTTGGCCCAGAGATTATTATTAAATCAATGGCTGTGGCCTAGATGTGACCCACTTTGAGTAAATTTTTTGAAACTGGTATGTGTGGCATCATGCCACAGCTGATGGCATATAAATGCTGTCGTACTCAAATAAAAAGACAATAAAGCAGTTTAAATGAACTGAATGAATGACAATTTTTATTTTTTCACATTTTTAATAAAATAGACTAACAGTTTAATTATAAAGCAGTTTAAATGAACATTTTTTATTCTTTCACATATTTTAATACAAAGACTAAAAGTTTAATTTTTTTCATTTTAAGTTGAAATATCAATAGGAAATATTACAACTGCATTACAATTACACTGGAAATTAACTTTTAAAGAATGCATCACAGCATTGTAACGATCAGCCAAGTAGGTTGGGTTACAAGATTTAAAATTGGGTCAGATTTTACTGTGTGAGATTTGTAGGTGTTAAAAGAATGAAATAAAAGAGAGATAGGTTTCAATAAGAATAGTGTATTTACAATATTCACGAGACTTTAAAACAACACAATAAAACCAGGAAAACTCAGGCCCCATTTTAAATGTTGTAACCCAGCCTACTTGGATGGATGATAGTTACATATGGTGGCCCGTACGGGGAACATTTAAGATTTTAAAAGCTGTGTTGAGAAAGTGTTAAAGTATGATGACTCATTTTGAAAATGCTGCTCCTTTTAAAACACCTGCTAATTTTAATGATGAACAGATTTCACACCAGTGTGATTGTGAACAGCTTCGCTCTGAAGTACTTTCTCTTAAAGCATGGTTTTCAAACTGGAGCACAGGCCCGGACTGGCCATCGGGAGCACCGGGACAATTGACCATATGCACGGAGTGTTCTTTAGAACTTCCACATAAAGATAAGCCAGCTCGTAAACATCCGGTGAAGCTCATTTTACATGTGCTAAATATAGGTAGAGACTCTCACAGAAACCTCTTCTGCCTCATTCTTATCAGAAACTGAGAAAAAAATTATTGCAACACCGTAAATAATGACAGCGGCATTAACATACAGTTTCATGTTATTTAACAATATATAATTATATATGCTGAGCCTGGTAACCCCAGGAGAGTACAGACACGTAACTGTACATTTAGATTCTGACAAATAAACACTATCATAACTGTAATGTGCCAAAATGTGTCTCTTGGCAGAAAAATAAAAACTTATTAAGATGAAAATGACATGAATTTACCATTATAACCAGGAGATAGCAGCAGAGGATCAATCATTGGCTGCAGCTGCCATTTCAACTCTCTAGTTTTTTCACGTCTTGCTTTTGGATTTCTTATAAAATGAATATTAGAACAAATTTTTTTAGTTTTTAAAAATTTTCTTAAATTTTAGTACTTTACCGCATTGATGTATAAAATATAGCAAGTCACAATAAAATATAGGAAGTCACAAAGTCACTTGGCATTTAAAAATAAATAAGTCCAGACAACAGCCTATAATGGTGAATTAAGCTATTTAGTTAAATACAAATTAAATATTAATGGTATAACAATTAAATAATGCATTCAATAGTTTGAAATATTTTTTAGATTTAATTTAATAACTACATCATTTAAGTTTTATCTCTAATTGTAAGCTGCTAAATATATTCAGCCAACACAGACTTGTTAGTGCTGTAGTTTTGTTACTCTGAATTTACTCTGCATTAATGCACAGCTCTATTTTGACATCAGCTTTCGTTCTGTTATCACTGTCAATGATTGCAATGACTCGTGGCATGATTTAACGGATTCACTTGCATAAATTTTACACTCGCGTTTGTCATTCCTGAAATGGTATATATACATGGACGACTTGTCCTCTTAGACAAACAAAACTTTTCCTCAAATTGTGAATGGATTATGTAGACAAACCGAGCAAAGGACGCACCCCTTATGGCACAGTACAGCTGACCGGAAAAGACTGAGCTGGCTTATCTAAAACCAGGAAGTAATCGTGCATATGGTCAGCTGATTTGGCCCTCTGCCATTTTTATTTTAGTTATTATTATTGTTAATATTTTATATTTTTGCCTTCCCAATGTACCGAAGTGATAATTTCAGATTTTATCATTCGATAATAAATCATAAATTGTTCAGTCTTGACTGGCAGCGCTATACAAACAGGCTCACGTTTGTTCCGTGCTTCCATCAAACGGTTTCGAACAGAGTAATCGATGCACGGGACTCGAAAGAGAAGAAGCGGGCAGAAGAATTAGTGAAATGTAGCGAAATTACTGACCTGTTCAGGGCTTCAAGTGCAGGTCAGTTTCATCTGTAAATACGCTACTGTAGTTCTGTCTTTTATTAACCTAGTTGAGTATTAAACTGCTAGCATGCTGTTAGGCTATCAGTGTCACCCCATTATTATCATCAGTCAGAATACTGTGCTAAAGGACATCATTATCGATTGTAAAGTTACATTAATAAATTTAGCAGACAGACATTCACATGGATTTATTAGGTAGGGAGGGAGCTAGAGCAGACAGCAACACAAAAATATGAGTCACAACCTAATGATGCAATAGTGTGTTCAGCATTAGGATTTTTCAATAGAGATATTGTATTGATTTTGACATTTAAGCACTTTAGAAAATGTGTTTGAATTATAGGTTTGTTAAATCTAGGGTATTTAGTCATTTTAAGATAAATACGATTCTGTGCTAACAAATTGCAATGTTTTGCAACACAGTTCTATTCATAACAGTAGACCTGCTGGTAAAGAACTGACAGGTACAAGAAAAAAGGAGAGACAGAGATATTGGTGAAAATGAAGAAAAGGAAAAGGGTGAAGGTGCAGTTCAAGAGACAACCTTTAATTATTTTGCACGGCCTCAGACTAAGGATTTAGATCTTTTTATGTCATATAAATAATAGGGTTGTCTGTGGTTTTAGAATTTGTTGTGGGTGTATAGGCTATAAAAATCGGCCAAAATTGTACCTTTTTTACCCCTAATAGGTACATATTAGTACGTTAGAGTAGGAATGTGTATGTATGGAAGCAGGGACTGTATAAAGAGAGCAGCATGTCAAACAAATGGACAGTCACTACAGTAGAATTTGCTGGATTGCGGAGTTTCTATCCTGTGGACTTACCTCTCCAGTCTCATCTTTGCAACCAATTGAATTATCACTTCTCTTGGACTTTATATACACTGGTGGACACTCACATTGGGAAATTTCAGCACACTAGGACTCTTGGACTGTTTTAGGGTATGGTGCAAATGACTGTATGCTTTTAACGGCCTTTATTGTGTTGTTTTAAAGTCTCATGTGAATATTGTAAATACACCATTCTTATTGAAACATATCTCTCTTTTATGTCATTCTTTTAACACCTACAAATCTCACACAGTAAAATCTGACACCATTTTAAATCTTGTCACCCAACCTACTTGGCTGATCATTACAACATAACCTAACAGCTCAAATCAACTTAGCATGTAGACTAGTCCTTTTGGCGCCTCTTCCTTCCTCCCTCCCGGTCTGAGGCTAGGTGCAGCCACCTTTTCATCACGTTTTCAATTTCATTGTTTGTTGCCGTCGATGAAGAGACATTCTTTCGGACAGCATCTAATGAACACAAGTATAAAAACTTAAGACGTTAACTAAAGACATTAACAAGAACAGAAAAAAGAGAAACAACAATTACAACTGACTTCAGCACCTTAGATGAAAAGGTTTTGAGACATTAAATCTCTCCAAATCTCAGCAGAGGAGGATTAAACAACTCCAAAAACAGCGTTACCAGCTTCACGCATTACTAACCAGACTGACTTTATTTCTGTCAGATGTCTACAGAAATTCTTAGGAACTGCCAATTTTCATATATTGAGAAATAAGACAGTATATGTACTATGTTGTATTAATGTGTATTCATGTAAGTTCCATTCACACAAGTTATGTTTCTACTACACAAAGTATTTAAGTTTCATTTATGAGGAAAACCGTGTTGGTATTATTATAGGGGTGCATGTTGAAAATGCATGTTGGTCAAACAAATTATTTGAGTAAAACATGTTTGAGCAATTCAAGGCAATCAGTTTCCACACACTGTAAAGAAATAAACAAAACACTGTAAAGAAAATTATTAAGCATTAATGAACACCTGCAGTTAAGCAGAACCACTGAAGGAAAATCTCTCAAGATCTCAGCAGAGGACTCAGCAACAGCATTACCAGCTTCACACATATTCACACACGTAAGGTTGAAAATAATCAAAGACTTTGGCTTTCCCGTCCCAAACCTATCTTCCATATAACAAAAGGGTCATTTGGCATTCCTGAAGGCACAGGAGTGCTGATAGTGATCAAGGCCTATAGGCCAAGATGTGTATACATTTGGGGTCTACTAATTGTCACACCTTTTGCACAGTGGGTGAAGCTGTAATCTGCTGATTGGTCAGTTTGAACGTCTCACATTTGGTTTTTAGTCACATGGTCAAGGAAGGGATAAAAGAAGATTGTAACTGTTGGTCTGGCTCTCTTTTCTTTGCTGGAGCTCTTCTTGGGGCTCTGCAGTCTCTCCCTCTTTTTCTTCCTCTCTCTAGTAGTCATAGTTCTTTTGTTTCTCTTTTTTTCTGTTGTTGTTTCTCTTTTGTTCAGTGAATCTGCTTGTTATCAGCAGGTGTTCATGAGTGTCTGGATTCTCTCAGTCAGGTGGACTGTGTGTGTAAACTCATGTAGGGAATAGTGAATGAGGGTGTAGGGGGTGATTTGGAACACAGCCTCTGAGTGTCGAATCTGAACACTGATAATTCACAGTTATAATGCAGCAGACTACTTTATCTAAAACAACAAATATTACCCACAGTGTGTTGTTTTCTATGGTATATTACTATTTTAATGGAAAACAGTGTATTACTGTTAAAATTTGGCCATTTTTACATCACAGTTTTACAGTTTGTATATTGCAGCAGTCTACTTTGTAGGAAATGGCAAATATTACCCAGATTGTTTTTTATAGTATATTACTGCTTTCACGGAAAACATTATGTTACTGTCAGAAACTGGCGTTTTTTTGCCACAGGTTTTGAAGTGTTTAATGTCAGAAACATGAAAATAACTTGGAATAGACTACTCAATTTTTTTGCTGTTGTTGTGGCAGCCATAGCGTAAATGGAATAATTGATTGATATTATCAAAATATAAACACTAACAGAACTGTAAATTAGTCTGTGATTCCTAATCACATTACCGTAAATTTGATGTAAATTAATATTTTGTATCCAATTATTGTATGTTGTAACTAAACGTTATAAGTGAAATGATGTACAGTTAGCTGGTTGTAATTTCAAAACAAACCCTTTTGACTTGTTTTGATTTTTAAATTAAACAAGCTTTCCTTTCCTTCTCCTTCCAGCTATATATAATCCAAAATGTATCCCTTATTTCAGAGGTGTCCAGTCCTGCTTCTGGAGGGCCACTGTTCTGCAAACCCCAACTAAACACACCTGAACCAGTACAATAAACTTCCAGGCAGGTTTGTTAAGGCAAGTTATAGCTAAACTCTGCAGGACACCGGCCCTTTCAGAACTGAGTTTGGAGACCCCTGCCTTACATAAACATCAAGGTAAATAATGAAAATAAATAAATGCGCTGCAAAAACAGAAAAGCACTGCAAATACTCACAACACAACCAAATACAGAAACGCGCTGCAAATACTCACAACACAAACAAAAATTAATACATTTATTTAATTAATGATTGATTGATGATTAAAATTAATCATCCGCGTGGCGCAGCTGACACAAAACAAGCATACGTTGTTTATGTATGTGATAATCTCCAAACTGGCACCAGGGTGACGTGGAGGAGACAAATTGTTGAATAAAGTTTTTTTTTTTCTTTGTGCGCAAAAAGTAATCTCATAGCTTCATAAAATTACGATTGAACCCCTGATGTCACATGGATTATTTTAACGATCTCCTGGCTACGTTTCTGGACCTTACATTGCTGTCTATGGAGGGTCAGAGAGCTCTTGGAATGCATCAAAAATATCTTAATTTGTGCACTGAAGATGAACAAAGGTCTTACGGGTTTGGAACGACATGAGGGTGAGTAATTAATTACAGAATTTTCATTTTCGGGTGAACTGTCCCTTTAAGGCTTTTTGATATTCTCTATGCATACAACAGATTCTTTTAGACATTTTCGAACATTTGTAAATGAAATTTGAAATTTATATGATACCCTTACCAATAACAACATCCTTTATTTGCAGGGCCGCCAAGGATATTTTTCCATTCACCCCTCTCCAGTTGATGCTTTTGGCCAAGCCATTTGAAATAGTTCGGTGCATTGTTCGCCACACAGTGTCCTTTGTATCGCACCCTCCAACCAAGCCTAGATGATTAATCTAAGAGAAACATATCTTGTCAGTTATCTCCATGTGATATATGAACTGATAACACTTCAGATAAAGAGTACACCCCAAAAATTAAATGTATGTCATCATTTACCCACCCTCACGTTGTTCGACTCATGAATGATTTGTTCATCTTCAGAACACAAATGAAGATAATTGAAGAATGTTTTCAGCAGTTTGTGTCCATACAAAGAAGATGCATAACAACCATCACTTTAACGCTCCAAAATGAAAAAAGTTTGAAACATAGTTTGCAGTTTGAAACATATCAGCATTGTTCTGAAGCAACACAAATCATTTTATATGATGACATTTAAAGAAATAGTTAAGCCAAAAATGAAAAATTGCTGATAATAGTGCAGGTGCACAGGTACCATGGCTTTGAATGTCTAAACAGCAGATGAAGGCTGCATCAAAACAATCCTTATTGGATCATTTTGATGCAGCTGTTTAAACACTCAAAGCCTCAAACCTGTGCACCTGCACTCGTTATATTTACAAGTTCAGAGGTTCTTTTAAATATCTTTTTTGTTTTGATGAAGAAAGAAACTCATAAACAGTACATCTTGGATGACCTGTGAGTGAGTAAATTATCAGCAAACTTTCATTCCTTTAAGTTAAGATTTTTTTTTTTATTCTTACTTAGATTATCTGTGTTTAATGTTGTATTGATTTTAAACAATTTAGTACAAAATACACAAAAACACAATGAATCATGATGAGTACTTTTTTTTTTTTTATAGCACTGTATCTTAATTTGTGTTCTGAAGATGAATAAAAGTCATGCAGGCTTGCAACAACATGATGTAAAAGTAAATGATGAAAATTTGAATTTTTGAGTGGATTTTAACTTCTTCAGGTACTACAACCCGAATTCCGGAAATGCTGGGATGTTTTTTAAATTTGAATAAAATGAAAACTAAAAGACTTTCAAATCACATGAGCCAATATTTTATTCACAATAGAACATAGAGAACATAACCAATGTTTAAACTGAGAAATTTTACACTTTTATCCACTAAATGAGCTCATTTCTAATTTGATGCCTGCAACAGGTCTCAAAAAAATTGGCATGGGGACAACAAAGGGCTGAAAAAGCAAGAAATTTTGAAAATGTTCAGCTGGGAGAACATCTAGCAACTAATTAAGTTAATTGACATCAGGTCTGTAACATGATTAGCTATAAAATGGATGTCTTGGCAGAGTCTCTCAGAAGTAAAGATGGGCAGAGGCTCTCCAATCTGTGACAAAGTGCGTAAAAAGATTGTGGAATACTTTAAAAACAACGTTCCTCAACGTCAAATTCCAAAGGCTTTGCAAATCTTATCATCTACAGTGCATGACATCATCAAAAGATTCAGAGAAACTGGAGAAATCTCTGTGCGTAAGGGACAAGGCTGAAGATCATTGTTGGATGCCCGTGGTCTTCGGGCCCTCAGACGACACTGCATCACTCATTGGCATGATTCTGTCATTGACATTACTAAATGGGCCCAGGAATACTTTCAGAAACCACTGTCAGTAAACACAATCCACTGTGACATCTTTAGATGCCAACTAAAGCTCTATCATGCAAAAAGGAAGCCATATGTGAACATGGTCCAGAAGCGCCGTCGTGTCCTGTGGACCAAGGCTCATTTAAAATGGACTGTTTCAAAGTGGAAAAGTGTTCTATGGTCAGAGTCCAAATTTGACATTCTTGTTGGAAATCACGGACACCGTGTCCTCCGGGCAGAGTTCAGTTCAAAAGCCAGCATCTCTGATGGTATAGGGGGGTGCATAATTGCATACGGTATGGGCAGCTTGCATGTTTTGGAAGGCACTATAAATTCTGAAAGGTATATAAAGGTTTTAGAGCAACATATGCTCCCCTCCAGACGATGTCTATTTCAGGGAAGGCTTTGTGTATTTCAGCAGGACAATGCAAAACCACATACTGCAGCTATTACAACAGCATGTCTTCGTAGTAGAAGAGTCCGGGTGTTGAATTGGCCTGCCTGCAGTCCAGATCTTTCACCTATAGAGAACATTTGGTGCATCATTAAACAAAAAATGCGTCAAAGATGAACACACACTCTTCAGGAGCTGGAAACCTATATCAGGCAAGGATGGGACCAAATTCTAACACCAAAACTCCAGAAACTCATAACCTCGATGCCCAGACATCTGTTTTGAAAAGAAGAAGAGATGCTACGCCATGGTAAACATGCCCCTGTCCCAACTATTTTGAGACCTGTAGCAGGCATCAGATTTGAAATGAGCTCATTTTGTGCATAAAATTGTAAAATTTCTCAGTTTAAACATATGTTATCTATGTTCTTATCTATGTTTTATTGTGAATAAAATATTGGCTCATGTGATTTAAAATTCTTTTAGTTTTCATTTTATTCAAATTAAAACAAAACGTCCCAACATTTCCAGAATTCGGGTTGTAATTGCAGCAAGTACACAGTATAAACTACACAGACCGAAACTAATGTAACATTTTTCACAAGATTTTTATTTTTTTTCCGTCTCAACTGACCAGTTTTTCTTTGAAATCAACTGCTTGTAACTTCTGCTCCAGCGTATTAAGGGCCTGGAGGTCTTTCACTGGCAGAAGTCCACGTTCAATCACATAATCGGTGTCCTGGGGTTGCTTCGCATTGAGGATGCGCAGAATGGACTGTTGCTGATCAAGAATCATTTCTTGCTTTGTCAGCATTTCACGGATTAGTGCTGGAATGGTAATTTTAAGATAATATAACATGAACAATGGTTAAAAAAATTTAAAAAACAGCATGGGGATACATAAAATGTATCTATCATTTAATTCAATGTAAACTCTTGTACCTTCTGTCTGGGCCTGTCACAGGAAGAAATGACTAAACTATTTGACACATATTATTCAATATATAGAGATTTTATAGTACTGGCACAATAATTTTATTACAGTTAAATAATATATATTTTTTTACAGAATTATTAAACAGTTTACAGTTTTATGCAAACATTTACAAATCTAGTGTACTATTTGCATTTTAATAAATTAAATCATTTTGCTTGTAAATAGTTTCTTGTATTCCATGATATATTACATGAATATAATGTACACAAATGAGCCAAAACATTATGACCACCAGCTTAATATTCTGTTGGTCCTCTGCATGCTACCTAAACAGTGCAGACCTGCTGAGGCATGGACTCTACAAGACTCAAAACAGCCTTGGGTGCCCAGCACCTTGGTGCCAGTTTGTGATTTGTCCCTCCTCAGACTACTGTTTCAGAGATACTCTGACCCAGTCGCCTTGCCATAACAATTTGGCCCTTGTAAAGTCACTCAGATCTTTTTTCCTGTCCATACATCCAACACGTTATGAGAACTGATTGTTTGCTTATTGTCTATTCTACCCAGACCTTAACATGTGGACTTGTTTGAAGATGATCAAAGATATTTGCTTTGACTGCACATAATGTTTTGGCTCATTAGTGTACAATAAATGTTACATTTCCAGTAACCTTGTCTATGTCTTATTTACTATTGTCTTTAATATTGAACTAGCCTTTTTATGCTCAGTTCATCATGCTGATAAATAAAAACACTAGTGATGGGAAGATCGGATCATTTTACCAACTCTTTGAATCTCATTGATCAAAATGAGCACATCTTTTTTCCAAGTCGTTTCGTTCATTTAATTCTCTTCAGAATACAGTTAAAATGTTAAAAAATGTAATAGCCAGATTCCCCAACACAATTATGATACATAAAAGATTATGAGAAACAAAGTCGTTCGTTCTTTTGTCACATCACATCCCCATAAGCTGAAGCTCTGCAATGTGTCCTGAAAACAGAATTGATTAGTTCACCTCTCGAGTCTTTGGGTTTGAGTTATTTGTTTTTTTGTTACATGCCGCTTCCCGGGTCAGTAAAAAAACATAATTGCATATTCATGCAGTCCTGACATGACAGAAATTCACAAATGTATAAATCGTAAGAAATAAAAAGCTACAGTTTGAGACCAGAAATGCATCACATAACTGTAGAGATTAAAAAAAATCTGCACGTGTGTTTGTAAGTGTCACAAGTCAGGCCTCTGTGGCCCTCTCCGATCACCACCGGAGGGCACCCTCACCCGAGTACTAACACTCTCATGGACTCCATTACCCACACACCCCGTACCTAGGTCTAATCACCGCCAGGTGTTTCCCATCAACCCCACTTTATAAGCCATACTCTCACTCTCCTTCAACGCGAAGTCTTGTTTAGTTCCGTCTGACATTTCTGAGCGTTTACCTTGCCTGCTATTCTGTGTATGATCCTGGACTGCCTTGACCCTTGGAATTCTCTGCCGCCTGCCCCTTTGTTTATTGGTTCTGATTCGGATCTGATCCTAGCCTGCCGCCTGCCCCAACCCAAGCCTGGTATTCGTTTATGATTCTGGTTCTCTGTGATATCCTAGATACTGTTTATCGACCCCTGCCTGTGTTCTGATACTGATCTTTAAATAAACACTGCAAATGGATCCGACTGCCTCTGACTCCTCATTACAGAAGACTTCGCCACCCCAGGACCCAGCAGTGTTAAATCAGCTCTCCTCTGAGGTATCAGCCCAAGCCTCGATGCTAGCTGCACATCATTAACAGCTGCAGAAACTCACCTCACTCACCGAGGAATTAGTGAGGACGCTGCAAACTCTCCACGTGGCAAGTCCGCCATCGAACCCCACGCCGCCTGCACCAGCGCCGGTAACAACCACTCCCACGATGATTCCCACTCCTCAGAACCCACGACTCTCGCTTCCCGACAAATACGATGGGTCCCCGGAAAGATGTAAGGGCTTTCTTATGCAATGTTATCTCTATATCAACCAACAACCTCTCACTTTCCCCACAGATGACAGCCAAGTCTCGTTTATTTGTTCACTGCTTACCGGCAGAGCGTTGGAGTGGGCTACAGCGATGTGGGAGGGAAACCGCATGTCTTTTCCCTCTTATAACAACTTCCTTCGTCAGTTCCGCGAGGTTTTCGAACATTCGGCCAGTGGAAAAGAAGTAGGAGAGGAGTTGCTTGCTCTAAGTCAGGGCAACGGCACCGCAGCAGATTACACCCTCGCTTTCCGTACGCTCGCTGATCAGACCGGTTGGGAGAACGACCCCCTTAAACTGCTCTACCGAAAAGGACTTAACGAGGAGCTTCAGTCCGAACTGGCCTGCCGTGACGAGGGGAGAACCCTAGAACAATTCATGGAGCTGACCATCCGCATTTATTTATTTTTTTTTTCCATATTATTTTTTATTAGTTTTATAACAACAACATTTAACAACAACATACCAAGAACACACACAAAAACAAAAAAAAAAAAAAAAAAAAAAAGGGCAGGCTACATTACAAATGACATAAGTGCCTAGAATAGTTACAAAGGAGAAAGATAAAACACAGAGGAAAAAACAAAAGGGGAGATGAAATCAGCATGGAAACCACAATATCACAAATATACCAAAACAAATTAAGTACTACTGTTATTTAGCTGTTGGAGGAAAGGACCCCAGATCTTAGAAAACTTATTAAGAGACTTTGATTCATTTAACCGTAATTTCTCAAGGTGTATGACAGAGGTCATCTCAGCAAGCCACCTCTGAAAACATGGGGGAGCAGTGGATTTCCACTCCCTCAATATGATTCTCTTGGCCACCACCATGCCCAACATTGGTGCCGACTGCAAATAATAAGGCAAAGATGAAACTGTGTCAGAGTAACCAAAGATGGCCATTTCCACTTCAGGCAAGAAAGCCTGGTTATATGTCGCAGAGTACCAAGAAAATATATCCTGCCAATACCTATGAAGTTTGGGGCAGAACCAAAAAGAATGAGATAACGTTCCCTCTGCGCCCTGACATCGATCACAAACTGGAGGCACTGCTGGGTATATCTTGTGGAGTTTGACTTTAGAATAGTGCAGCCTGTGTACAATTTTAAACTGAATTAATTGAAGTCTTGCATTGATAGAGCAACTATGAATTCTCTGCAGGATTTCAGACCAGAGGTCATCAGATAGGTTGATGCCAGCATCCTTTTCCCAAGCTACCTTAAGATAATCAGAAGAAATGTTTAACTGCGATGACAAGAGGGAAACAAATTGCGAAACCATATGCCTAGTATCAGGTGCTTGTCGCAATAGTTTATAGAACCGGTGTTCTTCCTGCTGGACCCTGTAATCGGAAAAAGCTTGCTGAACATAATGCCGAGTCTGCAAGTAGCGATAAAAATGAGAGTGAGAAAGACCATATTTACTTAGAAGGTGATCGAAAGAGGCAAAACGACCATCAGTGTATAGTTCATTAAATGTGTATAGACCCTTATTATTCCACAACTGAAAGATTCTATCGCTCAGGGCAGGTGTAAAATTGTCATTCTTACAAATGGGAGAATAAAGAGAAGGCTGTGTTATACCAAGAAATTTCATAATTTGTTTCAATATTCTTAAAGAGCTATGTACTACAAAATTTTTAGATATGCTCTTTAAAGGAACATTTAAACCGGCAAGTAATAAGGCAGGGAGAGAGCTCTTGTTTACAGAATGAGATTCCATGTGAATCCATGTAGGAAAATCTGAATTCTCATTAAAACTGGGCGAATCAATACTCCAGTACATCAAAGCCCTTACATTTGTGGCCCAATAATAATGTTGAAAAACTGGCATTGCCAGCCCCCTCATCTCTTTAGATTTTTCTAAGTGTGCCTTAGAGATACGATGAGTCTTAAAACTCCAAATAAAAGGGAAAATAATAGAATCTAGATTTTTAAAAAACGATTTAGTAAGATAAATGGGTAGATTCTGAAAGAGATATAAAAACCTAGGAAGGACCACCATCTTTATAGCATTAACACGGCCGATTAATGATAAAGGCAAAAGCTTCCATTTTTCAACGGTGGATTTAAGGCTCTTTATTGCAGCACTAAAATTAAGTTTAAATATATCTTTTGGATCTAAAGGAATAACCAATCCTAAGTAAGTGAAATGGTCACGAACAATTTTAAAAGGGAGGGACTCTAAAAAATTTGTTGAAAAATTATTACCAAGGGGAACAAATATACTTTTATTCCAGTTAATTGAATACCCAGAAAAAGAACCAAATTTTTTTATCAAATCCATTAAAGGAGGTAAAGAATCGACAGCATCTTTTAAGAATATAAGCAAATCATCTGCATATAGAGAGAGCCTAGTCTCTACCGACCCAATTGTAATGCCCCTAATAGAGGCATGGTGCCGAATACTTATAGCCAGTGGCTCCAGAGCCAAATTAAATAGCAAGGGACTAAGGCAACATCCCTGCCTAGTCCCACGATAAAGTGGAACATAGTCAGATTTGTCCAAATTAGTGAGTACTTCAGATTTTGGGTTTGCATAAAGCATCTCAATGTAAGTGCGAAAATTTTTCCCAAACCCAAACTTATTTAACACTAAGTATAGATATTGCCACTCAATCTGGTCGAAGGCCTTCTCGGCATCTAGAGCGATAACAGCTGCCTTAGACCCCTTAGCATCTACATTATACATAACATTTAACAAGCGACGGACATTTGAAAAAGAAAATCTACCCAAAACAAAACCAGTCTGGTCATGGTGAATTAATGAAGCCATGTGTTTGCTCAAACGAGTGGCCAACAATCTTCTGATCACAGTTAAGCAAGCTTAATGGTCTATAACTAGAAGGATCAGTATCATCCTTGTCTTTTTTCAATAATAAGCAAATGTTCGCTTCATAGAGAGAACGGGGAAGTTGTTTATTTTCAAAAGAATGATTTATCATTCTCAGCAACAGTGGAGCGATAATATCTGCATGAGCTTTATAGAGTTCAATACAAAACCCATCAGGCCCTGAGGCCTTGCCATTTGGAAAAGACTTGATAGCCTTCAGAATTTCATCCAGAGTGAACTCTTTATCCAGATCGCTTCTGGCATCCTCACTAAGCTTCGGAATGTCAATTGTATCAAGAAAATCAGTAATTTCTGAAATGGGCATGTTACATTTTGAAGTGAAAAGATGTTTATAAAATTCCAAAAAACGAGCATTTATTTCCTTTGGATTAGTTAATAACACACCTGAGTCTGATTTAATTTGAAAAATAGCTCTATTGGCCTGTATGCCTCTTAACTGTCGAGAAAGTAGTCTTTCAGGTTTGTCACCCATCTCAAACTGCTTACGTTTTATTTTGAGCATCATGTTACTGACTTGTTCACTCAAAATATTATTATACTCATATTTAAGTTTTAGCATAACATTATGATCAGACTGAGATTTAGATAATCTATAGGCATTCTCCAAGGTTGGAAGCAAGGTTTCAATTTCGGCAAGCCTTCTACGTTTCTCCTTCTTCCTGCTCGATTCATAAGCAATTATATTCCCCCGCAACACTACCTTAAAAGTCTCCCAGAGAATGGAGTCAGACACATCACCTTTATCGTTGAATTCAAGAAACTGCTTGATGTGAGAGGAGATGTATGTGTGAAATTGCTCCTGCAAGAATAAACAAGGGTTTAAATGCCAATTGTACTTAGACTGAGACACAGAAAACTTAACCACCATAGTAAGCGGACTATGATCAGAAATTATAATATTATTATACTTGGTCTGTGTTAAATTCGAAATGAGTTTGGAATCAATAAGAAAATAATCGATTCTAGAATATGATTTGTGCACAGGAGAAAAGAAGGAGTAGTCTCTGTCGGATGGATGTTGTAATCTCCAAATATCAATTAAATTAAAAGACTTACATAAATTGTTTAAAGTACTGACTGAACGTAAAATGTGAGGGGCCTGTGTGGAGGAGCGGTCCAAATAATCATCAAGATAGCAGTTAAAATCACCACCAATTATTAAATTAGTAGAACTGGGGTCAGAAAGCAAGTCAAAAATCTTCCTAAAGAAGTTAGGATCATCAAAATTTGGACCATATAAATTTACACATGTAATTGGGAATGAATTTATATGACCAGATACTAAAATATATCTTCCAGAAGGATCAGAGATGACAGTAGACAAACGAAATGGGACAGTTTTACGAAATAGGATGGCAACACCCCTAGCCTTTGAGGAAAAAGAAGACTGATATACTTGTGAGATCCAGTTAGATCTAAGGCGTCTCTGCTCTGTAGGTCTAAAGTGAGTCTCTTGCAAAAAGATAATATCGGCAGAGAGAGACTTAAGATGAGCAAATACTTTGCCTCTTTTAATCTGGTGCCCCATACCTCTAACATTCCAAGATACAAATGTGACATTGGTCCCCCCAACAGAACTATAAGCATCAACCTTTGTCATTGAACTTAAATATCACCAGTAAAAAAATCAAAGAAGGCAGTAATAAAAATAGCCCTGTACACCCCATCATAACTCACCCACCACCGTTTCCCCAACTGAAACGGCAAAACTCACCCATCACCAGGAAGGTAGCGGAGCAAAAGGAGAAAAAACAAAACAACACAAAGGGACTTACTCAGTAAGCTGTAAAGAAAAAAAAAGTCTCAATCGCTCTCCCCTACTGCTGACAAAATTCCAAACATAAAAACAAGTACTGTCAAACTCGGATAGAATCGAGGATCAACTTGAATAACTTAACTATTCGCCCTAATCAGGCCACTGCAACAGCACAATAAATCAGAATCCCTAAAGAGAAATCATTTGTTAGAAAGAGAGTCCGCATATTTACGTGCTTCTTCTGGTGAATCGAAAATCGATACGGAGTCCTTGTATTTAACTCGCAATTTTGCAGGAAAGCGAAGCGAACAAGACACCCCCGCTTCCCTCAAAACTTTCATCACTGGTCCGAATGCTCGACGTTTGGAGGCCACCTCCACTGCATAGTCCGGAAAGATGTGGACCTGTTTCCCCTTGTAATACAGCGGAGCGTTGTCACGGCTCAGACGAAGGATCAGTTCTTTGTCGCGGTCATGATGCAGCTTCGCAATAATCGGACGCGGCCTCTCGTCATCTGTAGGCTTCGGTTGTAGCGACCTGTGGGCGCGATCCACTTTGACGCGTTTCGGAAACTTGTCTTGGCCGAATAGCGCAGAAATCAGCCCGGTAACAAACTCCGTGGGATGACCCCACAAATTTCAAATTAAGGCGACGTGAACGGCCCTCCAGGTCATTTACTTTAGCACGAAGAAATCTGTTATCCGAACGCAGTTCCTCACAGATTCTCTCTACTTCGTCCAGGCGCGAATCACAACCGGTCATGGCTAATTCCAAATCCTCAACTTTTTTCTTAACACCCGACTGTTCGGACTGTAGATTCGCCAGCACGGCATCCACCGCATCAAGGCGAGTGCTGATTGACAATTTAGTGTCCTCAATAAGCCGCTTTAAATCGTTTCCTTGCATCTCGATGGCTGAAAGTATGGTACTGGCGGAGGCTGAGGAGAGGGAATCAGCGTCGCCATCTTTGCCCTGCTGCGCAGCCTTCGAGAGCTTCTTGGAAGTCATAATTATGTTAAATGTAGAGAAAGTAAGGACTTTGCAATCGGCAACAATTAAGGAAGAAGCAGTGACATCAAACTTTGGGCGAACTAGTATATTGACGGATATATTAAACAAAAACAGAAGTCAACTCTGAGGAGACTTAGAAAGTGCGTCTACTCCATTCGCCACACGCTAGCGCCCCGACCATCCGCATTTATAATTTGATGCGCTCACGACGCACTCGTCGTTCAGCCCTACCTCAGCCCATCACCCAGAGACTCCCAGAACCATAGCCCATGCTGGTAGGTGTCACCCGTCTTTCCGCTGAAGAGAGGGAGAGACGCATCCGTCAACACTTGATTCTGTACTGCGGGGAATCGGGGCATCTGAGGGCTGCCTGTCTCGCTCGCCCATCCCGGTGAGATTCCACTACGGTGAGTGCTGACTACTATCACAGTACTTCTTTTGGTATCCCCATCACTATTAGCAGTGACGAGGGAGGAATCGAGACCATAGCCATGATCGATTCGGGGGCAGCGGGGAATTTCATTGATATTTCATTTGCCAATTCTCATAACTTCCCTCTCATTCCATGTGAATCCCAGGTAGCGGTGGCGGCGCTAGACGGACGACCGCTGGGCTCTGGGAGGATCAAATACCTGTCTCCTGAATTACGACTTCAAACCGGAGCCCTACATACCGAATCCATTAGGCTGTTCGCCATTGAATCTCCTCAGAATCCTGTCATCCTGGGCTTACCATGGCTGGAGAAACACAATCCCCGCATCTCATGGTCGACACAGCAAATTCTCCAATGGTCAGAGTTCTGTCAGCATCACTGTTTGACTTCTAGCGCCAGATCAACTGCTCTCCCTGTGGAGGAAAAGCCCGAGTTCAAAAATCTCCCCGAATTACCCATCGAATACCAGGACCTGTCTGAAGCCTTCAGTAAGGCCAAAGCCTCCGGACTTCCTCCGCATTGACCTAGCGACTGTGCCATAGACCTCATCCCAGGATCGATGCCCCCTAGAGGCAGAATCTTCCCACTCTCACAACCCGAGTCAGAGACTATGAAGCAGTACATAGAGGAGGAGTTGTCAAAAGGTTTTATTGTACCGTTGAAATCTCCAGCGTCAGCAGGGTTTTTCTTCGTCAAGAAGAAGGACGGAGGTCTCCGACCCTGCATTGATTATCGAGCACTTAACGACATCACCATAAAGTTTCGCTATCCGTTACCCCTGGTACCAGCCACCCTAGAACAACTCCGCACCGCCAAATACTTCACTAAACTTGACCTGCGCAGTGCATACAACTTGATTCGAATTAGAGAGGGAGACGAGTGGAAGACAGCTTTCTCGACCACATCCGGGCACTATGAATATCGGGTTATGCCGTTCGGGCTTCCCAAAAGTCCTTCTGTGTTCCATACATTCATTAATGAGGTCTTCAGGGACATGCTGAACCAATTCGTCAGTGTCTACATTGACGATATACTGATATACTCTAACTCCCTTGAAACCCATGTTAAACACGTCAGGGCAGTACTCCAGTGGCTCATCAAACACCAACTGTACGACAAGTTACAGAAATGTGAGTTCCACCAGACACAAATCTTGTTCTTGGGCTATGTCATCAGCCCTGAGGGGGTTGGACGGCAGTAAAGTGCATGCGGTGCTCAATTGGCCTAAACCCACAGCAGTAAAGGAACTTCAGCATTTCCTTGGATTTGGAAATTTTTAATCGATGCTTCATCAGGAACTTCAGTGCGGTCGCGGCTCCTCTCACATCTTTACTTCAAGGGGGTAAACAACGTCTAAATTGGACACATACCAGAGAGCAATCCTTCCAGCAGCTAAAGGAACGGTTCACTTCAGCCCCCATCTTACATCATCCCAATCCAAACCTGGAATTCACAGTAGAGGTGGATGCTTCGAACACTGGAATCGGGGCAGTTCTTTCTCAGCGTCATGGTAATTCACCCAAACTATTCCCATGTGCTTTCTATTCCCGCAAACTCAACTCAGCGGAGTGGAATTACAATGTGGGTGATCGAGAATTGTTGGCCATGAAGGCCGCCTTTGAGGAGTGGCGGCATTGGTTGGAGGGGGCAAAATTACCATTCTTCGTATTAACAGATCATCGCAACCTCGAGTACATCAGATCCGCCAAACGACTCAATCCCAGACAGGCGAGATGGTCCCTGTTCTTCTCCCTCTTTGACTTCAAAGTAACTTATCGACCCGGATCCAAGAATGGCAAAGCGGACGCTCTATAAAGACAGTTCGACCATCTCCCCACATCAAAGACGACCGAACCCATTCTGCCTCCCACAATCATTCTAGCACCTGTACAGTGGGATATTATGACTGAAATTTCCGGAGTCCTCATTAATGATCCAGCTCCGGCCGAATGCCCGCCTGATCGAACGTATGTTCCCGTCGCTCTACGTCTAAGGGTCCTGCAGTGGGTCCACGAACTCCCCAGTGCCGGTCATCCAGGTATCAATGCCACCGTTCAACTCGTCTCTAATCACTTCTGGTGGGCAACTCTACAATCAGATGTAACACGGTTCGTGCAGAAATGTGACACTTGCAACATCTCCAAGTCATCCCATCATCGACCAGCAGGTCTTCTCCATCCCCTTCCCATTCCCCAACGACCTTGGTCCCATATCGCCATCGACTTCGTAACAGATCTACCTAACTCCAATCACTTCACCACTATACTCACAGTTATCGACCGTTTCTCCAAAGCTTGCCGTCTAAGTCCTCTCACGAAACTACCCACAGCATTCGAGACGGCTGAAGCATTAATGCAACAGGTATTCAGGTTTTATGGCCTCTCAGAGGACATCGTTTTCGATCGGGGCCCGCAGTTCACGTCACGGGTCTGGAAAGCTTTCTGCCAACAACTAAGCATCAATGTCAATCTCAGTTCAGGATATCACCCTGAATCCAATGGCCAGGTCGAGAGACTGAACCAGGAACTCACCCGCTTCCTTCGCTCCTACTGTCACAACAACCAGAATGATTGGAGTCGATATCTACTCTGGGCAGAGTACGCACAGAACTCACTCAAGAAACCAGCAACTGGACTTACCCCTTTTCAATGCATTCTCGGATTCCAACCTCCACTATTCCCCTGGTCAGGAGAACCTTCAGAGCTTCCAGCTGTCAACGACTGGCTAAGAAGGAGTGAGGAGACATGGAACGCAGCCCATGTACACCTACAACAGGCAGTTCGGAGAGGCAAGGACCAAGCTGACCGTCGCCGTAGAGCAGGACCAAGTCTTACTCCTGGCCAGTGGGTATGGCTCTCAACCAGAGACCTTCGTCTCCGTCGTCCCTGCAAGAAACTCAACCCTAGGTACGTGGGTCCATTCAAAATCCTTAGACAGATTACCCCAGTTTCATATCGTTTGGCATTACCTGCAGATTACCGTATCTCACCCACCTTTCATGTTTCCCTGCTCAAGCCCGCCGGTGGTCTGAGAGGAGAGAGGGACCAGGAGGAGGTCACCATGGAGAGCACCCCTCCCATTGTCGTGGACGGCGAGGAGGCCTATCAAGTGCGAGAGATCCTAGACTCACGATGCCGAGGCAGGGTCCTACAGTACCTCATAGACTGGGAGGGGTATGGTCCCGAGGTGCGTTCCTGGGTAAACTCCCAGGACATCTTGGATCCCAACCTTACCACCGAGTTTCATCGGGACCACCCTGACAGACCAGCACCAAGACCCCTGGGAGACCTCGGTGTCCAGATCGTTCTCGCTTCGGGAGCCGCTCGCAGGGAGGGGGCTCTGTCACAAGTCAGGCCTCTGTGGCTCTCTCCGATCACCACCGGAGGGCACCCTCACCCGAGTACTAACACTCTCATGGACTCCATTACCCACACACCCCATACCTAGGTCTAATCACCGCCAGGTGTTTCCCATCAACCCCACTTTATAAGCCATACTCTCACTCTCCTTCAACGCGAAGTCTTGTTTAGTTCCGTCTGACATTTCTGAGCGTTTACCTTACCTGATCCTGGACTGCCTTGACCCTTGGAATTCTCTGCCGCCTGCCCCTTTGTTTATTGGTTCTGATTCGGATCTGATCCTAGCCTGCCACCTGCCCCGACCCAAGCCTGGTATTCATTTATGATTCTGGTTCTCTGTGATATCCTAGATACTGTTTATCGACCCCTGCCTGTGTTCTGATACTGATCTTTAAATAAACACTGCAAATGGATCCGACTGCCTCTGACTCCTCATTACAGTAAGGAAGGTTGAGAATTATTATTAACTAACTTCTGTTTCCAATACTGCTGTCAGAAGATGAACAACTCAGACACAAAGACTCGAGAGGTGAACTAATCATTTCTGTTTCCTGTAAAGAACCAATAGGATGGTGCACGTGTGATCAACACAGAATGAACAAATCCCTCGCTGAGACATCTCGATTGTTCCAGATTCATATTAAAGACTCATTCAAATTGAATGAATCGTTCATGAACGACACATCACTAATACTTACAGACAATAAGTTCAGGAGTGGGAGACTGATGAGTCTTCTGGTGTTTGTGCAACTGAGTCTGTTGAGGCTGTACCGGGTTTAGACCTTAAGGAAAATAAAGTATTTTAACTGTTAGTTAAATTTATTCTTTTCTACTAAAGCAAGGGGTTAAAAGTTAACCATTCATTCATAAATATATCAGAAAATTTTGGCAAATGCCAACTTACTAGCACTGAGTTCAGGTGGCTGCTGAGCTCTGTTCCAAGAAACACCATTCTCTGGAATAAAAGATCTTGTAGGCTCTTGTGGAGCTGGTGAGATTAAATAATAATAATAATTTTAAAAAAAAATAGTTACAATTTTTTTTAAATAGATCTCTGGCATATACCAGAAATCTGAACAGAACAAAACAAAACAAAACACACACACACACACACACACACACACACACATATATATAGTGTGTGTGTGTGTGTGTGTGTGTCATATACAAACCTGTACTGTATACACTCACATTCATATGCGAAATCCTCAGGTTGCCAGATGGTGTAAGTTGCTGGTCAACATTTTTGTAAAGGATATAGTCTTTGAAGTTACCTCTTTTGTGGGTCGATTAAACTGTTGGACTAGTGGAGCAGCAGGAAGACCTGTGCTATCCTGCTGAAAAGTATCATCTTCCTCAGAGTCCATCAAAAAAGAGCTCAAAAGTCGAGTGCGTGACCTTTAAAAGTTTTTTTTTTAAAAATTTAAACTTTACTATGCAACACAAAGCATATCTTACCAAATACATTACGCCTACTTTTTACACCTGACTTTTTTTGGCCTGGTTCTTCTGCATCTGACTGAATGTCAGATCGAACCTCAACCTCTCGAACTGTCCTCCTTCCTTCCTCATAGTTGTCTGTCAATTAATAAAAAAGAAAACTTAAATCTTAAATTGCTATAAACATTCCTAAGACCAGTGGCGGCTGGTGGAAAATTTTCTAGGTGGGGCGCCACATCCGAAAATTTTAGCATACATCCCGATATGATTTATCCCAGTATAACAAAAAGAAAAGGATTAAGACATGAAACATTTTAAAGAAAGAAAATTGTTTTACCAAATTAAAGATTGAGCATGATTCTCACAAAACTATATTTTCTGCAAGCTTTTTTCAAGAAAAATGAAAAATTTTGTTTTTAATTTGAATAATAATTCAAAATTGATGTATACAGTGCAAAAATAAATAAATGTTACATTTGTTTAGACCATTTTCTATACATATATAAATAATTACAAGTCAAGCTGCAGTACCAAGCAGGACCACATGGAGATGCCAACAGACCACTATCCCAGTCGCCTTAAAGTTATATAAATATACACAGATCTTATTCAGAATTATTAAACACAAATTTAAAAAGTATTTAAAAACATTATGAATTTGTTGAGTGTGGTGATCTGAAGGCAGCTCAACATGACTGACCAATGAAACAGTTCCTCTGTCAGAGTGAATGTTGATGCCAATACACCACTGTACATAGCAAACTTCTATAAAAAAAACATGCTTCTTCAGCGAGTGTCCATTATAAAACTCTTGCCAGACATGCGATCATACTGAAATGTGCTCATAAACCTATCAGAGAGCGCACATACACGGTTTATTTGCACACTAATAATAACGGACTTGCGCGCGTCTAATAATGTAAGTTACGATTCATGTATGTCACTGACTGTAATCATCTTTACCTCAGTAACAATCGTCATCCATCAAAACTTCACTGGGAAGATACTGGTTTGCTTTATTCAGCCCATACAGACTAGTCCTGACTTCATATTTCTTATCATTAGCGGTATGTTTGTTCCGACCAATCGCTGCACAAGTTAAGGTTACGCATGATGATGAAAGCACGTCAGTGCTAGCCCTCCCGGAACCCATAGAGATTGCATTGCAGTGCCTGCAGTTTGAAAAAAAACATCTTTGTATGGAAGTCTATGGGAACACTCGGGGCGATTCTCTGACAGAAATCACCCAAAAAGGGGCGGTACTACACAGAACGTGACTCGACGCTGATTGGACTATATTTCCAGAGGCAGAACAAACAGTATAGAAGAGTGAAAGCTAGTCTAACACTGTGATTGAATGTGAAAGAAAAAAAAATCCCTCCCTTTCGCGCTTTGGTGGTGCATCGCCCGATCGCCCTAATGGAGAAACCGCCCCTACCTAAGACTATATGAATAAGAGATATCCATCATAACAGTGGTGAAAAGGGGCCTCATTTATAAAATGTTGCGCAGAAACTATCCTAAATTTGATCTTACGATCATCTCTCAGATATGCGTGTGATTCATAGAATGAACGTACATGCAGAAAATGCACGTGCATGTCTCTTTCAGATGTGAAATCAATGAATCGCAAACTGCCTTGTAAACGACTCCTAATTAATGTCATTAACATGTAAAAGATCACATGTATCAGCTACATTTCCAAAAACCTACAGTACTCCGACAAGAAAAAGTGCATACGTCTGCTCAGACCCTGACATGACACTAAGCACTTCTCCACATCAAAAGCAGTTTTTATAAATATGAGCATTGGCGTGGATTTAAGCGTACGCACACTCTAAGATCAAATCTGAGCGCACGCACGCTTTATAAATGAGGCCCCAGCTCTCTAATTTCCCAGGACACCCAGTCCTGACTTGAAGTCACTTGCTGCTTGATTGCTGAGTGTAGTGAGATTCTCTTAAAGCCCTAAACACACTGCACGATTTTCGGCTGTCCAAGACGAAAGACTGGCATCGTGAAACAATCGTGGCGATTTCTGTAATCGTGGCTCTTAATCGGTGGTCCGGTGTCGTACAGTGAGAGAGGTTCAAACACGGCCGTTGTCACGACCAAAGATAGGCTACGATACAGCATGATCATTGCTCAGTGTGTTTGCTGTTACAATCCATGTTTACTGACCGATAAAAATGCGACATGAAATCAACGCGACATGGCGCTAAAACATAAAACTGCTTACCTCAAGCTCTTATCCCTTCCTCTTCCACCGCTTCCACTTTTTCTTTAGCACACATGAAACCCACAGCTACTAAAATGTGATTCATCGTGCTCTTTTTGTTTACCACTAGCGCATGCTGATGCTGTTTTATTCTAACAAAGTAACGTGCGTCATAGCCTATGAATCAATATGTGTCATCATTGTACAGTCTACACACGTCGTACACAAGTTTATTAGATCCATGTCACACAGTGTGACATGCAATGATCTTATAGGATTGCAAAAATCGTGCAGTGTGTCTCGGGCTTAAGACCAACAGCGTAATTCATTTGGCCAACAGCATACTCTATTCTGTATCCAAACACTCGGTACCAACTCTACTTCTTTGGTTTTGAAAAACTCCACCACTTTGTACATATCTAAATTTGAATAATTAATAAAAAAGCTAGGTAAGTATGGAAGCATGTGTGTAGCAAAATTCAATTTGAAATGTAATATGCAAAATGGCAATGCAATATGTAAAATGGCAATGTATTTCTGTATTTAAATTTACATTTTCCCATACATATGTGCAACATTTAGTGCAAAATGAAAATGAAAATTCAATTATACAATTTAAATTTGCCATTTTCTACACTAGTTTTAACATGCATATTAAAAACATATTTTAAAGCTTTATAAGATGCAAAATGAAAATGTATTACCCAAATTGATTAGATATGTTTAACGTTCAAGCAAAAACTGTAGCAAAATTATCATTGAAATGCAGTTTTTCCTAAATGCATTTAGACTTAGGGGTAGGACACTTGGGATTGCATTTTCAACGTGATAATGCGTGATAATTGTAGCAAAATGCAGTGAGAATTTCAAAATGCATTCTGAGCCAGAGGTGCAGCAAAAGGGTAGCAAAATGGTGATTTAAATGTCTTTTATTTTTCTTAAATGCATTGACACATATATGACGTTTCAATTGCATTGTGGATTTGAAAATGCATTCCGAGCCATAACTTTTGTTACGTTCAAGCTATGGACAAAATAAAAACAGTTTTGGAAAGGGCTTGAATCCAGCTTTCATGATATCAAAAATATGAAACCTAAAAAAGGTAAAATTTCACAGTGTGTTGGGTTTTCCTAGATCGCATCACACAGGATATTTAAGCAGCTTTTTAAAAAATACCTTAGAAAAACATAACTGGTGTGCATCTTGAGACAAAAGAATGACTCTGACAAATTTTAAGAAATGTCAAATTAAGTTATTTTCGGTTAAGACAGTTCAATCAAGATGGCGCCACATGGCTGCCATGGTGTGGAGCTCTCCCATTCTTTTGCTGTTTTTGTTTGTTCTGTGTTTAGTCATTCTTTTACAATCAGTTTTCCAGTTTTTATTATTCAGACACTTTGTTGGATGTTCTAGTTGGACGGGCAGTGGTCCCACTCAAACACGTGCTCAGACAGAAACAAGGGAGCTCTGCGAACGCAGCTTCCGAGCAGCATTTCCTAGTATCCATCTAGCGAATCTCCAATCCCTTCCTAACAAAATGGATGAACTTCTCCTCTCCTGCACAAACAAGGACTTTTTAAAAATGTGCTTCATCTGCCGGTCTTCCAGCTGTTCAGAGCGGATCACATCGCGGAGTTAATGTGGAAATCTTAAGGCGGTGGACTATGTTTCTACATAAATGAAGGTTGGTGTTCAGACGTAACAACCCTGAGGAAGATGTGCTCTCCTAATTTAGAAGCGCTCTTCATAAACTGTAAACCTTTCTACTCGCCGCGGGGGTTGTTCTCGTTCATTCTTGTAAATGTGTATGTCCCTCCAGACACTGTGTGAGCACAGTATTCAACAGCTGGCTGAACAAATGACACTCTGTCCCACAGGCAGCTTAGGGGCTCTTGACCACTGTTTGGTTCATCTTATACAAACCTACTAGTAGAAACTGAAATTAGCTAAACCTGTACTAAGGACTGTTAATAGATGGACTGATGAAGCAGAGTGGGATTTACAAGCCTGCTTCGACTGCACTGATTGGAGTGTTTTTGAAGCTGCAGCCACCGATGTGGGCTGTGTTTCCCAAAAGCATTGTAAGCTTAAGTTGATCGTAAAAACGATCGCACAAATCATCTTAGACTTGTGGACTGTATCCCGAAACCATCGTAACTTAAGTAGTACTTCAAAATCTTTATAGATCTACGGGTGCTCTGGAGTAATCGTAAATTCCTATGTGCATCGTAAGAAGACAGAATTATGAGGTCACCTGCAGGACAATCGGCAGATTAAACCTATAACTTTATTCAAGTGCAATGTGATTATTAAAGCTTTTGATGGTACTTTATTGTACATTTTATAACTCATTTTTTAAAAGAATTTATAAATGAAATAATTAAAAAGAGCAGAAAACCAAAAAAATAGAAATACACTAAATTAAATGACTGAAAAAAAAAGAATAAAAGTAATGTAGGAAATATGCTTCAAAGACTGGGAAAAATAGGGATAAACTAAAAAAAATCTGTCAATGACTTGCTGACGTACAAAAAAACAAGCCATGTATTGGTCCCAGAAATAACGTCTCTACAGATATTATATACTATAATATACAGTGGTGTGAAAAATTGTTGGCCCCCTTCCTGATTTTTTATTTTTTTGCATGTTTGTCACACTTTAATGTTTCAGATCAAACAAATTTAAATATTAATCAAAGATAACACAAGTAAACACAACATGCAGTTTTTAAATTAAGTTTTTTATTATGAAGAGAAAACAAAATCCAAACCCACATGGCCCTGTGTGAAAAAGTGCTTGCCCCCTAAACCTAATAACTGGTTGGGCCACCCTTAGCAGCAACAACTGCAATCAAGGGTTTGTGATAACTTGCAATGAGTCTGTTACAGCGCTGTGGAGGAATTTTGGGCAACTCATCTTTGCAGAATTGTTGTAATTCAGCCACATTGGAGGGTTTGAGCATGAACCGCCTTTTTAAGATCATGCCACAGCATCTCAATAGGATTCAGGTCAGGACTTTGACTAGGCCACTCCAAAGTCTTCATTTTGTTCTTCTTCAGCCATTCAGAGGTGGACTTGCTGGTGTGTTTTGGATCATTGTCCTGCTGCAGAACCCAAGTTCGCTTCAGCTTGAGGTCACGAACAGATGGCCGGACATTGTCCTTCAGGATTTTTTGGTAGACAGCAGAATTCATGGTTCCATTTATCACAGCAAGTCTTCCAGGTCCTGAAGCAGCAAAACAGCCCCAGACCATCACACTACCACCACCATATTTTACTGTTGGTATGATGTTCTTTTTCTGAAATGCTGTGTTACTTTTTACGCCAGATGTAATGGGACACACACCTTCCAAAAAGTTCAACTTTTGTCTCGTCAGTGCACAGAGTATTTTCCCAAAAGTCTTGGGGATCATCAAGATGTTTTCTGGCAAAACTGAGACGAGCCTTTATGTTCTTTTTGCTCAGCAGCGGTTTTCGTCTTGGAACTCTGCCATGCAGGCCATTTTTGCCCAGTCTCTTTCTTATGGTGGAGTCATGAACACTGACCTCAAGTGAGGCCTGCAGTTCTTTGGATGTTGTTCTGGGGTCTTTTGTGATCTCTTGGATGAGTCGTCGCTGCGCTCTTGGGGTAATTTTGGTCGGCCGGCCACTCCTGGGAAGGTTCACCACTGTTCCATGTTTTCGCCATTTGTGGATAATGGCTCTCACTGTGGTTCGCTGTAGTCGCAAAGCTTTAGAAATGGCTTTATAACCTTTTCCAGACTGATAGATCTCAATTACTTTCTTTCTCATTTGTTCCTGAATTTCTTTGGATCTCAACATGATGTGTAGCTTTTGAGGATCTTTTGGTTTACTTCACTTTTTCACACAGGGCCATGTGGGTTTGGATTTTGTTTTCCCTTCATAAAAAAAAAAACCCCTTCATTTAAAAACTGCATGTTGTGTTTACTTGTGTTATATTTTATTAATATTTAAATTAGTTTGATGATCTGAAATGTTAAAGTGTGACAATCATGCAAAAAAAAAAAAAAAAAATCAGGAAGGGGGCCAAGAATTTTTCACACCACTGTATATTATTATATATAGTAGATTAATATTATATTATATTATATCATGGTGTGACTGAATACTCGATTCTAATTAAAACCGTTTAATGCACAGGTAGTTCCAAGTCAGTTTAAATCTCAGTTCCATATTAATGTGCTGCTTTAATTGATGCACACTAACCAACAAGCATCACTCACACACACACACACACACTCAGAGAGAGAGGAGATCTCAGATTGCGCTGCACACACACATAAACTTGTTGTCAATGCTGCCCCGTGACTGTTATTAATAAAACAGCCTAGATATTAGATCGCTACATAATATTTCTCAGCAACGAGGTGGTAAACTCGCTATTTGTGAAGTAACTAAACATGGCTTGATTGTTTGCAGAGAGATGCGCAGACGCAGGTAACGCACACACAGATGCATTTCTCTCTTTCTCTCTCTCTCTCACGATCGATAATTAATTCAAATAAATGCTATAATTCATTCAAATAAATGTGATCTTACCACACTATTTCATATCTATGTCTGATTTGAAGTGGCCAGAATGCTAGTGCTAATGAGCCGTAGCTGACGAAAATAACCGTCATTTTTAGCCTTCCAGTCAAATATTGTGCTGCAAAGAGCAATACTAGTTTCAATTTGTGTATAACTTGGCAAATGACCATAGAATAAGCGGGATAATCAACAGCTAGCTGTGCATTAAAGGATTTTAAATGCACTTTGTGAATGCAACTACACCCCGCTTCGCGTCGGGCGGTTCTTTGCCTCCACATCGTGCATTAAAATCCTTTAATGCACGGCTAGCCATTGATTATCTCTTGCTTGTATTATATTATATTATATTATATTTATTATATTATATTGTGTTATATTATACAATAATATCTAATTAACACGTTAAAGTACCAGCCCTAATTATATTACATTATATCCAAGCTGTCTGGAACACAGCATTAGGTTAACATTTGAATAAATTAGCATGTACTACAATTACAAGCCATTCTATAAATTGACATTTCAGCACTTGACAAACGGATAGCGACTCCTAAGTAGCATTTAAAGCAGGGCTACATGCGATTGTGTTAAGTGCATTTTTGGGAAACGCACGTGAAACAATCGAACGTTCGTAAAATGACTCATTTTATTTAGAATAGCTTATCAGTGGTGACTATCTCAAGTTGATGTCCATATGGCAGAAATGTATGGTAAAAATCAAGCAGTTAGTTAATGTCATGTAATCAAACAGACGGTGAACACTATTAACAGCAATGATTATATGTTGCGATCAAACTTATAGCAAAAATTGGTAGTTTTGTATGTTGTCTGAGGGTTGGCATCATCCAGGGTCTTCTGAGGGGTTGGCCACTTCCATGGCCACAGGTGTATAAAATCAAGCACATAGGCATGCAGACTGCTTCTATAAACATTTGTGAAAGAATGGGTCGCTCTCAGGAGCTCAGTGAATTCAAACGTGGTACCGTGATAGGCTGCCACCTGTGCAATAAGTCCATTCGTGGAATTTCCTTACTACTAAATATTCCACGGTCAACTGTTAGTGGTATTATAACAAAAGGGAAGCAATTGGGAACAACAGCAACTCAGCCACGACGTGGTAGGCCATGTAAAAATCACAGAGCGGTGTCAGCACATGATGAGGTGCACAGTGCGCGGAAGTCACCAACTTTCTGCAGAGTCAATAGCTACAGACCTCCAAACTTCATGTGGCCTTCAGATTAGCTCAAGAACAGTGTGTAAAGAGCTTCATGAAATGGGTTTCCATGGCCAAGCAGCTGCATCCAAGCCTTACATCACCAAGTGCAATGCAAAGCGTCAGATGCACTGGTGTAAAGGACTCTAGAGCAGTGGAGACGTGTTCTCTGGAGTGTTGTCTGGAGTGACAAATCACGCTTCTCTGTCTGCCAATCTGATGGACTAGTCTGGGTTTGGTGGTTGCCAGGAGAATGGTACTTGCCTGACTGCATTGTGCCAAGTGTAAAGTTTGGTAGAGGGGGATTATGGTGTTGGGTTGTTTTTCAGGGTTTGGGCTTGGCACCTTAGTTCTAGTGAAAGAAACTCTTAATACTTCAGCATACCAAGACATTTTGGACAATTTCATGCTCCCAACTTTGTGGGAACAGTATGGGGATGGCCCCTCCCTGTTCCAACATGACTGCGCACTAGGGATGGGAAGATTCCCTGATACGCTCGGTGCATCTGCAAAAAAGTTAACGATGCGATGCATCGGTTTAAAAAGTGTGCATCACCTACAAGTTGGCATTTGTATCGCGATGCATCATTTCTAACATATTTGCATTGGTAAAAAACGATTTATTTATATATAATTACTAGTGGATGTGCTACACTTTTATTGTTTAGAAAGTGACCAATAATCTGTGACCATCTCCTCTCAAAATTGTTTCTCGAGCGCGTTCTCTCATCACTGCTGCGCGTGAATATGACGTATCACAACAACACTATGGAGACCTGAGGAAAAGAGGGGATTAAAGTCCAAAACCTGACTTGAAATAACCTAACAAATCAATCGGGACTAAAGCGGTTATAAACGACAATGTAAGTTCACACAGTCTCACTAATTTGTGGACGTTTATTCTTAAGCAGCCCTTAATGTCGATCATGGATCAAATCAAACCACCATGGCAAACAGCGAATATATTATTTAATGCATTAGAGACGTTGTGTTTTCCTCAGTGCATAACTGACATGTCACGACTATATTTTTCATCTGTAAATGTTAGAAAGTCATGCAAATATATCCATTTTGCTGTCAGGAGTGGGCGAGCTTACGCGAATGAACGAGCGCTTCTGCACGCTAAACAGACGGAGTGCAATATCAGTCAAATATGCATTTTGCTAAAATATTCGTTGTTGGACATTAACTGTGCCTTTTGTAGAATTTTAAACCTAGATATAGGCGTATTTTTATGATAGCAGTAACTGTAAAGGGACTATTGTAATGGGTAAATAAAATGTAAACTAATACAGTCCTAATTTTTAAGCTCAGATTAGTTAATGTGTTTCTTATAGCAGTTAAAATGTAGTTTTAATTTAGTGATTTTAACATTTAGTTTAGTGATTCTGATGCTTTAAAGAGCAATGTTAGATTGTAATGTTCTAACGCTATCTGTTCTAACTATAAAAGGTACAGCTGTCATAAAACCAGAGAGAAAGGCTGCATGGCTATGATAGTATGTGAGAGAGTCAGTGGTAATATCATTGCATTCATATTGGTCAGTGTTAGAGGAGCTCATCTTAGCCTGACAGTTAGCCTGCCCCAGACCAGGTTAGCTTTCCAGCATAAGTTGCCACAGTGACTGAGGTTGATCTTTGTTAAATTTGCTTTATGGAACCAAATCAGTTGACAGTGAATCAGACTAACTGAAATAAGCCTGGCCTATTTGGTAAACTTGTTTTATGAAACAGGCCTCTAGGCGTTAGAAGTCAGAAGACACATAAGTTAATATATGATTTGCTGTCTGTCTGAACCAAAGAAATAAAAGCGATCATATTGTTTCCATTGCATTGAATCGCATTGTGTTGAATCAAATCGAATCGTACTGCATTGTAATAGGGGTGAATCATATCGCATCGCCTTGCTAGCTGTTTCATATGTATCTTCAAATTATCGTATCGTTGGCTATGCATTGAGATGCGTATCGCATCAGCCTCAGTTATGGAGATGCCCATCCCTACTGTGCACCAGTGCACAAAGCAAGATCTATAAAAACATGGATGAGCAAGTTTGGTGTGGAGGAACTAAACTGGCCTGCACAGAGTCCTGACCTCAACCCGATAGAACACCTTAGGGATGAATTAGAGCGGAGACTGAGAGCCAGCCCTTTTCATCCAACATCAGTGCCTGCCCTCACAAATGCGCTCCTAGAGGAATGGTCAAAAATTCCCATAAACACACTCCTAAACCTTTTGGAAAACCTTCTCAGAAGAGCTGAAGTAGTTACAGCTGCAAAGGGTGGGCCAACTCCATATTAAACCCTACAGATTAAGAATGGGATGTCATTAAAGTTCATGTGCATGTAAAGGCAGACGTCCAAAAACTTTTGGCAATATAGTGTATCATTTTCTGCGAGGATATGAGCATCCCCACCAGGACATTATCATTTAATAATGATAAACCGTGGTTTACTGCAAAACTCAAACAACTTCACGTCAAAGAGAATACTTACAGAATTGGGGATAAAATCTTGTAAGACCAGGCCAGGAACAGACTGACAAAGGAGATCAGAGTGGCTAAAACAAGACTGCATCAGTATGGACTGGTCTGAGGAACATCGCCAAGTACAAGACACCACCCTCACAGTCTGTGGAGAATCAACAACTGGCTGACGATTTTTACCCTCTGGTCTCTGAGGGGGTTTTGGGGCCCTGGAGAAATTGTGACATGCCCTGATATTTGTGCTTTTTTCAGTATCTTAAAAACATATTAATGGCTAAAGTCTGATTTACACTGTATTCAGCACAAACTGTGCTAAAATAATATGTCATCAGCAAGAACGTACATGTATGTGTTTTTGAGAAAATAACTTTTATGTGTGGTTAGTGAAAAACTAAAAATTTTAAGTCACTGAAATAAGGCCAGAAAACACGTACAGAACATTCACTTTTGAGAACTGAGAACTTTATTTTTATTTTTAATGAAGATTCAGACTGGTTCAGTAAGAACTTGGTCCTTTGTTCACTTCATTTTACAGCAGATTTGTTTACAAACAAGGCACAGTTCGACGCAGAATTTCCAGAAATATTGAAACTAAAAGACTGTGCCAACTATATTGGATCCGACAGTAAGTGTGAGCAACTGTTTACATTACGTGGTCACTATTGCTTTGACTCTTATTACAAGATCATTTGAAATGCATTGAGTTATTTATGCATTTTTTAACTAAATCACAGCAGCGCCCATCTATGAGAAATATTTGCTGTCAAACATACACAACTATTAGCCAATCATAGCGGTGGGTGTATATATCTGAGTCTACAATCCGCCACACCTCTTCAAATAGAGCGTTCTGATGAGGGGGGTTAAAAACAGAACAGAAATTAGCCTATTACTTCTAAATAGATGTTTTTTGATGTAAAAATCTTGATAACATTATAGTGGACCTCAGAGAACAGTACAAAATAAAAAAACAAAGGCAGTTCATAACCCCTTTAAAATGTATTCGATGTTCAATAGGGAGCTAATGCAGAGTTGACAAAATCAGGCTAATATGGTCATACTTCCTGGTTCTAGTAAGAACTCTAGCCGTTGCATTTTGGACCAGCTGGAGTTTGTTTATTAAGCACGCAGAACAACCACCCAATAGAGCAATACAATAATCTAACCTTGAGGTCATGAACACATGAATTAACATTTCTGCATTTGACATTGAAAGCATAGGTCATAATTTAGATACATTTTTAAGAAGGACAAATGCTAGAAACATGGTTTTCAAAGGAAAGACTCCATACTGTTCTGTCATGAATCAGACCTCTGTGGCTCTCTCCGATGGCCACCGGAGGGCACCCTCACCTGAGTATTGATTTTCCTGGACTCCAGTTCCCATAATTCCCGTACCTGGACTAATCACCTGCACAGGTGTTTCCCATTAACTGCCTACTTAAGCAGCATACATTCTCGCACTCATTGCGAAGTCTTGTTTTGCCCTGGCTGACATTTCTGAGCGTTATTTCTGTATTCTGTGATCTTCCTGTGTATGACCCTGGACTGTTTACCTCTGTGGATTCTCTGCTGCCTACCCTTGTGATATTGCTCTTTGGAACTCCGATTGTGTTGCTGCCTGCCCTGACTCCTGCCCGGTATTGTTTACGTCTCTGCCTTGCCTCTGATATTCCTGACACTGTTGTTTGATCACTGCCTGTTTGACCCCGTCTAAGTTTATTAAAGTGAGATTGCAAATGGATCCACACGCCTCAGACCCTTCATTACATGTACTTTTTATTATTATTATTAATATTTTATTTATAGGCACCTTACACGACACTCAAGGACACCATACATCACTAAAACAACCAATCATCAAACAACAGGGCAACTCAGCCTACCTACAACTAAACATTACATAAAAGCCTGCCTAAATAAATAAGTTTTAAGTCTAGATTTAAAAACCACAAGACTGAAAGGTTTACACTGAAATCTAATGATTTCTTTAGATATTTACAACTACAACACTATATCACAAGCCATAAATAATGGGATATAATTAAAAGATCTCCAACAAATGTAGAAAACTATTTTATTGATATTAATGAACATGGTTTACCTACTAAAAATCATGTAGCTCATATATACAGAAAACTAATGCAAGATAAATCTGATGACTCATTCCATACCAAAAGAAATTGGGAATTAGAGTTAAATACTATAATAGAGGACGAGATGTGGACAAATATATGTGCCAGCTGTCATAAGGGTATAAGCAGTCAAATATGGAAGGACTTTGACTGAAAGATCAAAATGAGATTCTTCAGAGTTCCATTAGTGGTTGCCAAATTTGATAGTTCTTCACGATTATCACAATGTTGGAGAGAATTGGACAGAGACATTGGAGAGAATGTGTGGAGGTGGGGGACTATGTTCATATATTTTGGGAATGCCCCAAAATACAAGTGTATTGGCAGGGGGTTAAAAGGGAGATTGAAAAATTTTAAAATTTTAGGATATGATATACCAATGCACCCAGTATTTTTTCTGCTTGATGGTTTCCCCCCTGATCAGTTCAGTAAATCTCACATATTTGTACTACATATATTATTAATAGTTATTGCAGTTAAGTCTAGAAGAACAAGTATTGATTGACCGGAGTCTGCAGCTACTAAAAAAATCATTAGAAATCTTCACAAGTGCAGTCTCAACACTATGATATGGACGAAACCCTGATTGAAACTGCTCATATAAACTATTAAAAGAGAGATGAACCCAGAGCTGGAATGCAACAATCCTTTCAAGAATTTTTGACAGAAAGGGTAAATTAGAAATTATTTGAGTCTGCCCCTGGTTTCTTAAGAATAGGTGTTATTACAGCAGTTTTGAATGCAGAAGGAACAGTACCAGAAAGAAGTGAGGCATGCATAATATCAGTGATTAAAGAAGAAAAAAACGATAAACAATCTTTAACCAAGTACATCGGAATATGTGAAAGTGAATAGTGAAAGTGAAGTGAGATGTAGCCAAGTATGGTGACCCATACTTGGAATTTGTGCTCTGCATTTTACCCATCCAAGTGCACACACACAGCAGTGGCAATATTAAAGGTAATATTAAAATCCTGGCCAGGACGTGTCCCGTATGAATGGCACATATGTGACCCTGGGCCACAAAACCAGTCATAAGTGTCAATTTTTCAAAATTCAGATTTATACATTATCTGAAAGCAGAATAGATAAGATTTCCATTGATGTATGGTTTGTTAGGATACAACTATTTGAAAATCTGGAATCTGAGGGTGCAAAAAAATCTCAATACTGAGAAAATCACCTTTAAAGTTATCCAAATGAAGTTCTTAGCAATGCATATTACTAATCAAAAATTAAGTTTTGATATATTTCCAGTAGAGAAATAACAAAATATCTTCATGGAACATGATCTTTACTTAATGTCCTAATGATTTTTGGCATAAAAGAAAAATCAATAATTTTGACCCATACAATGCATTTTTGGCTATTGCTACAAATATACCCCCGCGACTTAAGACTGGTTTTGTGGTCCAGGGTCACATATGGCCACCCTAGTCATCACCCACCTTAACACCACCAGGGATAAAGTATCAATCAGGAAGATAGCCTATCCAACGCAAGTACACAAGCAACAGTTCATAAACGAGAAAGTAGATAAAATACTGAAGAGTGGGATAACTCAGCCATCCACTTCTTCATGGGCATCGCCGGTAGTCCTTGTACTCAAGATAGACAGAAGCACGCATTTCTGCATCGACTACCAAGCTTTGAATGCCAAAACTCCCCTAGATGCTTTCTCTATTCCGCAAATCAATGACATCCTTGCTTCTCTCTATGGAGCTACCATCTTTAGTACTTTGGACTTGAGAAGCAGATATTGGCAGGTAGGGATGGAGGAGTCCAGCATAGCAAAGACTAACACATCAAAAGTGGAGGCCATAAGTGAATTTCCAGTTTCCAAGACTGAAAAAAGTGTAAAGGTTCCTTGACCTTGCAGGTTGGTACCATTATTTTATTCCTCATTTCTCAGAATGTCACACCACTGCATGCTTTAAAAAAGGACTCTGTATGTGACTGTGGCCGTGGGGCAGTGCTAAACCAGGAGTCTGATCAAGGAGAGACTGTAGTAGCCTATGAAGCAAGACTTCTCCATGGTGCAGAGAAGGCTTACTCTATGGATGAAAAAGAATGTTTGGCGATAGTTTGGGCAGTTGAAAAGTGGGGGACATATTTGCAAGGATGTCATTTTGAGATAATAACCAACCATTCTGCCCTTAATTTGGATTGAAATCATCGAAATCCTTCATCACGACTAACAAGATTAGACTTCAGCAGTGGTGGAAAGAGTACTGAAATTTTGTACTTAAGTACAAGTACTTTTACATTGCTGAAATAATATTCAATAAGTAAAAGTACCAGTGTCAAAACAGTACTTAAGTAAAAGTACAAAGCACTCCTCTCAAAAACTACTCAGAGTACTAGTTACTAGTTACTTTTTAGCTGGCGATATTCAATGAATTACCAAAAAATATTTATTCATATCAAAGATCTGTGTGGATATAGAGCTACTAATAGGTATATAAACTAATAGCTATATATAGTAGCTAATAGTTACTTTGAACAAAACCCACTTTTATCTTATTGACAAAGTATGTGAATTAGTGGTCATGATACAGGAATTTCTAGCTTCAATACCTTGAAAAATATCAATATCAAAGAACCCGTGAACTGGAAGTTGCAGCTGACTTCAGTGTTGTGTGATGTATTTCCAAGTGAAAGGGAATATTGAATAAAGGGCAAGGGTTTATTTTGGTGCACCTCCTCTCCACCGCTCGCTCATAGCAGATTCATGGTTGGTTAAGAATATCTGCTTGTTACGTCTGACATCACGCTTCACCGCTTCTGAGTCCTAATGCTCTGCCAGACGCCCCAAGAAAACAACAACAAACTGCTAATATACACCCACGATATCATGTAATACTGAAAAATTATAACCCTAACCTTTATCTCCATACTGAAATCCAGATGGCCTGACAGTGATTCAGCTAAAATATTAGCGTACACAGCAGATTTTTAAATGCTTAGCTTAAATATGTAATATTAATTAAATAGTGCTCATAACTGGCTGTTGAGATAGTATTCTTAAGTGAAACAGAGCAGGGGTGTAAATTTCGTCTAACAGTAGGGGGGGGGGCAATATACATAATATTTCTCGAGCAGTTTTTGAAGGGGACACAAATAATACAACTGAAATTGTACTTGTAAGGATATGTATACAGAGGAAAGCTACTACTATTAGTGTAGCAAAGAGACGAAGGCGTTATTTTAATGACAAACATCAAAAGCGCATTATTGTAGCGCGAAAGCACATTAATATAATGCGCAAGTGCGAATCTCTTCCCTCGTACGCGGATTTTCTTTGCTCTCACACAAAACACGCGTTTTCAGAAACACGCTGCTCTCGCAAAGAGAAAATAATCACTTCATCCGATGTTTAAGTGAATAAAATAGCCAATTGACAGTCTTACTTACTGGAGTTCCACAACTATTGAGGCTTTGTTCTCTCTCACCGGACTTGTGTGTGTGATATAAAAGAAGAAAGCATTTGAACCAAAGCACTGTGAAGCAAGGGAGGAGGAGATTCAAAATGTTTCTAAATTTAAAACACATTTTTGCCCTGTTTGTGTCTTTTTCAGTGTATTGACTTGCACGGTTCAACTGTTCACCACAAGACTAGTAATGTGCACTAAAAAAGTAAGCAGGGTCATTTTTGATTTCATGACTAATTTTCAATACCATTGGCAAAACTACCACACACTGTATACTGCCATATAAATATTTTAATATTTAATTTTTTTTGTCCATCCATTTTTTCAAGGCAATCATTATTTCAAGCTTATTATTTCAAGCTTTGAAATTGGTTTAATCCAAAAAAAGACACATTTGTTTTATATGATTAACAGATTTTAATATAGGCTTTTATTTACATACATATAAATATTGATCAATTACCATTACAGAAATCTCAATCTTAAACATTTGCTCATTCTGTGTATTTGTGTCTTTAAATTAGGGTAACTTTGTTGCAAAAGCTTACAGCACAAGGAAGCTTGATTTCAATGAATTTACAAAAAAATGACAAGTACACAGTCAGTAACAAAATTATTAAATAAATGACCTCAATTCAGTTGAGGTATTCGAAATATGACAACACTGAATTTTTATAAGCAGTGATTTAAGAGCCATATATGTTAGGCCTATTTATTTAGATAAACGGGACATCAGATGGCTTTGACCTGTAATGTCTGTACAATGTAGTGATGCAGTTAGGAAAACTAGGATATTTATATGTACAAATCAGACAAATATCCCATTCCAAAACATTTCTGGCATAAACTTACATTGTAAAGAAATTAAAGATCCATCTTTGATTGTTGAAAGACTTTCTGGTTTAACACGCTGTACATTTTAAAATACCTGATGCATGCTTTAAAAACAAGTTTTTAAAATGTTTTTGAATTTCTCATCTTGCCAACCCCTTTGTCACTGACCCAAATAACAGAGATAAAGAGATTCATGATGCAGAATGACTGAAGAAAGACTTTGAGAATGAAAACCAACCTGTTTGTTCCTCAGTATCTTCATCTTTGATTCTGAATGTTTCTTCAATCTTCACGTCTTCACTCTCCTCTTTAATAAACGCCATCTTTATAACAGTGTGTCGTGGATCTCAGTCGCTTCAGCAGGAGTTTTTCTGTGTGTTTGAGATGAGAATAATTAACAGACAGAAAAATAAACCCAAACTCAATCAGCTCTAGTTCAGTAGTCAGCACACTAGTAAGAGACTCAGAGTGAGAGTTAATGGACTTAAATGACCTGTTTAAACAAAAAACACTCAAAACTAGCACTAAAAATAATAAAAGAACAGATTATACAGACAATTCATATATGTGACCCTGGACCACAAAACCAGTCAAGTTTTACAAATTGAGATTTATACATCATCTGAAGGCTGAATGAATAATCTTTCCATTGATGTATGGTTTGTTAGGATAGGACAATATTTGGCTGAGATACAACAATTTGAAAATCTGGAATCTGAGGGTGCAAAAAAATCTAAATATTGAGAAAATCATCTTTAAAGTTGTCCAAATGAAGTTCTTAGCAATGCATATTACTAAACTTAATTTTTGATTTGATATATTTACGGTAGGAAATTTACAAAATATCTTCATGGAACATGATCTTTAATTAATATCCTAATGATTTTTGGCATAAAAGAAAAATGTATAATTTTGACCCATACAATGTATTGTTGGCTATTGCTACAAATATACCTGTGCTACTAATGACTGCTTTTGTGCTCCAGGGTCACATATGTGTATTTCTAATTTACATTTGGTGTATTGATTTGTAGATTATGTGTAATAGAGTACACTTTCATGAAAACAGTCAGGTGATTTGTAGAAGTTGTCATTACACACAGCGCCGGATCTAGAAAATTACTGATAGGGTGGCAACACCAAAGTGTAGATTTGGGAATTTATGGCCTGATACACAGTTGTGTTCACAAATACTGCATTACCATGAAATAATCATCTATACTGTTTAACATAAAAAAATAAACAACATTTTAATATCCATGGCACCAAGTCAAGACACTAAAAAAACAAACATGAAAAACATAAACAGATGCTAAATGTGTCTGAGCTTCTATGATTAAAGAAGACGAGCAATTTTACTAATATTAAATGGCTACTTGGTTGGTTTTAATAATGTTTTAGTGCAAGTTAATGAGCATCAAAAACTTTAGAATTTCCTAAGATTAGAAAGAAATATCTCAAAACAGTGAGACTGGATCAGTTTTACAAACAATGTTTGTTTCTGTTAACAGAGGTGTGTGATACTCACAACATCTGTCTGTTCTGATCTATCTGACCAAACTATTTATCTTTTTTAAACAAGACAAGCCAACATAATTTTTTCTTTCAAACGTTTCTGGTTATTACAGCTTTTCTTGATAACACACAATTCTTCATTTTCTATAAACATAATTTCAAAACTATGCACCAACTTGCACAAAACTCAAAGTTCCAGGTCAAAATAAAATATTCTAGTCAAAAATCAAACTTTCTTCTGTCTAAATCAGATGACACAATAAACATCACAGACACAGACTACTTTCTCAACAAACAATTATTACTCTTGCCACTGAGCAAACAGTGTGTTTATGATGTTCTGCTACACTATACAGGGAGCTAAATGAGATGCATCTTTTCTGTTACTCATGTGTGGATGTGCTTTACTAATAAATATATATATAAACTATCATATTATTATAACATTACATTTTAAAAAGTTGTATTGATGTAAACAAACCTTTCTTCAGCAGAAACACAGGAGTGCGGCGCATACTTATGACGTCACACCGCCCCACCAAAATAAAAGTCCTGTTCACACGAAACAGAAATTGACACAGAAAACATTTAAACAATAAGATAAAGGATTGATTCAAAGGATAAACCACAGATTCAGAAAGCTATCGATATCACAGATTTTTTTTCAAAAGCCTCTGGCTTAACATATAACTTAGATATATCTAAACGTAATAAAGTGTGAAGTGATCGCAATTATAACACCAACTATAGAGCATTTGTGAGACTCTCAATCATGAACAAAGTCAGGTATCTTTATCTTCATATTACAAAGTTTAAACTTTGTTAAAGTATTTTATTAAAGTACTGTAAAGGGCTATGTTGATGGTGAGTTTAAAACAATTGATTTTGACTCTTAAGTGGAAAAATTAAATTAAAATGGTCAAAAATTCTTATAAATCGTAATGAAATCTGGTTTACATTTCCCTTAATTAATTAATCTTTAATAAAAAAAAATGACATGGAATTTGTACTGAAATGTGACAAAACATCTTTTAAGCTCTCAGATTTACAAAGTTTTCATTTATTGCAAAATGATTTACACAATTTTACTCATAATAGACTTCTGTGGAATTACAGATACACTGAGAAAACAAACAAACCTGTCTTCTATAAGTAATGTATGGTCTATCTTTGATCTTATTGATTTCAGTGGTAATGCATTTTTATATGAGCAATTTTGATTTTAATTCACTTTTTGTGCAGTTGAAAGGAAAATAGTTATCTAATTAAATTCTTACTTGTTGATTTTTTTTTAACTGACAAATATTCGACTGTTACTCCTCATCTATCTTTATTAAGAGTGAATAGTGTTCAGTGTCTAAACACAAGATACAGTAACCAGTTTACTAAACACTGTAACTGAGGGAGATCCATCACAGGGATACAGAAATGGAAACAAACCAATTTTCACTGAGATTGCACTAAGTTTGGGATGTACTCAACAAAATTGAAATTCTGTCTTAATGAGCATAACAGCATGTAATTAATAATTATACAAGACTATTAGTAAAGTGTGACTAAGGTTAAAAAAGAGAACAGAACAGTGTTGCGCTTCAGCCGTCCCGAGTTTAAGTCCCGGCTCATGGACCTTTCCCAATCCTCTCTCTCTGTCATTTCACATCCTGTCCACCTACTGTCCTATCGAAGGCATAAAACGCCAAAAATAAAATTAAAAAAAGATAAATTACAATGCTGCTGATGATAATCAGACATGTCCTTCAGGTGCAAAGTTCTTGCAAACATAGAAGCATAATGTTAAAAAGTGAAACTACTGTACTGGTGAGGAAAGTGAACTTGAAACAAAACTGAGATCTGATCTAGATATTTCTGATGATCCGACAAGTCCTTCAGCCACAGAAGTTGCGAGTGTCCTGCATCTGGCGTGACATGTTGTATGGCAGGGGTGCCCAACCCTGTTCCTGCAGAGTTCAGGTCCAACCCTGATCAAACACACCTGAACCAACTAATTAGGATCTGAAGAAGCACTTGATAATTACAGACAGGTGTGTTTGATCAGGGTTGGAACTGAACTCTGCAGGAAGGTAGATCTCAAGGAACAGGGTTAAGGCCCCGATATACTTCAAACGAAGTTCGTTTTCATTCTTCGTTTAGGGCAGTGCTTCCCAAACCTGTCCTGGAGGACCCCCTGCCCTGCACATTTTGTATGTCTCCCTAATCAGACACACCCAATTTAGTGCTTGCAGTCTCTACTAACGAGCTGATGAGTTGAATCAGGTGTGTTTGATGTCATTTTAAGATGTTATTCTTCATTGTAGTTATATTTCTGTTAAGAAAATGTGTTGAAGAAAGGTTTGGAAATGTGTATTGATGCATTCTAAAACATTTATTGCATTGAAAATGATCATTTGAAATGTTGATGTTGTTAAAAGGGAATTAATTGTAATTAATTGATTTTTCTGCCTTGTCTCTGCAAGGTTGGGTTTTTTTTTTTTTTTCTTTCCCCTTTCCTCTATTTTGTTTGAGATTTCTCTTTGATGCTGGATGAGTATCTTGGAGTTCTGGAGTAAGAATTGTTTCTGCCATCAGCCAAGAGTGCTCAACATAGGTGGAAACTCGAGTCATTTCCATCAAGGACAATTAATTGAAAGGAACTCTGATTTGGTGTGTCATTGGGTATTTTACCTCAAATTTATTGTCACCATTGCCGTTTTATTTTTTATTGTTCTTTTCATATTTGGTCGAAAGTGTTCTGAAAAGAAAGAATGCAAAAAAATTTGAGTTAAATAATTGTTATTTTGGGTTTTGAATGTGAACTGGGGATACCATTAACATGTAAAAAGAAACAAACAAAAAAGAGGGCTATACGGCCACCAGAACCGTCAGCCTCCTAACTTGCAATATGCCGCTGACACAGCAGCAACTTTCTCTCCCGCATACCTTTAACCACTTCACTGCCGCAGCAGTTTTGAAGTGCCTAGCTTCTTGAGTGGCATCTTCTCTCCACTTTTATGCCACGGGGGCAGCGATCAGATTGGAGGGCTGGTCAGTGACATCACGGGAACCAGGTGAGCCGTGTGGGCCAATAGGACGTGACTGAAAGTGAAAGTAAAAACAAGAGAGACTCAGGGAATTAAGAGACATTAATACAACACAAGGACGTAACAAACCCAGTAGCATCAATTTCGCTCCTCTGTAATCATTTGCTATTTACTTCTCTGCCACAGCAGAGACTTTCTCTCCTGTAATCTCTTAACCACTTCACTGCCGCAGAAGTGATTCCTCCCACCAGTCTCAGAGCAGATGTCATTCTAAACTCTATTTCTCTCTGCCACAGTAGTGATTTTTCCCATCGTTCTTGGAACAGATTCCATGATAAACTCTACTTCTCTCCGCCTCAGCAATGACACCTCCCTCCTCTCTTGCAGCAGATGCCATACTAACTTCCATTTCTAACTGCTGCAGCGATTTTCCCCCATGGTCTCAGAGCAGATTCTATTCTAAACTCCATTCCACTCTGCCATCTGACATCTCCCTCTTGCAGTAGAGTTTTTTTCTTGTCTTTTTTGAATATCTAGGGATTGTGCTGAAAGGTGCTCCGCGCATCCTATTTATCATTATTTACAGGCCACCAAAATACTCTCCAGCCTTTATTGAAGAGCTTACAGAGCTGTTATCAATGATTTCCTCAGTGTTTGACTGTTTTGCTATTGCGGGGGATTTTAATATTCACATTGATAATGCAGAAATCAATACTACAAAAGAAATTATAACTGTTTTAAACACTTTTGACCTGATTCAGCATGTGCATGAACCCACACATAATTGTGGGGACACTCTAGATTTACTCATCAGTAGAGGTCTAAATATTTCATCCATTATTAAGGATGTAACACTATCTGATCACTTCTGTATTTTCTTTGATATATTGATCTTTGCTACCATTGAATCTAGATCTGTCTCTGTCAGAAAGAGATGCATTAACGAGAACACTAGTGCGCTATTTATGAAGGCTATATCTTTAACACCAAACATTTCTGCAGACTCTGTTGATCTTCTCCTTGATTCCTTTAACTCAAAAGTTAAGAATGTTATTGATGATATTGCTCCTGCAAAAGTCAGTAAGAAGACTGGCAGACAAAATGCACCCTGAAGAAAATAAACAGCAGTACAGAATATGAAAAGACAATGCAGAAAACTGAGCATGGGTGGCACTATAGCATCTATAAAGACAGCCTTCGTGCTTTCAATGTGGAACTAGGCAAAGCTAGACAGACATTCTTCTCAAACCTTATGAACAGTAACTTAAACAACACTCACACTCTTTTTACTACTGTTGAGAGACTAACAAACCCCCCCAAGTCAGATTCCCAGTGAAATGCTCTCCGACAGCAAATGCAATGAGTTTGCTTCCTTCTTTTCTTAGAAAATCAGTAATATTAGAAAGGCGATTAGCACATCCTCAAGTTATGTAGAGGTCAGAAAAATTCAACCACAATCTAAAAAAAGTGTTACTATGTCTGTTTTTGAAGCAATTGATAGCAACATTTTGGAAGAAATAGTACAGCACCTTAAATCGTCAACCTGCGACCTTGATACACTTCACACATCTTTTTTCAAAAGTGTGTTAAACTGTTTAGAAGCAGATCTCTTAGAAGTGGTGAACGCCTCACTTCTTTCTGGGACTTTTCCAAACTCCCTGAAAACTGCAGTTGTTAAGCCCCTCCTGAAAAAAAGCTATCTTGATAACACCATGTACAGATCAAATCTTCCTTTTATAGGCAAGATTATTGAAAAGGCTGTTTTAAATCAGCTTAACTACTAGCTATACTCAAATGGATACATGGACAATTTTCAATCTGGTTTCCGACCCCATCACAGCACAGAGACAGCACTCATAAAGATAATAAATGATATTCGCTTAAATTCTGATTATGGCAAAGTATCAGTGCTGGTACTACTAGATCTTAGTGCTGCGTTTGACACTGTCGATCATAACATACTTCTAGAGAGACTGGAAAACTGGGTCGGGCTTTCTGGGATGGTAATCAAATAGTTCAGGTCATACTTAGAAGGGAGAGGTTATTATGCGAGTATAGGAGAGTATAAGTCTAAGTGTCCATCCATGAAATGTGGAGTCCCACAAAGCTCAATTCTTGCACCACTCTTGTTTAGCCTGTATATGCTCCGACTAAGTCAAATAATGAGAAGGAACCAAATTGGCTATCACAGCTATACTGATGATGCCCAGATTTACATAGCCTTTTCTCCAAATGACTACAGCCCCATTGACTTCCTCTGCCAATGCATTGATAAAATAAACAGTTGGATGTGCCAAAACTTTCTTCAGTTAAACAAGAAGAAAACTGAAGTCATTGCATTTGGAAACAAAGAGGAAGTTCTCAAGGTGAATGCATACCTTGACTCTAGGGGTCAAACACCTAAAAATCAAGTCAAGAATCTTGGTGTGATTTTGGAGTCTGAACTTAGTTTCATTAGTCATGCCAAAGCACTAACTAAATCAGCATGTTATCATCTCAAAATCATTGCAAGCATTAGACGTTTTGTTTCCAGTCAAGACTTAGAGAAACTTGTTCATGCCTTTATCACCAGCAGGGTGGACTACTGTAATGGTCTCCTCACCAGACTTGTCCCACTGCCAACGCAACTGAATGCTTCTTCAAGTGCCTCCATGCTAAAAACCACGGAAAGCTACTTTTAAACCTTAAATGATGGAATATTTATATACTGTTGTAGATTTTCTACTCAATTAAGAAATAAAACAATTGTGAAGACAGAGTGAAACAAGTCAAAAGTTTTGTCTTTGTCTTGCTTTTAATTCTCTGCAGAGAAATTGATCAATTTACACAGCAGAAGTCTGTGAGCACAGAGATAACACAAAGCTCACAGCAGCTTATAAAGGTACTTGTAATACATTTCTTGAGATAAGAAGATAAAATCCCTTGGGCCTCACTTCTCAACCAACCAGGAGGCTGCCTTGAGAGTCGCCTTCATCATGCCATACTGTATCTGCAACATATTACTAATTTCCAAGGGTTTCAATGTTTTTCCATGTATGATTTTCTAAAACTGTTACCTGCAGGCAGGCAGGAATGCATCCATGTCAAAGTCTCACGTTACTAAGAGGGCCCTAGGGCTGTTACACAAGAAGACCTATTTTTCCCCATTGATCACACACATATATTCACCCTATAGAATAAATCATACTGACTACTTAAATCTTAAACTACTTAAAATTGATTATTGAATATTGATTACCAATATATTGTAATATTAAAAATTCCCATTACAGTACATATTTAAAGCTGGTCTATTCACATGGGATTAGCATTAGGTAATTTTTCCGGATCTTTCTAGAGAATGTCACCGTGAACTTACTTGTACTGACACTGTACGTAATTATTACTGAGATGGCACATTCAGACGGGAATAAAATCACTGAGAAGCTCTGGTAATACTTTATTTTGTCCTGTCTGAATAAGACTTAAAGAACACAATCAGGTTTCCACATTTAAATGATTTTTCATATGAATGTGTTAATGTGGTTTTAATTAGACAGATCACAACTGAAATTGTCTTTCTTCAGAGGGAATATGCAGATGATTGTTGAAATTGTCATTTTCCTCAGTGTGACATCTGAAATTTCTTTCCAGAATGAGTTTGCAAGTGCCGTTTCAGGTTAGTGTGATGTGTGAAACTGATGTCACACTGAGGACACTTGTAATGCTTCTCTCCAGTGTGAACTCTCATGTGAATCTTAAGGTTTCCTTTAGCTGTGAAGCTCTTTCCACACTCTTGGCAGGTGAAAGGCTTCTCTCCAGTGTGAACTCTCACGTGATCCTCAAAGTGTCCTTTGTGTGAGAAACTCTTTCCACACTGCTGACACATAAAACAGTTCTCTCCTGAGTGACTCCTCATGTGAAGATCAAGGTGTCCTTTACACCTGAAACTCTTTTCACACTGATCACAAACAAACGGCTTCTCTCCAGTGTGAATTGTCATGTGGCCATCAAGGTATTTTTTCTGTTTAAAACTCTTTCCACACTGAGAGCATTTGAATGGGTTCTGTCCAGTGTGAATTCCTGTGTGAAATGTAAGATTTTCTTTTCTTTTGTAGCTCTTCCCACACAGTTTGCAGGTGTAAGGCGTCTCTCCAGTGTGAACTCTCATCTGGAATTCAAGGTTTTTAATTTCTGTTTTTTGAGTCGGCGAGTAAGTAAAAGATTTTTCCCCAGTCATAAAATCATGATGTTTCTCATACTGATTTTTCTCTTCCATTATATTCAGTTCTTGACTCTCCTTTTTCAGCGGCATCAGGTCTAGGGTGAAAAGAACAAAAACAAGTCAACACCAGTTTAACAGCAAAAAGAAATCAAAGCTTTTAGACAGTAAAACAATCCAACCACTAGATTCTATACCCAGTAAACAACCAAAGATTAATCTCAGAACCTCTTGTGAATATTGTTAATTGTTTGCTTTCTTTAGGACACATCCCAAATACTTTTAAGCTGGCAGTTATCAAAGCCCTTATAAAAACTCACAGTACAGCACTGAATTGGGACCCCGCAGATCCCAACACAAATCGGGATCAGGCAGTTTTACATTTGCTCCGGATGGGAGTGGGAGATCAAAAATACACCACAGTTACTGGGACTTGAAGAATGCAGTCAACAATAGTGATGTGTTTTACGATCAAATAATTTTTTGAACCTGTTGTTTTTACCGAATGGGTCAAATCAATTCACCAAATCGGACTGAATCGTCCAAAACCGTTTGCGTTTTTAGTCAGCACAATTTTTTTGAAGTTATTTACGCAAATCACCAGTATACTGAAGCGAGAACTGTTTCTTTCGGACACGTTCAATACTGAGAACCGATGAGCTGATGATACTGAGCATGCCTGTAATTTTCTCATTGGGACAAAAAGCATTTTTCTTAAGTGTTTTGTTGAACATCAGAAAGTATTACAAAATAAAACAGCTTATTTAATTTCTAAATAATTTGATATAAACCTCAACATAAATGTTTGCCAAGGTTTTGTTGGGTGAAAGGTAAATGTTTATGTGTTAATCAGTAGAAATGTATTAAACATACTGGAGAGATACTTCAACTTTTTAGTTTTGTCGCCTGTATATTCAAGTTGCAGCAGTTCTCAGCTCGGCAGACTTGCACATACTGCTACAGCGGATCTCGATTCAAGAACTGGTTGCGGCAGTTTTCGAATCACCAGAACACTAAATGGAGAACGGTTTCTTTCTGACACATACAGAAAGCATTGACTGTTTCTTTCAACGGTTTCTTATGGAGGACTGATGGTGTGCTGATACTGTGAGCGCTGGTCAACCGATAACTTGAATGAGGGGGCAAATTTGGTAAAATGAATGTTTATTTATTAACAAATATACTGGAAAATATAAATGCAACTAGTTATATTAAAGAAAACTTTTACATGATGCACATGCAACAACTGTTCAGTCAAAACATATAAATGAATTTTACTATTTATTATTGCATATGCACATTATATTTTAAGCTTTATGAGCTGGATCCTGGTTTCTGTAAAAAGTTGATGAAGGCAAGTTTATTAATGGTAATATTTCTCTCTCAGGCAGTGCTTAATTATGTTTACATTACATTTATCAGACTCTTATATCCAAAGCGACTCATAAATGAGGACAATAGAAGCAATCAAAACCAACAAAAGAGCAATAATATGTAATAATACAGTGCCTTACAAAATTATTATTTTTTCTTTTCATGTTTTGTTATTTTGCTGCCTTTATGATAAATTGCTTTAAATTACTTTTTTCCCCACATCATTCTGCACTCCATACACCATAATGGCTAAGCGAAAAACAGGTTTTTTTTAACATTTATCCAAAACAAAAAACTCCATTAAAATGACTCCATTGCATAAGTATTCAAAACCTTATCTGGGACAGTTGAAATTTAGTTCAGGAGCATTCTTATTGCTTGTAGATGTTACTACACTTCGATTGAAGTTACCCTGTGGCAAATTCAATTGAATGGGTATGATTTGGAAAGGCACACGTCTTAATAAAAGGTCTAACAACTAAAAATGCATATTAGAGCAAAAACCAAGCCCTGAGGTCAAAATAAAAACTGCCTGTATAGCTCAGAGACAGAATTGTGTCAAGACACAGATCTGGTGAAGAGTTCAGAAAAAAATCTCCAGCATTGAAGGTTCACAGAAGCATGTAGCTTCTATCCATAATGGAAGATGTTTGGAACAACCAGGACTCTTCCTATAGCTGGCCTTTTGGCCAAACTGAGCAATCGATGGACTTTGGGCTTTGGTTAGAGTGGTGACCAAGAACCTGATGGTCACTCTAGTTGAGCTCCGTGATCATATATGCAGACGGGAGAAACCTACAGAACAACAAACATCACTGCAACACTCCACCGATCTGGGCTTTATGGCGGTATGGCCAAACTCAGTGAAGATGCATGGAAACACACTTTGAATTTGCAAAAAAAAGCACAAAGGATCCTCAGACTGCGAGAAACAAGATTCTGTGGACTGATGAACCTCAATTCCAAGCATCATGTTTGAAGGAAACTAGTTAATCCATACACATTATGGGATGGGGGAGGGGGGATCTTCAATTCACCAAACCTGCATGTCTTTGGGCTGTGGGAGGAAACCCACGCTGACACAGGGAGAACATGGAAACTCCACACAGAAAGGCCTCCCGTCTTTCTGTGAGCCAACAGTGCTAACCAACCATCCCAGCAGTAAAGTGTGCTGGTAGCAGCCTCATGCTGTGGGCCTGTTTTTCAGCGGCAGGGACTGAGGGACTCGTCAGACTAGAAGAAAAGCTCAGTGCACCAAAATATTGAGATAGCCTTAATAAAAACCCAGTCCAGAGCATTCAGAACCTCAGACTGGGCAGAAGGTTCATCTTCCAACAGGACAATGAACCTAAACAGCAAGAGTGGCTTATAGACAACTCTGTGAATGTCCTTGAGTGGCCCAGCCACAGTCTCAGCTTGAACTAGGGCAGCACGATTAATTGAATGCAATTGCCATGCTCAATTTGTCAGTAAAGATGGTTCTGTAATCAGCAGTAAATCTCCATCACGTGCTTTCAGATAGAGCAGCATTTACTACACAGAGCCATAATTCAATGACAAGTTATGCAAAAAAATAAAAAATAAATAAAAATTTGCAGATGATATTATTGCACGATTATGAAATCGAAGAAGACATTCTGCGATAATGACAGCTGTTTGCGTAGCTTCTCAGTGAACTACGGCTCTGTGTAGTAAATGCTGCTCTATCTGAAAGCATGTGTGTTGGGGCTCGGGTCTAATCACCTGTTCTTTGCTGTCTCTGTGTTCGGGTGTTGTGTTGTTGTGTGTGTGGCTTTGTTTTGACAGCTCGCCACGTGCGCATTGTCAGCGTGATTGTTTCCCCGCCCTCCTTGTTCTCTGCTCAGAGGTAAAAAATGATATAAATACTGTTCAGTTTCTCGCACAAACCGATCGTTTCGTGTCTTTAGACCTCAATGTATCATCACGAGCCGCAAGCTTTAATTTGGATTTGTGCGTGCATGTTTTTTTTTTTCTTTCAAAGATTGTGTGCCCATCGACTTGCATTATAGGACTAAGAGACTGCAACGGTTTGAGTTAAAAATCTTCGTTTGTGTTCTACTGAAGAAACAAAGTCACCTACATCTTGGATGCCCTGGGGGTAAGCAGATAAACATCAAATTTTCATTTTTGGGTGAACTATCCTTTTAAGACACATTCTAGGGTGTTCACTTCTCAAACAGATTGATGAACCCACAGGAATCCTGGCACCAGTTTTATCAACCTTTTCTCTATTACCAACTACATCATATCTTCCATAAAACATGTTTAAATCATTAACCCATTTTGAAATATCTGTGTATATAATGTCATTATTTACACCTTTCGAATCACGCCCCATCATCTTATTTAACCCTTGCCAAGCACTCCTTGCATCATGATTTGCTAACTGATTCTCTACCTTACTTTTAAAATCAATTTTTGCTTTTTGTATTATAGCTCTTAATTTCTTTCTTTTTATCTTAAACCCTTCAAGGTCATTTTCACGAAAGGCTGTATTTTTCTCATTAAGGTACTTCTTCAGATCTTTAGTAAACCATGGCTTGTTATTTGAAAAGATTTTAACCACTTTAGTATCAATTACAGTTTCTTCACAGAATTGAATATAAGAAGTGATACAGTCTGTTAATTCATGAGGGTCTCTGCATGAATCGAAGAAAATGTCTCAGTTTGTAGTGCAAAAACAATCCTTTAACATGTCCTTTTTATCCTTGTTCCAAACCTAGATTTTCTTTTCCAAACCTAGATTTTCTTTTCCACCGGTTTCTCACTTCTAACACGTTGTCTGTATTTTGGCAGTAAATGGATCACATTATGATCCGATCTGCCAGTGGGTGCTCTACATATTGCCCTATATGCATCCTCAATGTTACCATCACACAGATCCAATGTGCGAGAGAAACGGGTTGGGCAATCAATATATTGCTGCAGGTTCGGAAGAGTCTCACTTAATGAAAGAGTATTAAAGTCCCCCAGTATGAACACTGGTTGATCTGCCGACTTTGTCAGGATCCTATTAAAGCACTCTGAAATGTACTCAGCTGCCTCGTCATTATTAGGTCCCGGTACATACACAAGGAGTATGGTTATTCAGCCAAATTCCCGCGGCAGATAAGGTCTTAACGACACACCCAAGGTCTCATAATCTGAGGTACATGTCTGTTCAATTATAGTATACTACGATGCCCAGTTCTTGTCAACATATACAGTCAGGTCCATAAATATTGGGACATCGACACAATTCTAACATTTTTGGCTCTATACACCACCACAATGGATTTCAAATGAAACGAACAAGATGTGCTTTAACTGCAGACTGTCAGCTTTAATTTGAGGGTATTTACATCCAAATCAGGTGAACGGTGTAGGAATTACAACAGTTTGCATATGTGCCTCCCACTTGTTAAGGGACCAAAAGTAATGGGACAATTGGCTTCTCAGCTGTTCCATGGCCAGGTGTGTGTTATTCCCTCATTATCCCAATTACAATGAGCAGATAAAAGGTCCAGAGTTCATTTCAAGTGTGCTATGTGCATTTGGAATCTGTTGCTGTCAACTGTCAAGATGAGATCCAAGAGCTGTCACTATCAGTGAAGCAAGCCATCATTAGGCTGAAAAAACAAAACAAACCCATCAAAGAGATAGCAAAAACATTAGGCGTGGCCAAAACAACTGTTTGGAACATTCTTAAAAAGAAGGAACGCACCGTTGAGCTCAGAAACACCAAAAGACCCGGAAGACCACGGAAAACAACTGTGGTGGATGACCGAAGAATTCTTTCCCTGGTGAAGAAAACACCCTTCACAACAGTTGGCCAGATCAAGAACACTCTCCAGGAGGCAGGTGTATGTGTGTCAAAGTCAACAATCAAGAGAAGACTTCACCAGAGTGAATACAGAGGGTTCACCACAAGATGTAAACCATTGGTGAGCCCCAAAAACAGGAAGGCCAGATTAGAGTTTGCCAAACGACTTCACAGTTCTGGAACAACATCCTATGGACAGATGAGACCAAGATCAACTTGTACCAGAGTGATGGGAAGAGAAGAGTATGGAGAAGGAAAGGAACTGCTCATGATCCTAAGCATACCACCTCATCAGTGAAGCATGGTGGTGGTGGGCATGTATGGCTACCAGTGGAACTGGTTCTCTTGTATTTATTGATGATGTGACTGCTGACAAAAGCAGCAGGATGATTTCTGAAGTGTTTCGGGCAATATTATCTGCTCATATTCAGCCAAATGCTTCAGAACTCATTGGACGGCACTTCACAGTGCAGATGGACAATGACCCAAAGCATACTGCAAAAGCAACCAAAGAGTTTTTGAAGGGAAAGAAGTGGACTGTTATGCAATGGCCAAGTCAATCACCTGACCTGAATCCAATTGAGCATGCATTTCACTTGCTGAAGACAAAACTGAAGGGAAAATGCCCCAAGAACAAGCAGGAACTGAAGACGGTTGCAGTAGAGGCCTGGCAGAGCATCACCAGGGATGAAACCCAGCGTCTGGTGATGTCTGTGCGTTCCAGACTTCAGGCTGTAATTGACTGCAAAGGATTTGCAACCAAGTATTAAAAAGTGAAAGTTTGATTTATGATTATTATTCTGTCCCGTTACTTTTGGTCCCTTAACAAGTGGGAGGCACATATGCAAACTGTTGTAATTCCTACACCGTTCACCTGATTTGGATGTAAATACCCTCAAATTAAAGCTGACAGTCTGCAGTTAAATCACATCTTGTTCGTTTCATTTGAAATCCATTGTGGTGGTGTATAGAGCCAAAAATGTTAGAATTGTGTCGATGTCCCAATATTTATGGACCTGACTGTATACAGAGTCCCCCACCAACAGATTTCCGTGATTTTACCTTATCCCTGTCGGCTTGGATTGTAGTAAAACCCTCAATGTACACATTATGATTTTCGTTTAACCATGTTTCCGTAAAACAGATGAGATTGCTGCTCCTGAATTCCTCCTCTCGATTAACTCGGAGTGCTACTTCATCCATCTTATTATTGAGAGATCTCACATTAGACAACGTGATCACCGGGAGTGGATATGCAGACACAAACTTGATGGAATCTCCATCTACACCGCATAGTTCTTATGTTGCAGGGATAGCAAAAAGTCTCCAATAATTCCTCGGCACCAGTAATGCCAGTCGATCTTCAAAGGCTTTGCCCGCCAGCAGCACTCCAGCCAAAGCCACGACCACACAGATCACGAACACATTCATGGTGCTTTCGAATTTAAAAGAGTGACAAACAACAAATAAAAATAGCAAATAACAGGGTTATTTGACACAGTGTCAGCAGCAGGCCTCGCCCCCGGAAGTCTTTTTCCACATACTGTACATTATTGTTGCTCCTCTATGCCCCGCCTTTCTGAAACGCGCCAATTTTTACAAAGCTCATCGTTCTGATAAGTGAGGCGTGCTCTGATTGGCCAGCTATCCAGTGTGTTGTGATTGGCCGAATACCTGAAGCATGAGACGGAAATGTTACGCCCCTTACCGTATTGTGATGCTGTGTCCCGGTGCGACGACACAAAAACAATAACACCCATTACAAATGAGGCATTTGTTGCATCCAGTGGGGACATAATTACTGATTACACAGTCTTTCGTGTAAACATTACCGTGTCTGCATTTGTGATCGGAGAAACGACAAACAACAAGCACTACTCTACACAGCTCAAAACTTGCGTTTGAATAGTCAGTGGCAAATTCTTTAAATATGAAAACATACTTACAGGCTGTGAGTCAGAAGCGCCAGACTGTCCTTGCAAAGTTGGAATTGCCCCACTTTATAGAAACAGCCTTTGAGCATATAGTAACAGCCTTTGAGAAACAGCCTTTGACCTCTGTAAAATGTGCTGCACACACTCGAATATTTGGGTTGAACTGTTCTGGAACAGTGTTGTAAATACAACTTAACCACTGACTTCTAGTTGTGTCCTCTTTTGGAAACCTAAACAAAGTAGTTTCGCTTTCACAACGAAACAGCATCTCCAGGACATGGCACTGGCGGCAGCAACAATACTACAGCGAGAATAAAAGTCCCGCCCTCTTTCTTTGTGTATACATTTGGGCGGTGTTTTGCAAATCTCCCCACCCCTTGACATAGACGTGGGGGCATGTTTGAATGACCCGTTTTAGGGGGTGTGGTCGAGTCTTAACTTTTATAAAGAATGTCTCTTTGGTTTTGAGACATTAGTCTTTGCAACTTCAGGGATCTTACCTATGCACAAACAGCTTGTAACACTCCAAAGAGAAAGGAAATTTTGAAAATCGCACTATATGACCCCTTTAAGAATAAGAGTGATTCATAAAGGTTGCTAAGTGTTAAGACTAGGTAATTTAGCTCCTAAATTATTTAAGAGAGTTGGAGAGGTCTCCTAACCTAGTTAGGAGTAACAAGATGGCAGCAAAGAGGAGGAGACAAACACTTAGATATGACATATTAGAGTTATATGATGATATTGAGTTGATAAAACAATACAAACTTGATTGTCAAGATTAATTCATGTTAATTTGTTTTAGTATCTGACAAAGTAAGAAATTTAATAACCTCTTCCACACAAGTAAAAACTGCAGAAATGAAAGTAGTAATTAAATTTTTTGGCTGGAAAATTGAGAAAAAAAAAAAAAAAAAAAAAAAACCAGCAATGCATCAGTGATGATATAGGAAGCAGGGTAACACAACAGTGGCTAAAAGTGATGGGTGGATTTTTTTTGACCCCACATTTCACTTAAACAATAAAAATATGAAGGGAAAAAACACTGACCAGTGCTGCTAACTGCTTTCAATAGAAAGTAGCTAAAACTGTTCAGTTAATGTTGCTAGATGACCTCATAAAGGTGAGATCATTGATCTATATTTATATAGATCAGTGAAATCACCTTTATGACGTAATGGGAGAGTCTCGGAATGTAGATAAGGTTTGTCCAAGAAACTGATTTTGTTACTAGGCTTTTGAATAAATTTAAATCAAGTCAAGTCTTTATTTATATACCACTTTTAACAATACAGATCATGTCAAAGCAACAGTACAGTATCAAATAGGAAAATAGTGTGTCAATAATGTGAAATGATGAGGAAGTCACTAAATCTAGTGACAAAATCACTAAAATGTAAGGGTGAAGATAATTTTCTAGGCCGGACATCAATTTTGGCCACTAGTATATAGCAGTTTATTGTTTATTTACAGTTTATTGATCCAACTGACCGCCAAACCATGCTGCAAAAACAAGCCACTTCTATGAGGACTGTGGGCTTTCCTGTAGTTTTGGAGCCACTGATGGAACTCATGTTCACATCATTGCTCCAACTATAAAAGATGAGACATACTAATAGAAAACAAAGCATCAGTAATAGTTTGTGATAATTTTGCACAATGCAAAGCACTAAATACACATTTAAATATTAAAATATTTCAGTGTCTTAATTAAACGATTTTATTGTAGTTACATTAAATGATTGGTGATGTGCTGTTGTGACTTTACATGAGCAGGCTCACTATTGGCTGATTCAGAGGTCTAGGTCAGCCATTTTGTGTTCATGTCATTGTAGTCCTTACTTCATAACACTTAAATGTCACCTTAGTCAACACTTAAGAATCAGTCTTAGACTTTACTGAAAGTTGCTTTTAGCATCTTTATAAAAGTCTCCTACTCTTTACTTAAGTGACTTTTTGGCACTTAAGTCAAAGCTTAAGACTTAAGACCATTTCTGAGAAGTTTTATACATACGGGCCCAGGGCCCATATTCACAAAACATCTTAAGGCTAAAAGTAGCTCCTTACTTGACGATTTAGGAGAAAATCTTCTAAATAGTGGATGTGTCAGTCCTAAATTTAGGACTCCTAAATTTTTGCTCTGAGAGTATTTCACAAAGCGTTTTAGCGCTAAAACTAGCTCCTAAATCTGTGAAACGTTAGGAGTAGTGAAGAGGACTCCTAAGTCACTAAGACCTAACTCACAACTATCCTAAAATAGCTGTTGCTGGCAATCTGCCTTGGAATATACACATTTAATAATATAAACATTTTAGAAACATTTGACGATAATGAAATTTTAAAAAGGTATCACCTTTATGGTTTGGAGGTTATCCCTACTCAATTTTTCCTTTGATTATATTTTTTTAATTAACCAGTTGGCCAAGAAGTAACAGATGTTCTTGCTTCCAGTTTGATTTTCTTTTACGTTTGCATGTCTTACTATCAGCCATGATTATTCTACTCTGTTAATTAAGAGGAGGTTTATATGCATATCTGCTACGAGAAGCATACATGTAAGAGGCTGACAATTAGCTGAACATATACTTGTTTAATTAGTGACACTTAGCCTGCATTATAAATTTTTTATTTGAATGTGACAACTAATATTATTTTCAAACCTTTATTTGGATATGGCAACATAATCGTGCTCTACAATATTTCTATGAAGAAATCTCTGACAGAGACCCCTCCCCTATCAGCCAATCACTGTGTGCATAGTTAGTAAGCATGCTGACATCATCCATAACAACGAGGTCAGCCCTGCCCTTACTCTTAGCTTAAGACTTCTCTCTATTCCTTAGTAAAAGTTTGTCTTAGCAGCTTTGTGAATAGGTTTTAAGAGAAAACTTAGCTAAAAACTTTTACTGTTATTTAAAAGAACTCATAGTGGTAAGATAAAATGTTTTGTGAATACGGGCCCTGGTCTGTAACATGATTAGCTATAAAAGGGATGTCTTAGAGAGGCAGAGTCTCTCAGAAGTAAAGATGGGCAGAGGCTCTCCAATCTGTGAAAGAGTGCGTAAAAAGATTTTTTGACATTGAGGAATGTTGTTTGTAAAGGCTTTGCAAATCCCATCATCTACAGTGCATAACATCATCAAAAGATTCAGAGAAACTGGAGAAATCTCTGTGTGTAAGGGACAAGGCTGAAGATCTTTGTTGGATGTCCGTGGTCTTCGGGTCCTCAGATGACACTGCATCACTCATCGGCATGATTCTGTCATTGACATTACTAAATGGGCCCAGGAATACTTCCAAAAACCACTGTCAGTCCACCGTGCCATCTGCAGATGCCAACTAAAGCTCTATCATGCAAAAAAGAAGCCATATGTGAACATGGTCCAGAAGTGCCGTCGTGTCCTGTTGGCCAAGGCTCATTTAAAATGAACTGCTTCAAAGTGGAAAAGTGTTCTATGGTCAGATGAGTCCAAATTTGACATTCTTGTTGGAAATCATGGATGCCGTGTCCTCTGGGCTAAAGAAGAGGGAGACCTCCCAGCGTGTTATCAGCGTTGAGTTCAAAAGCCAGCAGCTCTGATGGTATGGGGGTGCATAGGTGTAGACGGTATGGGCACTATAAATTCTGAAAGGTATATAAAGGTTTTAGAGCAACATATGGTCCCCTCCAGATGACGTGTATTTCAGCAGGACAATGCAAACCCACAAACTGCAGCTATCACAACAGCATGGCTTCGTAGTAGAAGAGTCCGGGTGCTGAACTGGCCTGCCTGCAGTCCAGATCTTTCACCTACAGACAACATTTGGCGCAACATTACACAAAAAATACGTCAAAGATGACCATAAATTCTTCAGCAGCTGGAAACCTATATCAGGTAAGAATGGGATCAAATTCCAACACCAAAATTCCAGAAACTCATAACCCCGATGCTCAGATGTCTTCAAACTGTTTTGAAAAGTAGAGGAGATGGTAAACATGCCCCCATCCCAACTATTTTGAGACCTGTAGCAGGCATCGAATTTGAAATGAGCTCATTTTGTGCATAAAATTGTAAAATTTCTCAGTTTAAAAACTTATGATATCTATGTTCTATTGTTAATAAAATATTGGCTCATGTGATTTTAAAAGTCTTTTAGTTTTCATTTTATTCAAATTTAAAAAATGTCCCAACATTTCCGGACTCGGGTTGTATTATGTTTTGCTTGGAAATGAACATGACTTTTTTTATATGACGCTAAAGCAGGCTGACGCAATAGCTTGGTGAAAATAATTAATAATTCGCTTCAACCATAATAGTTCACATTTATATACAAGTGTAATGAACATGAACGTAAATCAAACAAATACTTACAAGCAGGGCCTAAAATTAACACTTGCCAAGCACCAAATGAGAGTAAAAATCTGCATTGGCGAGTATATGTAACAGTGTCAGTCTCCAGTTGGTGTGTAAAACTTTTACAAATTATAACAATGCAATGCAGTGAGAACAACAGACAGTTTTTAAAGAGATTTGCTGTTTCTGATGTAAGCGAATAAAACAATCTTTTCTGAAGATGAGATCATTGTGATTGGTTAGCTGTCCTGTCATACGAGTCAAAAGCGAATCAAATAATAGGATACAAACAGACTGATAAGGTCAGAGCAGTGATTGGCTAGCTTGATTGTAGGCAAGGTTCTAATAACTTTTCCCTCAGAAAATATTGCTGCTTTATTCCACTTTTCCTTTCCTTGCTGCTTTAACTTTTCCTTTCCTTTTCCTTTTATTCAACGTAACCCGATAATGTGTTGAAACACTATGAAACTCAGTATGCGTCTTCGGCACCATGCCCTGATGGTACTCAAAAAGTTTGGCGGCAGCGCCACCTTGTGGTCAAAAGTAATAATGAAATTTCTAAAAATGCTAATAACTTTTGCTTACATCAGCCTATTGTAATGTCACTGATGTTGATCGATTCCTTGGGTCATGCAGAGAACATCGATACCAATTTTCGCATAATTGGCCGAATTTCCTGTCCGCCATTTTGATTCATGTTGAAAACCTACTTTTTCCAACTTCTCCTAGACCATTAGTCTGATTTTCACCAAATTTGACTCGGAGAATCTTCAGACCATGCTGGCAAAAATTTATGGATTTCGTGTCGATATATGAAACTGTTTTCGTTTAACGCGGCAACGAATTTGCTGGAAAGGTGCCAAACTGCATCTGAGGCTGTATCTCTGCAAAGCTTTGAGATATTTACACCAAAGTTTGTATGTGCCATTTTCACCTCACACTGACCACGCCACATCAATTTGGTAATTGCATCACCTACTGGTCAAGAGTAATAAACTATTCATTAACCATCAATAATGAAATTTCCAAAAATACTAATAACTTTTGATTGCTTTAGCCTATTGTAATGAAATGCATCTCAAAATGTTCCTTGGGTCATGCCGACAACATACATATCAATTATGCCATAGTAAGCTGAACTTCCTGTCCGCCATTTTGATTTGTGTTCAAAACCTACTTTTTCGAAATCCTCCTGAACCGTTGGTCCGATTTTCACCAAAATTTAATCAGATCATCTTCAGACCATGTGGGCAAAAAGTTATGGATTTCGTGTCGATAGACAAAACTGTTTTTGTATAGTGCCGCTACAAAGTTAAAGCATTATGCCAAAATGACTCTGAGGCTGTATCTCTGCAAAGCTTTGACATATTGACACCAAACTTTGTGTGTGCCATTGTCACCTCACACACAACACACCACATATATTTGATAACAGCGCCACCTATTGGTCAAAAGTGATAAGCCAATAAATCATATTACTAGTGGTTCTATTTATGATTTTTCAGCCGTTTTGATCAAAATTATCTTAAAATGGTTTTAATTACTCATTGCTGGAGTTAGTCTGATGCTTGTTTCTGTAGTGCTTGACCCCGTAATTGCTGCTTGCAGCTATATTTTATTAAATAGATCTATCTACTTAATTTTATTAATATACACAATATATGCTCATGTAATCACTTTATTTTTTCCTTTCACATTTTAGAATGATATTAATTAATATGATGGCTCCAGGCACAGTTGTATTTGTCTTTAAATTAATTTAAAGCACTTAAGCATAAGCCTTTAGATAAAATTACTTGACTGAAATGTTAAAATTGAGAACTTTATAAGGTTTGTTAACATTAGTTAACATGAACTAACAATGGATAGTACTACTTATACAGCATTTATAAATCATCTAAGTCAGCGGTTCCCGATCCCAATTGTATGTTTAACTAAAATTAATAAAGGTTAGTAAATGTAAAAATATGCACGTTGCCAGTTCATGTCAGCTAATGCACAATCAATGTTAACAAGAGACCTTATACTAAGTTTTTTTTGAAGAGATTTTTTTTTTCTTTATTCCAGATTGGATGAACAAAAAGGCATTGCTGTGGGGAATATGTACAGACATGCAACAGAAGCTAAAATGTTCCTTCATTACATCTCTGAGACTGGGAGAAGAAAAACAAAAGAGAGGTTGAACACTGCAAAATTCATTGCACTTATGACTGATGGTTCAACAGACAGCTCTGTAAGTGAGGAGATGGTCTATGTTAGAAACTGTGAGGCAGGCAGTGTGGAGTCGAAGTTTATAGGGATGTATGCGGTGGAGAAGGCATATGCAGAAGACATTACAGATGCTATCAAGGAGGTCATGGGGACACTTAGTAAAGACTGGGAGAAGAAACTGGTGGCGATAACTACAGATGGTGCGGCTGTAATGACTGGATAAAAAAAACAGTTTTTTTGTCGTCTAAAAAAAAAAAACCATACGTTGTGGGAGTCCACTGTATGGCACATTGACTAGAGCTCAGTTTCAAAGATGCAATAAAAGGCGTCAGTCTTTTCCAGAGAGTTGAGGAACTTCTGATAGGTCTATACACTTTTTATGTCAGTTCCCAAAACCGTGCAAAACTCATAAACAGCTTCAACAAGTTGGCACTGACTCCCCCTCATACCCACCATAATAGATGGTACAAGATGGTTGGCCCACCTCCTACATGCCTTAGACCACTTTTTTAGAAGATACCCTGCTACAATCCAACACCTACAGCAGGTGGGCCCCTAAAATAAAATGCTGATTTTCCTAAGTTAAGCTACACACTGAAACATTTTATGGTTGAATAATTAATCAAATGTGGTAAGTGCAAGTCATAATTTGCTTAGCCAGACTGACTGACTTACTCTACTATGATTAACCTATGTATGTTTTTGTGCAATTTTAGATGACATTCCCTGGTGGCCAAGGAGTCTGTTAGGTGCAGTATTAATTCATTATTCAAAGAAACTGAAAAAATAAAAAAGTTAATAAATCAATAAATCAGCTTGTTGTTGTTGTTCTATTTTCTTGAAAGTAAAGCAAGGACTAATTAAAAACATTTTAAATACGTTTAATCATTGTAGTAGTAATAACTGCCTGTTTTTGCAAAAAGAGTTTCATGGCTGGTAAAAAAAAAATTTTTTGGCCGGTACATTTTCTCTGCAAAGTTAAAGATTACAGAAATACACAGCAATTAAAAAGAGCCACCGTTACCACTGTCTGCATGGAGCACTCACTGCTTCCCAATTCACGTGAACACCAGAAATAGCAGTTTTAAGTAACATTAAACATGCCACTAGATGGCGCTCTAACCATTAATGAAGTAAATAGGACAATTACTGCCTTTAAAGTAGGGATGTAGCTATTGAATATTTTAGTAATCAAGTATTCTGAAAATTCCATCGATTAATCGAGTAATCGGATAAGAACACCACATTTTTCAGCAACATGAAATTAAAAGTTATTTGGAGAATAAACCCTCTTAAATGTCTCTCTGCATAATGGGGTGTGTGTGTATGTAATCCTCTAAAGGAGCATGTGGTTGCAAACAGTGCTACATATGTAGTTACAGTAAATGGTAGGGATGCACCGAAATGAAAAATCTGGGCCGAAATCGAGAATACTGGATGTGCTTGGCCGAAAACCGAAACCGAAAATGCTTTGTCATAATTATTTATTTTATCAAACAATATAAAGTAATTTTGTAAGACTTTTTAATTTAACTCCATTTTAATGAAAATGAATTTAAAAAACAAGCCAATAAAATAACCACAGTTTTATTGAAAGAGAACTGGACTAAAAATATATTAATATTAAATATCAATGTATTATTTTTTCAGTTCTATGCAAAACTAATTATCCAAATAATGTATAGTCATGCAAACAGGGTTATTCCTTTCTCAAAATTCTGCGGTGGTGGTACCATCCTGATCATGTGCACACAATGTACCCACCCTTCAACTGCCTGAAACAAACACTTTTACGCAGAACATATTTTAGGTGTTATAATAATTATCTTATATGATTGAAGAAAATGACAATTATAAAGTTATGTTTTATGGGGCAGTCGTGGCCTAATGGATAGCGAGTCGGACTTGTAAACCAAAGGTCATGGGTTTGAGTCTCAGGTCCGGCAGGGATTGTAGGTGGGGGCAGTGAATAACCAGCAATAATACCACAACTGAGGTGAGACCCTTGAGCAAGGCACCGAACCCCCAACTGCTCCCCGGGCGCCACAGCATTGGCTGCCCACTGCTCCAGGTGTGTGTTCACTACTGTGTGTGTGCACTCTGAATGGGTTAAATGCAGAGCACAAATTCCGAGTATGGGTCACCATACTTGGCCACAAGTCACTTCACTTTTCACTTCACTTTTTTTCACCTTTCTCTCACCTCATGTTTTGTTGTTATTTAAAATCGCATTACGAAATGTTTTTTTTTTTTTTCTCAAATTCCATGTTGTGTATCTGGTTATCAAATGAAGGCATAAAACATTAATTTGATTTATCTTTAAATTATTGAAAATTCAACTTTTTTTTTTTGCCAACAAAGTGGATTTACTATTAAAATTAAAACATGGAAGAAATGGTGTGTGATCTTTCCTTAAAAAATAAAGTTTTCATAATTTTAGTAGTAGCAGTAATATGTACAGTAGGTGGACAACCAAATTGCTTACTACCGCCACATGTACTGCCGCCGCAGGGCCACGGCGTTAACTGCAAGTCAGTCGCATGTTAAAGTCGTTCATGAAACTACCGCCAGGTGACGCAAAGGGATAGATTGCAAACTGACTGTAATTACGAAATTTTGTCTTCTAAACGATGATCAAATAACGAAATAAAAGAACATCATAATATAACATAACATCCTCAAATTTACAGTGAGGGTTAATTTCAAAATGTGGGATAGTTGTGGACTACAGCCTAAGCTTCAAAAAAATAAATAAATAAATAAATAAAAATGAAAGAAATTTAGGCTACACAAAGGCTCTTTGCATTTTATGGTTATTAAACAGTCATTATGAAAGCCATTAAAATTACACAATTTCCTTATGTTGTAATATTTGTAGTATTAAGGAGCTTTCATTTCAATCTGGCTAATGAAAGTTTTTGAACGAAAAATCCTGACCTTGGCTGTTGGCTGCACGTTTATGAGACTCTATTCCAGTTGCAATTTACTCTGACTACAAAACACAAAATAATCTGTGAGAAGTCAATATTAATGGGCTAAAACTGCGACAGGAAAAAAAAAACGAAAATCCAACAAAAAATAGGATATTATCTTGGACTGTTTAGATTACATTTAAGGAGGTGTGCAATATGCCATAAAAAAATAAAACGATAGAAAAGGTGGCTTATTGTTGAGTTTTATAGGCTAGCTATAAATATATATAAATATATATACCTAGTTCCAACACATATTTTGGCACTCACATTAATGTCACAATGAAAGGCTTGAAACTTACATTTAATAATTCTCTGATGTATTTCAGCAGGTCACACATACTTATTCGTTATCTGGCCTTTTTAACACATCTATTCCCGTATACAGAGCCCATGACATACCGAAAATTATGGACATGAATTAAGAAATTGATCACTTTCTATGATTCATTCCTTTGTATTAATTAAAACGTGTTTAAATAATAATTAAACCATATTTTAAATAATAATAGTAATAATAATAATAATAATAAGGTTTCATATTTTGGCATGCTGAGATTGGGGAATCCGTAAAATGTAAAAAAAAAAAAAAAAAAAAAAAAAAAAAAAAAACAAGAATTAGACCAGTGGTTCTCAACCACATTCCTGGAGGACCCCCATCACTGCACATTTTGCATGTCTCCTTAATCAAACACACCTGATTCAGGTCACCTGCTCATTAGTAGAGACTCACAGATTTAAAATGGGTGTGTCAGACAAAGGAGACATGCAAAATGTGCAGTGTTGGGGGTCCTCCAGGAATGTGGTTGAGAACCACTGAATTAGACAACACAGTACAACTTAAGAATTTTGTAATTTAATTAGAAAACAACCCCTGATTCACAACATTCGTTTCCAAACACAGAAATCGGGTAGAGCCTTGCACGGGCCTCAAATCTAAGTTCTAGCCCGACCCAACTGGCTGACAGCTTTCCACTATCCTCGACGTGAGTCCGACTGAAGCCCGTGTCTTTTCTCTCTCTCGCTTCCTAATTACAGAGCTGCTGTTGCAGCCATTAACATAGTTCAGTTTTGTTTTAATTGCAAAGTTATATTTTGTATTGTTTCATTAATAATTAATTTAGAAAAATGTTTGGAACATTTTTTGTTTGTTAAATTCAAGTGTCGACAAAGCGGATAGCTGCTGACAGCTGAGTTGATCACGTTTGATCAATTTAGCCTTCTCAAATCATCACAACTTGCTTAAAATAAAATCTATGGATATAAAACACAAAGCATATCACAGTGTTAGTTTAAACATTTAACCTAGATAAATGTGCACTGGCGTATCTAAGCGTTTGTGCATAGAGTGGAAGCTGAAGCGTGTTTAATGCACGGAGGCACCAGCGCGATCATTTGCATTTTGTTCTTCAGTAGAAACAACTTGAAGTACGACTTCATTTTTGTTCATACAGATGAGACTGATACTTCATTCGGAAATGTAAATGGTCTACCCTTATTTTTGTGTGCACTCACAATAATCAACAAAATGTTGAGGTTTTGTAAAATAGAAAAAACAAACAGGACGCGCTTTTTGCCGTCTTGTTCTGCATGAACAGCGACACGTCGAGCGCAGGCTGAAATGCAAGGCTCTAAAATCAGGTGCAGTTTAGCTTTGCCGTGTCTGAAACTGTTGGTTTATATTGATAATAAGCTACAGAATACATGACTGAATCCATGAAGGGCTACTAAGGACAGTAAGATGTTAATACTGTATGATCGTACTTTGGTTCATATTTAAGAAACGACTTTAAAAAAAAGGCGTTATTATTACAGCAAAAATGTGTTTTTGTTCCAGTAATAATTTTATGTGAGGTTGAAAAATAAACTGTGCTTATAATCGGTGCTATAAATCAGTTTTGCTGTAAGCTATCCATCAAAAGCAGCATCAAAAAGCAGCGTGCTCACTGGCAGTCCAGTTCATTATGAAAAAAAAAAAAAAAAAAAAAAACTTATAAGATATAAGCCTATATAAGATAAGCATCTGAACACAGCTTCCTTGTACTATAATAAACAAGAATTATCTACATGATGCCACAGTTATTTTTATTACGGTGAAGTGAGATGAATGAAGAGCGCGTCTGTCTTGCGTGCGCAAACACGCAGTGGAAAAGGGAAGTTGGTTTATTATGTTAATCCATAGTCCAGTGGTGAATGGTAGCCAGTGATTTCAGTGACAGGTTCAAATCCTGGATTGGGGTGTTTTTATATATATATATATATATACACACACATACATATATATATATACATATATATATTATATATATATATAAAAAAAAGATGAATAATGGAGATGTGTGTATTCTGCAGTTCGCTGGTTTATGTTACACAGTTTTTTTTTCTTTCAGATAGCTTGTCCATTTTACACTGAGCAAGTGTGACTGAATTCTGAATTCAGGAGAGGGTTGGGGTTTGGGGACTGTTCAGTTTCGTCGTCAGGGTTGCAGTAAAGGTGTTAATCGCTTACTCTTTCATATGGAGAGTGTCTGATGAGCATTTTAAAGTTGCAGAGCAGGTTTAGGCAAAGTGTCTGTTTTAGGATAAATGCCTCGTTTGGTTTGGCTTTTGCAATTGGCATGCAACAGCATACAGAGTAATATATACGTTATAATATGCAGTGTTGCTTTTGTTTTTCTTCTCAGGAGACCCGGGACCTCTGTTAGACAGACAAAGAAACTGGCCGAAAGAGACGCGCGTCTGCCAGAGAGACAAAAACTTTTGTACTATTTTAATTGTACGCGGCAACGCTGCAGTCGTTTTGGCAATACAAATGTAAAAATATATTGCAGTAATATGAAACAATGTAGGCCTAATCATTTTTAGTTTCATTATTGGGCAATTCCAGCGTTACTGATTCACAGTCAAAACCTGAAATATAAATTCTTACTGAATGTATCCATTACCAATATATTGAATCATCTCTTTATATTTTTCTAAATCCCTGAAAATAGAGACTAGACATCAGAAAAGTATCCATCTATGAACGTGTTTTATATTTTAGATTTGGGAAATCTATGCGTTACTGACATGACAAAAAAAGACCCGAGGTTTTGGGAGGTTTTTGTAGACTTTCTGTGATTTACAATAAACAAAACATAAGCAACAATATCTGCAGATTGGAGAAGGGTTGACCATTCACAAAACAAAAAGTTTGCCACAAAGCACAGGCATAAGTATAGCCTAATAATTATGAAAAAGGAGATATTTTAATTATTTATTAATAAACTATTGTTTTCTTGTCGGCTGCAAGATGGAATTCACGGTGCTGGCTCTCATATTGGATGTGCCTTTAGAGAAAAATGCAGCCTTCACAGATTACATAATCTGGGAGTATTTGCTTTTCATTTTGAATTGGTTCGTTTAAAAGTAGACATTTCAACCTTTCTGTAGATATATTTCTCATGTATGTGAGGCACCCCAATTATAAGTTATTTCATTATCAGGAAAAAATTGTGATAGCTCGGGTGCCTCCCTGTCATGCATGCGCATTAATAATTTTCCGCACAAACACTTGAATATGAATAGTAATATAGCACATTTATTTTAGGTTACAGAATGGGATCCGCATTAAAATAAATCTTCGCAAGTCTACATCCGAGACAGATGCAGTTATAACCTGTAAATTGAAGGCTATTTGATGTTTTAAAATGATCTAATGGCCGATGCCACTCCAATTCGTTGATCATTACTTGTTCTTGATCAAGATTAAACGGATGTATGACTCTCTTAATCTTGTTTTAATAAATCGCTTTTGCATTAAATAATAAAGATACAAAGCAGGTTAAGTTAAATGTACAAATAATTATAAAATGCTATAGACTGCGAATAAGATTACAGTTTCACATTTTGCGCATTACAAAGTGAATTATTTTTACATGCAATGATACAAAATAAAATCAAATAAGATTTATGAAGAAAATATACACAGAAAAATAAGAATAAATGATGTAACCCCACAGCACATCTCTTGCGCATCGCACTCAGCATTATGTGTGCATCGCAAATCTAACAAATTTATTCTAACGAATAGGATACACCTGCATTTAATGCGGCTGCAATTTTTTAACATTTTTAAAAAAAATTTTTTTTTTTTTGAGTTTTACTCAAATTGTATGAAATTGAGTAAAGCCGGCTCCCTTTAAAATCAATGAAGTTGTCAATTAATGAAGCTCTTTTTTTTACATCATGTGCACTTTGTTTATTATAATGAGAGAACTTGAGTTTAAACGTGAGGATGTTATATTAATCCGTCCCTTCTTTTCAGTTTTGATGATTTAGCTACATCGTGGCCAGGTTTAATTCATTTGTTTGTTTTAGTTAGGCATAATGGGAGCGAAATTATACAGTGTCTCACATTTTGTTAAAATAAAGGAAAGAATTCATAAAACACGCAACAATTTCTTAATCAGTGAACAGATATCTTTTTCCCAGGTAGTTCTCTGTCAAAATAAAAGACAGGTAACGTATAGCCTAACAAACTATGTGCGTGACAAATGCATGCCGTTTTATTAAAGGAATTGTAAAATATAAACTAAAAATGTACTTGTGACAAATATTAAGTAATGTGAGAATATTGACATTTTGCATATAAGTCCATGTATAGCCTAGCCTATTGAAATAGGCTACCACTTTTAATGCTCCGATGCAAAGTAAACCACCATTTCTTTAATATAACACATGATTCATATTATATAAATAGTACTACACACGTTAAATGTTTCAAATCTAAAATTGTAATACTGTGTGTGTAGCTTAGAATAAATACAAGCACAGGCTCAAAGGCTTGACATTTATCCTGCTTGATTTCGTTCTAAGAAACGCACATAATTTCATAATAAATTTGCATCTGTGAATATTAAATATTTTAACTTGTGTAACAGTGTTTTTCTTTTATTTTACGCCGACTGCAGCTGTCAAATGTAACACATCTGCGAGGCAAAGCTGACGGCTATTTGCGAAAATGTGCTTTGATGCGTTCGCTTGATAACTTGTGGTTAAAGCGCCACTCAGCGGTCAAATGCACTTTGCAGACGCGGCAGTGCCTACAGCAGTAAAAAGCACATTTTGGTTGTCCACCTGCTGTACATTCTGCTGAACAATAGTAATATATTTCTGCTGCAATGTCAAGCTAAACAGAACTTTTATTTTGATGGGTTGCCGTGAATACCTTGAAATTTCTGTGTGTATATGACATGGCTAGTTTTACTCAAATGAAACGGTCAAATGCTCATGAAGTGACTCTCAGAGCAGTTCTGGAGATGTTGTTTGTGTATTTATCTCCTCAATGAGACGGCAGACGCTGAAATCACCACGAGCGTCACGCACGCTTCAGTATAAGAGTAAATGCAATATGAGTAAATGCTAATCAGATCGCGTAAATCAGTGGAAAATGAATAGAAATGATGAATCTGTGTGTAAAGAAATATCAATTAAACATTTATAAAAAAATATAAAAACCCTGGCAAAGCTATTATCAGCGCATGTGAGCAGAGCATAGTGGGGAGCAGACCACTGAACGAGATTTTACCAGCGTTGCCCAGTATAGCTGTAGCCTACTACAGCATGTCACAGCACAGTAACCATACTGCAAACAGGAACAAGTATAGCCTACTACATAGAAAATTCCTGTCGGCACGTTATTTGAGTGGACTCTGCTTTCCGGTGAGCATGAGCGGTAAATGAGCAGAATGCAGCTGAAAATTCAGTGCATCCCTAGTAAATGGACTAAACGATTCTTTGAGGTACATACTTTGCCTCGATGATTTTTTGTATTCGAGTTACTCAAGTTACTCAAGGAATCGTTTCAGCCCTACTTTAAAGCATTGTACTTAATAAACAATAAAATCTCTCATCAAATTAATCACCAAACATGACATCTGTTTAACGTAGCCTAGACTTCTTCCAGCACAGTATGTAATAATTAGGATCAGAGAAGTCTTAACAAAAACTTTATACCTAACCTAATCCTTTCTGTAATCAAGAGTTTTGCCCTGTTAAATAATTATTCTTTATTTCAGAAGCTGTAGGATGTGGGTTGCCATTTTTATTTGTGAAACTGTTTTCTTCTATTTATGAGTTAGCTAGTGAGTAAGGGAAGACTCCTGTATTTTATTTGTTATTTCCTTTGTAAGGCAAGTTACAGTTAACCCCTATCTGTCAGATTCACTTTTGTTTGTTATTTTGACCTGAATCTCCTTCTGTTCATGTTTGTTTTCTAGATAAAGAATCACTGTTGTGAAGATTGTGAGCTCCCAACAAGAGAGGGAGAACACAGCTGTTAAAAATCATAGTCCCTTGTTCTTTAAATTTTATTCTTGTCACTGACCTCTCCAACTCTAGACTTGTGTGTGACACAACAAAAGATGTGACCATAGTAGTTAGTGACGCTTTTAGGAAAAGCACCCTTGGGCATTTATTTTAACTCAGTCTTGTTCTTGATTATGTGCATTCCTGTAAAGTTCAGCTCTAACCCCAATCAAATCCATTTGAACAAGCTAATGAAAATCTTTAGTACTGAACTCAATTTTATTTATATAGCACTTTCAAAACCATGAAATTGACCAAAGTGCTGTACAAAAGAGCATAATCAAAAGCATAAAACTAAGGGTGTGCTCACACTAGGCACGGTTGCTTTGAACTGAGCCCGAGCGCGATTGTCCCCCCTCCCAACTCCCCTGCTGGCCTGCACTCACATTGCACTTTACACTCCGGGCCGGAGCACGCTTTATGCTGCCTCCAAGTGCTATCGGAATTATTGGAAATGTGTTTCCTAATCAGAAATTGGCCACGAATGGCCTCTCAAGTCGTATTTACTACTCAGAGATTACTTTGATACTCGAGTTTCTGAGTTAGGCGGACCATAAACTTTAAACATGTTGGAGGGAACAATGATTGCTGCTGCCAATGCTATCCTTTATTATTCTTTTTGTAGACAACAACTATAATGCAACAAGCTCGTAATCACGACTTCATAAATGGGAAATAGGAGGTTTCCGATAGCACATTAAGGCAGAGAAGCGCTCTCTCTCAGCACAATGGAGTGCATCGTTTTGATAACTTTGTGGTTTAGTATTTTGAGTCGTTTGGGACGCGGTGACACACGGCCCTCTCAAAATATATTGCTTAACAGATCTATTGCTTTTGCCACTCAGAAATGTTCACGCAATTGTACAGCACGTATCATAGGTTAGCACTCACACTACATGCGTACCACGCCCGAGGCCAACTGAACCGTGTTCTGGCCTACCTCTTCCAACCGGCCAGGGCCCAGCTAAACGAACCGCGCCCGAGCGTGGCACGGAGCGATCACACTAGTCAAACAAACCGGGCTTTGGGGGTCAAACGTGCTCGGGCATGGTTCAAAATGCCTAGTGTGAGTACACTCTAACTGTCTTGCATTGACAAGGCTAATAAAATTAAAAATACATTAAAAATAAAATCCCATCATACTACATATTAGCCCCTGCAACACTGCACATTTTGCATGTCATGACATTCACATTTCAAGTCTTGAAACAGGGATGGGCGACTTAAGTCCTGGAGGGCCACTGTCCTGCCATCCTCCATCCCTCCATTTTAGATTTGGCAAACACTTGCCAAATGGGAGACAGATGAACAGTCATAATACTCTATAGGGATGCACAATATTATCGGACCATTACCAGAATCGGCCGATAATGGTTTTAAATGTAAATATCGGCATCGGCCCGATATAAAAAATTATGCTGACATGTCTCAATGTGTTAACTCACATGTGCTCAGGGTGTGCTAGCGATTAGATCACGTCAGCAGTGTGACTCATTCTTGAAGCCAAGTTTTGCCTGAATGATGATTAGACTCACTGTTTTGGATAGCTGCATTTAAACTGAGAATGCATGTACAGAATGATGCGTTCGGTGTATGATAGAGTAAACAGTATTAGCACGTGTGGCAGCGGCAGCCTCCCCAGGGTCTTAATGTCCGTTCGGTAAGGAGTTTTAATTCCGTAGGGGCGCTGTTGGCCTACTTCTAATAAAATGAAAACAAAATACTCGAATAATATTTAGACCGTTACTGATTAAATAAAGCAGTAATTGATGCCATAAAATCATGAGTATGTTTTGATTTAAAGTTCAGAAGCTATAGTTTACATGAACAAAAAACAAAAAAAACAAACGTCACTTAAATTAAAAAATTTTATACTGATTTATTCATTTAAAAAATACTTTGCTTATAATTTCTGCACAGGAGAGACTTGGTGTTGTTTCCAAACAAAAGGAAATATATCCATATCGGCAATCGGCCAAAATGAGTTGGAAAATATCGGCATATCGGCAAAAATCCAATACCGTGCATCCCTAATACTCTATGGAATGATACAATTGCAGGTCATCAGCATAAAAAAAGAATAGCTAACTCCATTAAGAATTAACTCCAGGGGCAACATATACAATGAAAAGTGTTGGACCTAGAATCGATCCTTGTGGAATCCCCTAAAAAATAATAGATGATGAGCTACAGGTCCCAATCCTACCTGAACATGTACTATTCTTCAAATATGAGGAGAAGCAAAGGATATGCTGGCAGATCACACATCATTTAAATATACTTTAGGTCTGGTTTTTAACTGGAGATGTGAGATAACTTAAAATTAAAATATAATAAATTCACTAATTTTATAATTAATAGGTTGAATAATTTAACAATGTATGAATAAATAAAAGCTCCACCTCTCTTGTACGTATTGTGATCTACTGTGTTTTGGAGAAGCTGAAGCTTTTTATAATCACGCTGTGTGAAACAGACTGAACAACAGCTCAAAACCGCTGTATGATACATAAATTACAGCTCTCTGATGGATAAAAGAAGCCAGTGTGGCACTAGTACAGTTTTGATGGATAACTACTGTAATCAAAGTAAAAACGATTACAGTGACATACAGGAGTTGTAACATTAAGTATGTGTGTGTCCGTTATTATTGATGCACAAAATGTGCACTCTCGATGCACTGATCACTATAACATAATATTTCTGCTTGAACACTGTTCAGTATATTCACATAGTTGTCAAAATTAATGTACAGTACAACTAGTGTTTTATAATGGATGTTCATGTTTTTGAGAAGTTTGTGAGGATCAGTGATGTTTAGCCTATACTTTTAATCTGCCAAGATTATGCAAAACTGTCCGATTTCATTCAGTGCAAGTCAACGGAATAAGGTAAATACCCTGGCTTTTGTAGTCTAATCTATTGTTCTGTGGTTTTATTCAATGTAATGTTAAATTTGGACAATATTAAAATTGAACTTTTTTTCATAATTAAATTAATGCAACAAAGATCCATGCATTGGTCCCAATAAGCTTTTTTATTTATTTATTTTTTATGAATTTTATTATTTATTTTTCAGTTGGTAGATCTCATTGAGTTTCTCATTTGAAAAGTAGATTCTGACACAAAGTGTGGGCACCCCTGATCTCGGCTATCAGAGGCAGCACTTAAATCCAGCAGCATTAAGGGAGCTCTGCAGGAAGGTAGATCTCCAGGATGAGGATTGGGCACTCCTGCTTTAGCCCTAACGTTTGTGTAAATCAGGGGTCGGCAACCTACAGCACGCGTGCCAACAGTGGCACACAGAGGGATAATCGCTGGCACGCAAGCAATAGGGGAAACTGCATACTGACGTACATTTTGAGGTAATAACTTTTTGTAGTCACACAGACTGTTAGGAGCTATAAATAACTAATGTGTGAGAATTAACCTGCGCTAGTCTACGGATGCGCATGCGACCGCTGCACATGCTAGGCACTTCAGATCAAAGCCTCAGCGATCTAACAGCGCTCGTCAATGTCAAGATGACTGAGATGGCCAATCAAATCAAAGTAGGCGGAGTTTACTGTACTCACAGATGCTGAGCGTGAAGCATGAATGACCAAAGAAAGACTTTGAGAATGAAAACCAACCTGTTTGTTCCTCAGTATCTTCATGTTTGACTCTGAAAGCTTCTTCAATCCTCACGTCTTCACTCTCATCTTTAATAAATGCCTTATTTGTTTGTTGTTCCTCAGTATCTTCACGTTTGAGTCTGAAAGCTTCTTTAATCTTCACATCTTCACTCTCCTCTTTAATAAACACCATCTCTGTTTGCTCCTCAGTATCTTCATGTTTGACAGTAAATGCTTCTTCAATCTTCATGTCTTCACTCTCCTCTTTAATAAACGGCATATTTGTTTGTTGTTCCTCAGTATCTTCATCTTTGACTCTGAATGCTTCTTCAATCTTCATGTCTTCACTCTCCATCATTACAACAGTGACATGTGGATCTAATTTGCGTCAGCAGTTTTTCTGTGTGTTTAAGATGAGAATAATTAATAGACAGAAAAATAAACCCAAACTAAATCTGTGTGTGTCTCAATCAGCTCTCTAGTTCAGTAGTCAGCACACTAGTAAGGGAGTCAGTCAGAGTGAGAGTTAATGGACTTAGGCCTAAATGACCTGATTAGACAAAACACTCAAAACTAGCACATCAAAATAATAAAAGAACACAAATCAAACAGACATTTCATATATAGGCATTTATGATTTACATTTATCAGCCACTGATTTGTAGATTGTGTAATAGATTAGACTTTCATGAAAACAGTCAGGTGATTTGTAGAAACTGTCATTACACACAGCGGCGGATCTAGAAAATTACTGATAGGGTGGCAACACCAAAGCAAGTGTAGATTTGGGAATTTATGGCCTGATATACACAGTTGTGTTCACAAATATTGCATTACCACAAAGTAGGCCTAATCATTTATACGGTTTTAAAATAAAAATAATAAACATTTCCATATCCATGGCACCAAGTCAAACACATCAACAGATGCTAAATGTGTCTGAGCTTGTATCACTGGAGAAGAAGATGAGCAATTTTATTAATAATAAATGGCTACTTGGTTGAACTCCCTGAACTCTCGGTTGATTAATCCAAACCTTAATTACTCAAGGTATGCTGGTTCCAAAAACAAATTCGGGAGTAAGTTCAACTCAGTGTAAGTTCCCGGGGCCTGTACCATGAAGCCGGATTAGCTGGCTAGCCAGGTAAGTTTCAGTTTAGTTTGCACCAATCCTTGGTTTTAGGTACCATGAAAGTGGCTTGGCTTTTAGCAGTGTTCATTGCCATAGTAACTTACACTGCACAGCTAACCTGCTCCGGGGCAGCTTATGTTCTGGGTTAGAGATCTGAAACTGAAATTGGACCAATCAGATGTGAGCAAAGTGACACATCTGAGGCAAAAAAAGTCACTCCCCCAGTTTCTCTTCCTACAAATTAAAGGTCACTATAAAATACCTTAAAAACAATTCAACAAAATTGTCTGGCTTTAATGACAATTACAATTTACATATGATTTATATAATTATAATATGATTTATATTATTATTAATCCATTACATACAAGCACTTTTAGTTTAACAATTATTATAAAGCATTTATTTTAAATTAATATTAATATATACAGATCATATCTAATATAAATAAGTGGTAGAATTAATAGATAACACTTTAAAAATGGCTACATGTGACCTTACATGTTCGAGTCTCTATCGCTATATATTATCAACTATATAAACTCACTTCACAAGTTTCACTTGTGACTGCACTGATAGACCAAGATAATTTCCTTTATTTGTTCTCTTTCAAGGACAAGTACTTCAGTGGAAATGCGTTTAAATTCCTCATATTCTTTAACCTCTTAACAAAAGAGTTTTTAATCTCGCTGGCTCTCTCACGAGAAGTGAATCACACTTGCTCTGTGTTGTGATTGGCTGTTCGCCGCTGATGTCACACATTCATGTGCACGCGCTCCATTAACTTAGGATCAAGCCTGAGTTGACAGAGAAAGTCGATGATCAGCTTCATGGTACCAACAAAGCCGGATTGGAGTGGTTTGGTTTTGTCAACTCAAAACTTATCCTATAACTCTGAATTTGCTCATCTACCATCATGGTACAGGTACCAGGTTAACACACAAGACTCTGTTGACATTCTCAACAGAGCGACGAATCACTATGGAAACGGATGCTAAGAAAAAGCACACCATACTACTGCTACTTTTGTTCAATGGCCATTTGCATACCTAGTGTACCTAGTGCATATCGCCACCTAACTGGTGGTTGTGCAGTCATTTTTCAAATGAAGTAGTCTCGCGAAACCTTCGCCACTTTGAATGGCCAAGAACCGCCCAAGAGGCCATATAACTGACAGGTAAAGCAACCAATCACGTTTCGTTTTGTGCTGCGTCATGTTTAGGGGCGTGGAAATGTCACCACAATAACCGACCGGTGTGTAAAACTCTCGGACGTATTTTAAAGATTCTATGCCACGAAATTTAAATATTTCACATACTTTTGAAAATCCAGCATTTAGTTGATACTGATAAGCACTCGTCGTCACAGTTGTAAACACGGCGGCTTTCTTCTTTCGTGAGGGGGTTTGGCGTCACGGCATCTTTGTTTCCAGACAGAACGTTAAAGAACGCGACACGCACGTCTCCCAGAAATCCTGTATAATTTAACCAATCCGATGACGACTTCGAAACTCCTGAAGTGTTTCCAGCTAATTGTGCAGTGTTCATCAGACTAGGGCTGCACAATTAATCGTATTTTAATCTCGATAACGATATCCACCTTTCTCGATTAATTAAAAACAATCGTCAGGATATTGGTCGGCTTGTTATGTATCCTGAAAACGTGTTTTTAATTTGGCATTTGCGTTATCTTGCATTGTACTAGCGTTCATCCTGACTGAAGGAAACAAAGATACATCTCTAGTTTCCACATTATTTGTTCTTCAGAAATTCCTCTTTAAAAGAAAAGAAGTATCATTTTTGCAGACTGAACCACATTTGGTTTTTGACCACTGAAAATCTGTACATTTTAACGATTTACTCCTGGAGCCTTATTAAAAATTCCAATATCTCTGAAACCTAACTATATAGGGCCGTGAAAATAAAGATGCCAAAAGGAAAGTTTGTGAAGACCCAATATCTGAAAGGGCATTAAGATATCTTCAATACTTCTTGAGTAGGCATGCAAACTTTGGAGAAAAAACTTGAAAAGTGCTGTTTCCCCATTTTTGAATGGTCACCATTGGCACATAATGCAACAAATATTGCTAAAATCAATAGATTTTATTAACAGACCTAACAATCCATCTTTCTGAAGTCATTTTTACCCCCTGTAATTCGACTCTAATCTCAGGTGAAAACTGCCATTTTGACCCCCCTCTACAAAATAGTGGATTACTCAGTAAATATTCATCCATGACATTTAATATTTTGGTTTTCATCACTATACATGTCTATCTTTCTTTGGAACAAATATTAGCAAAATCACAAATTTGAGCCGGGGACGTTTTTGAAATTTGGTTTAACACGGAATGACCCTGTTATTAACAGAGCTGGAAATGCAAGATCTATTCTGACCAAACCAATATATATATATATATTGTTTGTTTTGTTAAAAAAAAAAAAAAAGTTGGATTCAAGAGAAGCTAGCATAATTTTTTTTCTTTCAAACTTTTCAGTCGGGTTATTGCAGCTTTTACTTTATTTCTAACAAACAATTCAAGAAACAATTCATAATTTTCTCACAGCTATTAACACAAACTCAAAACACCAACTTACACAAACCTCAAACTTCCAGGTCAAAATAAAACACTCTAGTCAAACATCATCAAACTTTCTTTCGGGATTAGAAGCAGTAATTCTCCGATTCACGATCGAATGTGAAGTGTTTGTGTGTTTATGAAGCGCTGAGCGAAATGAGACGCATCTTTTCTGTTACTCATGTCTGGATGCACTTTACTATAAAAAAATATGTTCATTATTGCTATTAGATTTATTATAACACTACATTAAAACATATATAATTCATATCAAAATTCTCTATAAGACTATCTGAACGGTTAGTACTGATTTAAACACTATAAAAGATTAAAAACAAACCTTTCTTCAGCAGAAACACAGACGCAGGAGCACGGTGCAGACTTATGACATCACATCGCCCCACCAAAATAAAAGTCCCGTTCACACAAAACAGAAATTCAAATACAATAAGACACATTTAAACAGTGTTGGGCCGTCAGGGTCAGCGGAGCCTTCTCTGCTGGCCCTATAAAAAAAATAAAATTGTGTGAAAAATGTTTTTATTGATTATTTAAGTATCATTTTCATTTGTGTAATGTCCACAAAATTGCATATGATTAGTTTCGTTGAGGTTGAACTGGAATATCCTACATAAAAAAAGTCTGCGGCCAGCACTACAGATAGTGCTACCCTTTTGTTGAAAGACGTCACATCTGATTTGTTATGAGCATTACTAGCGTCGTGCCCATAGACTGTATAAAAACATGGACGTAGTGTTCGTGACGTCACCTGTAGGATTCTGAAGAGCATTTTTGAAGCCTAAAGTGGGCGGAGCCGGCCGTCGCCATCTTAGCAGCGCGTCACCGTGTGTCACTCCTGGATAATCAAAAATGGGCAAAGAGGCGGGAAGTGAGTGGAGCTGGTTGCTGAAACCACTCCCTTTTGCAGCCGGCCTCCAGCGGCCAGTCGATGAACTGCAGTTTAAAGCCCTGTTTACACTAGTGCATTTTCGTTTTAGAATGAAAACGATCCCCGTTTACACTGGCGTTTCCGCTGCGTTTCAGAAACGATCTCCGTTTACACTACACAACCTAAAACGCATGTCACATGACCATTCATGCAGGTACAACCATAGATATGTATAGGTAGATTCCCTTTTATTTAGATGGTGGACGCGTCTGCGTGCTTGGAGCGGTCGAGTGGGGAATCTAACCACACACATCTATGGGTACAACAACGAGCATGATGTTATTGTTTACACGGTCGTCAAGGATATGCAGAACGAATGTGGGCAGCCACGCCATCATTTCCAAAAGTCTCCGTTTTACTCCATTTACACTGAGACGCAACCCCGGAGTTTACAAACTAAAACAGGGTCTGCAGCGTTTTCAAAAGTCTCAGTTTTCAACCTCGAAAACGCCGGAGTAGTGTAAACGATAGGCGTAACCGTAGCAAAAGTTACGGTTATGCCCAGATATTTTTTTTAGTAAAAAATAACGATGACAAATCTGATTTAGTTCACGCAGTTAGGATACGGTACATTTCATTAATATAATTATTTAGGCCTACTGTCATTCATGTGAATGAAGTCTGTTTTTAGGCTGTCAAAATGTAAATGCCTCTATCAGGGTCAGTGCCAGAGCGCACAAAGTGAGGGGGCACGCACAATTTATTATTTTTTTTTTTTAACACGCAAAAAATTAATTTTAACGTTTTAGAGAGGAAAAAAAATATAAGTCACGTATAAGTGGATAAATATTTATACTAATATTTATATAATTTTTATACTAATGGATAAATATAGCCTAATTGCAGTGTATAATATAGGTTTAGCTATAAACAAGCCAAAACAAAGAGAAACTGAAGGTAAAGTTATCCTACCTCTCTCATTCGCACAAATCCAAATGTTTCCATATACGCAATATAGGCCTATTAGGTTTTGTAGTTCACGCACGTTCCAGTATCGACGGGAAAAAATCATAATGAGCAAAAATATGCCACAGTGGACCGGTGCTCACGCTGGCGGTGAACGGCTGCGCTGTTTGCAATGAATAGCCTATATTAACAAAACGACTATATCCGCGTTAAAACAAACCTTTTCCCCCATTAAAACGAACGCTCAGTTTGTGGTCCATTATTACTTTAATGAAAACCCACACAAAAAGACAAACTCACTTATAGGCTATTAAACAAATACTACTACTACTACTACTACTACTAATAATAATAATAATAATAATAATAATAATAATAATAATAATAATAATAGTAGTAGTAGTAGTAGTAACAATAATAATAATAATAATAATAATTATTATTATTAACAAAAGTTCTGCGTGTTTGTCGGTGCCGCTATGGTCCTATGAATCTTGCGCGGCTCGTGCTGTAAGCGGAGGCTTGTCTGCTGTCCAACTCTAAATTATTTGTTATATAAAATGGGCGGATGGCCGAACACACCGGCACAAGCCTTAAGAGTAAGTTATTTATCTATAGTTATTTATCAGCACTTAAGCGTCGAGGGCTGTGCACACTCATAACATAAATCCTGGCTAATGGACGTTCCCGGCTATGATTAGCCAGTAAAAATTAAATCCACCCTCATCCGATTTGCATTTACAGTAGGCTATTTGCAATGACTATCCCATGTCCAAAACTAAAACAGTGCTCGAATTGAGGTAAATCCTACACTCTAAAAAATGCTGGGCCTTTTTTGAAGATGCTGGGGGTTATGTGTTGCTATATATATATTGTGTTGCTATATATATATATTTAAATGACTATTTATTTGATCATGGTATCTATGAAAAGCTATATATCATTATAAGAACAGTCTTTTGAGTTAATCAACATACAAAAATATACATAGGCCTATTCAGTCAATGCAATGTTAGGCCGTATAACAAAGAGGGATAAGCCGTTATTCGTCTTTTTAATTTCTTACCCTAATTAATATTTGATGTGACTTCCAAATACATTAAAATATCTAATAAATAAATAAATAATTAAATACAATAGAATAAAATAAAAAATAAAATAAATAAACTCACTGGAGGATATCACCATCAAATTCAGTAGCAATTTATTTGATTATTTAATCTTCATTTACTAGTGAAAATTCCAGTTTGAGCAATGGTGCCAGCTGTCCCTTTGCGCCAGCAGGTGGAGATTTCACTAAAGAGTTTGTATGACTGCATGCATATTGTATACTTCAAAGAATGTCGTGCACGATCATTTTGATTAATTTTCGATATTTTGGGTAGTTCCGATGCCATGAGCCACTTTTGATTATATATATTTGCAATAATCCTAAATATAGACTAATAATTAATGATCAGTTATATTTACAGACTTGTCACGGCACTCATTTGTAAACCACTTTGGATAAAAGCATCTGCTAAATGATTAAATGTAAATGTATAAAATGTTAAAAAATAACTAATACTGAAAAATGAGTGCACGTTTCAAATGTATTTAGGTAAGATACAAAAGCTCCGACATGGAGTGGATAAATACAGTAGAAAGATAGAAAAAGAGAAAATTACCTGTCAAAAAAAAGTCAGTTGCATAAGAAGATTTCTCTTGGCAACTCATTTTTTTCGTTTAGCTTCACCGGAGAAGCACAAAACAAGTAGCCCCTAAATGATATCATGCGCTTAGCGGTCTATAGAGATGTTGTAGTAGAGGCATTTACATTTTGACAGCCTAAAAACAGACTTCATTCACATGAATGACAGTAAATAATTAATTAACGAAATGTACTGTATCTTAACTGTGTGAACTTAATCAGATTTGTCATCGTTATTTTTTTTACTAAAAAAATATCTGGGGGACCCCTACATCTAGTTATTTTTTTTAAAATCTGTGCTTCTCATCCATTCTGTGCTGTCTATGGGTAGCGCAGCTTCACCATACAGATTTAACTACGCGCACAGCTAAATAAAACGGACTGGGTGCTGATTAACATTTCTGAAATAAATATTTCTGTGAAACGCGTTAGGTTACACAGAAGAAAGCTCGATCTAGGACCTGCCCCGTACAGCAGCAGAGGACTATTATTTTGCTGAACAAACTGAGGATGATGTCACGGGCTCAGATTTGGTTGGCCAATCGACAGAAAGGGGCGTGTCATGACCGCCCACAAGGGGAAAACGAATTTTGAAGTGGTTTATCCGTTTTCTACCCGTGAACCAAAAAAAACGAAAATCGAGCCAAAATCTCGTTTTTTTGTTTTTTTGAAAAAAACAACAACAAAAAAAAAACAACATGAAAAAGACGACTGTTTTCTCGTTTCTGCCTATTTCATTTCAAATTAAAAAACAAACTATCAAAACGTACACGGACCCACCAAGCACAAGTTATTTTGTTGGCCGTGTTTACTTTTTAATACAATTAAAGGGACATGGAATGACGCATGGACATTATTTACAAGTGACAGGTGAGTGCGTTATTATTTGATGAGTATTGTATCATGCACATTGTTATGGAGGTGTATGGTGTGTTGACAATACTGTGGTGTGTGTGTGTGTGTGGATGTCCAGCATTTGTACAGTTTTGCTGCTTTGGGCGTGTCGTCATTTTAGAGTGACGTGAATGTGCATAGTGACCCGTTTATTGGCGGATTACTTTTACTGACCATGTAGGGAAATTTACTCTGCATTTAACCCTCCCCAATCTAGCCTACTGTTGAAATTGTTGATCAGCTGTCATTGTTGTTGAGAGCCTGTGTGCGGCATAATATGTGTGTGCAATGCATTATATGCATACGGCTGCGTTAGCTGTAATAGAGATGTGTAAGATGCGTGTAAGTGGTTTACAGTTGTTTACTGAAGGCCCTGACTGAAACCCCACGGTACGCCACTGCATTTAAACAATAAGATAAAGGATTGATTCAAAGGATAAACCACAGATTCAGAAAGCTATCAATATCACAGATTTTTTTCAAAAGCTTCTTGCTTATATCTAAATTTCATCAGGCGTGAAGTGATCACAATTATATAACACCAACACCAGAGCACATTCTCAATCATGAAAAAAGTCAGGTATCTTGATCTTCATATTACAAAGGACTGGATTCAAACTCATGAAGAATTTACAAATTTATTTAAAGAATTTAAACATTTTAAGTTAAATATTAAGCTTATGGTTGAAGAGAGATCTAGCCTACTATTGAATTGACTATCTAAAACTTATGATGTATCTTATTACACATTTCTCCAAAGAATATAAGGGAAATAAATGAAATCAAAACTTTATAAAAAAAAAATAAATAAATAAAAAAAAACAACAACTTTGACTGTAAAGGATTACATTGATTTTGACTCTGAGGAAAACTTGAATTAAAATGGTCAAAAATTTTTTATAAATGGTAATGAAATCTGGTTTACATTTCCCTTAATTAATTAGTTAATCTTTAATTAAAAATAAATAAATAAATAAATGGCATGGAATTTGTAGGGCTGGACCAGATTATTCGAATATTCGTTCCGTGAGTTGGCATTAGATTTTCAATTTTGAGATTCGAATATCCCTTCTTTTCTTTTTTTTTCTTCTCTCTCTCGAACACCTGGTATCCCCCACAAAACGGTTCTCAACTTGTCTGCCTGGCTGAACATCTGCACCAGCAACAGACCGTTCGCCAATGAAAGACGTTCGTGCTGATCTATAGCATGCATATATTTCATGAAAAAACTTCTATTATGAGCGCGCTTGCCGCACATTTACATTTGAAATAACAAACTTAAGCACGCAAAAGACGCGACATGTGAACGGACACTCTGCTATCACAAGACTGAATGCGATGCATGTGTTTTCTTTCTGTCAGCTGTCCCGAGATGCGAGAGAAAGTCTTGGATCAGCGTGCAGTAGCTCTTGTAGTGCAGACGAGATGCGCCGATGTGAAGCCGCTTTGAGAGAGTGACAGAGAGAAGACACGGTACAGCTGAATCACTCACGCTGTTTCAAATGACTGATTTAATCTGATATTTTGTGTGGATTTATTTACTCATCTAACCTACATGCTATATTCAATAAATGTTTGCAGGAATTTCCCTCATTATAAACTTGAAAGCTGCGGGAATGAGTAAAATTATGCGATATGCACACAAATTCAGGACCTGATTAAATATAACTCTGTTATACAGAGATTTGTGAAATAAAAATTCCATGACTTTTACAAAACTTTTCCAGGTTTTTCATGACCGTATGCACCCTATAAAAGCAACTGATGCACGCTTTCAATCATTAAAGATTGGTCCTCTCCCTCCTCTAATCACATGCCGGATCTGTTACCCCGCTTTATTCTGGGACCTCGCAATTTACAAATTAAGCACTGGGCTACCTTATTAAAAGTGTTGCTCTTAACAGACCTGTGTGTTTTGTATCACTAGTGCAGTGTCCGTTCTCGGAGCATAAAACCCTGTCCGCGTGAGGCGAGCCGCTTTCAGCTCGCGCTGTTCAGTTTATTAAAAGTTTATTAATTCTGAACGTGTCGCGTGTCCATATTGCACCAAAATGCGACACTGCTCTCCCTTGGGTCCGCAGCAACACACCTGCCACGCGTGAAGTCGATTGGATGAACGGTTCTCCACATAATAAAAATGCAAACAGACAGACAGACGCACAGAGATTCCTGCCTTTATTAGAGAGAAGAATATGTTCAGCCCCTCCCTCCGAAGCTTCGAATATTCGGTGTTGATTACTACCGAAGGTTCGAAGCTCAAAAAATGGTATTCGGACCAGCCCTAGGAATTTGTACTGAAATGTGACTAAACATCCTTTCAGCTCTCAGATTCACAACCAGTTTTTCATTCATTGACAAATAATTTACAAACATAATTTTACACCCCATAATAGCCCTCTATGGAATTACAGATACATTGTAACACTTAACTTTTTTAAAACATAGAGGAAAGAAACAAACCTGTCTTTTATAATGAACATATGGTCTGTCTTTGATCTTATTGATTTCAGTGATGTACTTTTATATGAGCAATTTTGATTTTAATTCACTTTTTTCTGCCGTCAAAGGAAAACAGTTAATTGATTAAATTCTTACGTTGACTTTCTTTAATTGGCAAAATATTCAGCTGTTACTCCTCATCTATCTTTATTAAGAGTGAATAGTGTTTAGTGTCTAAACACAAGATGCAGTAACCAGTTTACTAAACACTGTAACTGAGGGAGATCCATCACAGGGATACAGAAATATATACACACTAGGGTGGCCCTTATTTTTGAACTTTTGAAATCTGCTGTCACCCGCCCAGTCAACTCCCCTTCATGAGAAATGGAAACAAACCAATTTTCACTGAGATTGCACTACGTTTAGGGTGTGCTCAACAAAATTTAAATTCTGTCATTAACCCATTAATGATTATAACAGCACATAAGTACTAATTATACAAGACTATTAGTAAAGTGTGACTAAGGTTAAAAAAGAGAACACAGAAGAGTGTTGTTTGACGTCATGTAGCGCTGTTGCGCTTCAGCCGTCCCGAGTTTAAGTCCCGGCTCATGGACCTTTCCCAATCCTCTCTCTCTGTCATTTCACATACTGTCCACCTACTGTTCTATCAAAGGCATAAAACGCCAAAAATAAAACCTAAATTTAAAAAAAAAATAAATAAAAAAAAGAAGAGAAATTACAACGCTGCTGATGAGAACTGATTTTTGAAAAACTGCGATCTGATCTAGATCGTGATGACAATCCGACTTGTCCTTCAGCCGCAAAGTTATGGCAGACATAGAAGCATAATATTAAAAAGTGAAATTACTGTACTGGTGAAGAAGGTGAACTTGGAACAAAACTGAGATTTGATCTTTATTATATATGAGATTTGATCTATATATATTTATAGGTGGAACACCTGAAATGGGTTTAAATGGAACACCCTAAGCCCTTGAGCACTTGCAAACTACAATGGAGCCCGCCGCGGAAGCCGTGGTCGCATTTTCATTAGGAGTGTTCTCATTTTGTGGAGTTATTTGGTAGTTTCTGCACCTGGTGCCACTTTATATTAAATGGCCTTAACTACATGTATCAAACATTGGATCAAAAAATAAGTACAGTGTACTTACTGTGTTCATATTGTATTGAAAAACACTTCTGCTGCTACTGAGGTAGGATACAGGTAAGGTTAGGGACAGGTTTGGTGGTATGAGTAGGATTAAAGGTGGGTTAAGGTGTAAGGGATGGGTCAACAGTGTAACTATCAATATAATTACTGAAATTAATTACAGATGTAATTACATGCAGGTATTTTAACTATATAAGTACAATGTAAAAACATCTATGTACACAATAAATACACTGTACCAAATGGTTAATTTAAATGTAAATACATAGTAGTTAACACTGTTAACTACGATAAAAGGTATCTTTTACATGTTAATCTGAGTTTTTGTCCTAACTAGCCGCGACGCGATGCCGCGAAATTTCTAATTTAGAAACGGTTTCTATTTCCGCGACATCGCGGCTGGAACAACAACAAACAAACTAATGACAGTGATAATCTCAGGTACTGATTATGTGCTTTATTCAATGTTAAACGTGTCTAATGTGAGTTTGAATATCATTCTGCGTGACCGTGAGCCATACTGAAAGCAACAACAGATAGTTTACCTCAGATCTTGAAAATAAGATATACGTTAAAACTGCGAACTCAGTGCGAACCAACAAGCGTATTCCATGACAAAGATGGTATCAGTCACTCAGTATGTTCTTTTAATAATGTAAAAAAGATTTAATATTTATGAATTAGATTATAAACATATCCATTTCTTTGCGAGTGCAGTGTGCAGTGTGTTGATTCTGTCGCGTCGCGTGTAGTTAGGACACGGTGTAAGGCCACCTAATATAAAGTGGGACCCTGCACCTAAAAAGAAAACGTTTTCAAAGATTGATGCAAGCATGGATCAAGGTTCAGTTGATTTGTATCAGTAGTGTTGAATAATGTAAATTTAGTTGTTTTCTTTTTATTTAGAACAACACATACATAAAATACCAAACAACAGAAAGCAAATTGCAAAACTCAACCCCAGTGTTCCAGTACTTGAGATTTACTTTGATGAAATGTTGGACACCAAAACTGACTTCAGACAGTCTCGAGATGCCATTTGGCATCTATGTTGGTTAGTTTGCTTGGCATTAAAAAGAGGCGTGGATGGAATCCTGTGGTTGAGGTGCATGTGTGTCTTTACTGGCTTGGGCATGGAGCTTCTTATAGTGATGTGTCTCGGGTGTTTTATTCCATTCAGTTACAGGCCATTTGTGACAGCAATGGATTTTTTCTTGACACTTTTGTTGGTTATCCAGGATCAGTCCATGACACAAGACTGCTGAAAAACAGTCCAGTGTACACACATGCTCTCTATCCACCAGCAGGATATTTTCTTCTAGTAGATAGCGGTTATCCATGCATCGAACATCCCATATGTATTCTGACACCATTTAAAGAACCTGTGAGGGGTGCCATTGAGGGACGTTTTAATGCCCATGCTTCCAAAGCCAGGTGTGTAATTGAGAGAGCATTTGGGATGATGAAGACCAGTGGTGTATAAAGTACCTGAAAGCCATACTCAAGTAAAAGTACAGATATCTTACCAGAAAATGACTTTGGTAGAAGTGGAATTCACCATTTAGAATATTATTTGAGTAAAAGTCTTAAAGTATGTGATATTTATTGTACTTAAGTACGAAAAGTATTTTTTTTTTAAATCTTAAACGTACTTAAGTATTGAAAGTAAAAGTACAAGTAAACGCAAAATGGAAAAGAAGCAAATAAATATATATAAAAAAAAAAATTCGTACACAGCTTGAGTAGCAAGATTATGTTCAGTTTTAACTCTTTCTTCCATTTTGTATTTTTGGGTAAGAATAAGAAGCACTTCATCTGGTACTTAGTGTCTTTCATTCCAACATAAGAAAACATTTCTGGAATCTACATCTGAAATAGCATTTAGATGTATTTACACAGTTTAATGTATCTCAGATGAGACATGGATGAAATTACAGATGGAAAATAATGTTTTGTTTTTAACATAAAACGTTGAATACTGATATTTGAAATGATTTAAAACATGAAAAAAATTGTCAAAATGTGAAATTAAAATGGCCAGTAGGTCGCAGCAAGTGACTGTTAATGAGTGAATCACTGAGATTCAGCCGATTCATTCAAACAGCTGATTCATTCAGGAACAAAGCATTTGACTGTGTTAATGAATGAATCACCAAATCATTTATTCAACCGATTCGTTCAAAAAACTGATTCATTCAATAAGTAAACGCCATTGCTCAGAGATGCAAAACAGTGCTGTGATCTTTGTTTGGAACTATTTTCGTTGGCAAAATTGAGCACAAAAAAGCAATATTATGTCTAAAATGTAAGTCACTTATTACTAACTTTACTGAACTTGTATAAAATGATTATTAAATGTGTTATCAGGCTGATATCTGCAGAAAAACGGTTACCTTTGTGTGATATAGATTAAGTTAATTATATTATTATATTATATAAATATAAAAATACAGAAGCATTTTTGCCGTCTACAATTTAGAATGCCTTGAATTCAATGTGCGTGCAGTCTGTATGTGTGATTTGGTGATATAGCCTACTTGATAATGTCAGATCGCATATCATTGAAGAACTTTGCAATGTAAATAGTGAAATTAAGCAAAAATGTTGTTTTCCTTTAATGAGGGAAAAAATGGCAAAGTTGGTCAATAAATAGTCACAAAGAAATAATGAACTTGTTTACTTTCTCTTTTTTCTACAATTACTGTAAAAAGCCAAGAAATAAACTTGCAAGGAAAAAAATGATGATATTACTGCAGGAACTACATTAACATAAATATAATGCATATGTGGCATGGAGCATTACGTTTTAACGCACAAGCCCAAGTTCATCTACTTGTAGAAAATTGGACTACGCCACTTGGGGAAGTTTCACCCAGGAAATAGAAATAAACCCCAAAGCTTATTATTAGGTCACACAGGTTCACTTCTTTCTAGGCAAGAAATGTAGGTATATATATACATATATATATGTATATATATATATATATATATATATATATATATATGTATGTATGTTTATACTACACTATAATTTGGAGGGAAATATTGTACTTTTTGCTCCAGTATATTAGTCTGATTACTCAGTAGTAACTTTACAGATTCATACTAATATCCACCAGTGCTATAAAGCAATTAAGATGAGCCCTACCTTTACCATATGCAACATTAAAGTTGCTGAACACAATAATATAGTAATAAAATATCCATTAATCTAAAAGGGCCATTCTGCATTTGTAATTTTGGTACTTAGTATATTTCCATATTTTTATTGATATTTATATTCTTATACTTTTGTCATTTTACCTAGTACGATTTTAAATGCAGTACTTCTACTTGTAACAGAGTACTTATTCACTGTGGCATTGCTATTTTTACTTAAATGAGTATTTATTCCACCACTGAAATAGACACTGTACTGATATATATATATATATATCAGAGCTATTACTTTTATAACCAAATACACTTCTTATTGATCAATGATTAAGCACTACATACATGAAGTAGATCTCCTCTGTCCTTCACCACTGAGGGGTCCACATTGCTGCCATGAGACTCTGAAGTTCATCAGACACAGGTGACACTTCCACAAGCGACAGATCAAGTGTAGATGAAGATCTGGAATCTGAACTGCGAAGACAAGCTGTTTCAACATCCGTCGTTTCTATACTGGATGAAATGGCAGTCGTTGCTGGTGAACCACCCCATATCTTCTCACATAGTTCAAAGTAGAATAGAACCATTCGGCCATGACCGCTTGCCTATATTTCCCCTGTATCGCTTTTAGCTTGTTGGGGATGATGGTCCTGGTTATATCCTCTTTGCGATGAGGAAATACTGTGGATATCTCAGACGGGTACTAGTCTCGCGTAGCCAGACCTTCAGACTGACGGCTGAAGGTCTGGAATCTATAGTAGCTTTCATTGGCGAAGGCCCACCCATGAGGCCATTTGATCGACATGTCAAACAACCAATCACAGTTCGTTTCGTTCAGCGTCACGTTTCGGGGCGTGGAAATGTCGCTACAAAAACAGACCGGTGTGTAAAACTCTCGGACGTATTTTAAAGATTCTATGCCGCAAACTTTAAATATTTCACATAATTTTGAAAATCCAGCATTTATTTGATCCTGAAGTGTTTCCACTTTTGTGTGCCATATGCATCAGACGTTTAGCCAGCGGTCCATGGGCGTGACGTCTGAGGCTGAGACTAGACGGGTACTGCTCAAGGAAAAGAGCAAGAATGTTGGCGTACTTAGACTGGCAAGATTCCCAGTTCACATTTTCTTGGATTTTGCTGACTTTGTATTCAAGTGTAACATTCAGAAATAGCTCAACTTCATTATCAGTCAACAAATATCTGACACATATCTCCCCTTCCTCGGTGCGCCATGTTGACAGTCTACTGGAACCGATAATAACCCTTTTTTGGTTCTGATTGGCCAACATGACTTTATGATTAGGATTATATCACCACCTGTTGGCTTGGCATGCTCTTGACAGCGCTTCATAGGGCGTTTTTGCGTTTTCATGGGGACAGAGGTTTTTTTTAAACCGTGGTTGTGTGGACGAGATTTTTTTTTTAAACGGAGGAGGAAAAACTCTTGTTTATAAAAATTACCCGTGTACATGTGGACATGGCCTGAAATTATATTGTTCACATTTCTAGAGTTAAACAGGTGTGTACAAACAGGTGTCCAGTTGGGTTGGGTGGGAAGGGGTGGTGGGGGTATGAAAATTTTATGAGGGGTCATCAATCAAATTTTGACACATAGTGCCTGGTATTCTCTCTCCCTTGATACATCAGTGCAAATTGTAGTATTTGCAAAGGCAAGAGGTGTAAGTAGTGTTTTAACTTACAATACAACAAATTTAATCAAGCATCTTCAGAAGCATCACGCAAAAGAACACAAGGAGTATGCGTGAATCAAATGGAAAAAGGATGAGGTGACCTTGACAGATACATTTCAGATGCAAGAAAATCTTTCAAACCAGAACCTTACAGCTGTAAAAATAACAGGAAAGGTGCTGGAATTCATTGTTCTGGGTCAGGGGTGTCAAATCCAAACTCAGTAGGGGCCATGCTGAGGGCTGTGAATAGGTTTGAACTGTTCCAGGTGTGAACTGTCACACCACTCTACAAACTCCTGTAAAACTGGTCCGTGGTTCTGTGAGAGACCCGACAACAGAGACAGAAGAACTGTGTCGTCAACTTATTTGAGCAGATAACAGTTAGGCAGACTGGATATGCAATCATCGGTGTACAGGATGAAAAGCAGGGGTGAAAGCACACAGCCCTGTGGGGAGCCAGTTGAGGTGTAACGAAGGTCAGACAGGGTATTATTGACCAGACCAGGAAAGTCCAGTATCCACATAATTAGCTGGTCGTCCAGATGAAAGCGAGAGGAGAGTTTAGTGGCCAAAATGTGAGGTTGCAAGGTATTGAATGCTGAAGAAAAGTCAGCAAACAGAAGTCTGAAGTGTCAGGGTGTTCCAGGTGTTTGTGAATACCATCTATAATAAATGTTTTTGCGTCATCAACACCTCTTCCTGTACGATATGCGAACTGAAGTGGATCTAACAGGGAGTCCATTGCTCTGATAATGTGATGTTTTAGGATCCTCTCCATAGCTTTCATCACCAGAGAGGTAAGAGCCACAGGCCGTAGGTCATTCAGTGCTTTGGTCTTACTTTTCTTAGGGATGGGAATAACTGTGGAATGTTTCCACAGCTGAGGAACTGTGCTGCTGTCCATGGAGCTCTGGAACAAAATTCGAAACATGCCCCTTAGCTGCTGAGCACAGTGCCTCAGGACGCGGCCACTAATATTGTCTGGACCGGGTGAGCTCCTCTCTCTGGTTCTCCTGAGGGCTCTTACTACATCCTGTGTGCTGAAGGTAAATGCAGAGTTATCGGAATTGAGTTCAGATCTTATCACCTCGAGCTGAGTGGAGTTATCTGACTCTGGTGTAAAAGGAGTTAAGGTCATCAGTGAGGGAAGTAGAACTGCTACCCTCCACCCGGATGGTTCTAGGGTTGCTGGCAGCAGTGTTAATGGAGGCCATGGTTTTGAGACCCTGCCAAGCTGAGCGGAGGTTTCCATCAATGAATTTCTGCTCCACTTTATTCTTATACTTCAGCTTGGCAATTTTAATGGCCCGCTTGACCTCTTTGTTGACCTTTTTTTATCTCCAATTCAGAGCCAGTAAAGAAAATCCTCTTCTTCCTATTCAGGATCTCCTTAAGCTCTTTGGTGATCCAAGGTTTGTTATTAGGGAAGATGGTGACTATTTTTGAAGGAACGATGTTATCGACACAGAAGGAAATATATGATGAAACTGTATCTACCTGCTCATTGATGTTATTGGAGGTAGAAAGAAGGCTGTCCCAGTCTAAGGATTCAAAGCATCCTTGTAGGGATTGGATAATTTCCGGTGTCCACTGTTTGATGTTTTTAGTAACCTTTGCTGCTCTCCTAACAACTGGTGTATATGCTGGAGCAAGAAGGATTGTGTAGTAGTCAGCAGAGCCAAGAGTGGGAAGTGAGAGAGCTCTGTATGCATCTGGAACTGAACCATAGCATTTATCTAATATCTTCCCCCTGCGGGTGGTACACTTGACATACTGCTGAAAACCTTTTAGGAACTTGTCAGGACAGCAGTGATTAAAGTCTCCCAGGATAAACTTTGGAGAGTCTAGTGATAACTGTTCTATTTTATTTAAAGTACTGGTAATATGCTCGGTAGCTGTAGTTACATTAGCTCTGGGGTGGATGTAAACCAGAATGAGAAAAAGTTGTGGAAATTCTCTGGGGAGGTAAGAAGGGCGGAGGGAAACAGCCAGAAACTCGATGTCTGTGGTACACAGTTTCTCTCTCACTATGACCGTGGAGCACCAGCCAGTATTTACATATAGACACACGCCCCCACCATGTTGTTTCCCCGTGAATTTACTGTCCCGGTCCAGACGTAGTGGAGGGGCAAAACCATTAATGTGCAGCATGTCGTCATCATCGTTACTATTCAACCACGTTTCCGTGAATGCAAGAATAGAAGCAGTTCTGTATTCATGCATATGATAAACACTGGCTTGCAGCTCATCCGTTTTATTACGGAGAGAGCGCACATTGGCCATAATGATGGCATAACATTGTTTACGTGTCTCCCATTTTAATCTGGCTCTAACACCACCCTTTTTCTTTCCCCTTCTGTTTACCTTGGTTCTGCTGCAAGTTGTATTGGCTGGAGGAGTCCACGCGGAGTATTTCCTCAGGAAGACTATCCGTAAAGACGATGTGATGTGGCTGAAGCCCGAGCTGCATTAGATAGTCTCTGGTGTATGTGGGTAATCGGGCAGACTCTTTATAACAGCAAACGCCAAGTCACAGAAAAGCAGCCACTGCAGGCATGTCACCAACTAAATAAATCCACAGATATCCATACCGAGTATATTACAGTAACGGGTGGAAACCAGGCTGTTAGATGTAATAGTCCAGGAGTCACAGTAAAGTACACAAAATGCAACTGCACCCGAAGACGTGACTGAATAAAGTCGCTGCTTTGTGCTTAAAATAGCGCTAGGTTAAAAAGAAACAAACATGCACTGTCCTCAGACAGGTTAAACAAAACACAACATAAAAAATAATAATAAAAAGAACAATGAATAGTGCTGCTCAACTAGCCGACCGGTCGACCGCACGAGCAGTGACCCGGAAGTACAGTATATCTATATATATAGATGCACACTTTTAGAAAAAAATGGCTTTATTAAAGGTTAAATTGCCCATAAAAGGTAAAAATCAATTTAAACTTATATGAAAAGATTAATTTCTATCACTAATGTGAACTGACCACACAGAATATGAATAATATCAAAAACTGCAGCTGTCCACAGTAGTCAGATATCAGCAAAATAACACACTCTGCAAAATATCGTCTATTTATCGTTATCGAAAACATGCCAAAAAATATCGAGATATAATTTTTTTTCAATATCACACACCCCTAGCCGACACACAAATATGTTGTCTTGTTCCGCTCCCGACTGCAACATTCATGTTTTGTCCCACTCCTGCCTGCATAAAAGTAGCCTATATAGATTTTTTTTTTTTCTGTACATGAAAAAATCAACATTCACAAAACCCTGTTAATTTTAACAGAAATGGTTTGGCATGCAGAATATGAGCAAAGAGCACTCCCTTTATAATCTCACAATGAACAATGTCAACACTTCATGTGCTATAATGAGAGTATTTGTGAGCATGCAAATATCAGTGCTGCACAAGAACTCTGCGTTTTGAGCGGTGAGTGGATTCTAAATTAAACACCTCTGATTGGCCATTGCTTTCCAGAAATAAACAGAGGCTACATTGCACAACACTGCAAACATGTTTTAAATATATACACTATATGCTTGTGCCTGTTAATCATTTTTATTCCAACAATTTATTTCTTTTTAGATATTTTAGGTTTAGATATTTCTATTCTAATTTGCAGGAGTCCAGCGAATCATTTTATTCTCCTGCATCCCGCCCACACGAGTCTCTACCTGCGCGCACCCACCAACAATGTAGGGCCCTATGGAATCTGTTTTATTTTTTCCAAAATCCGTTTTTTTCCATTTTAATTTTCCTGGATTCCATTTTTTTATGTTTTAATCTTTATGGACCCTTTTTAATGGTTACATAAAATTGTATTAATCAAAAAGCATGTCTAATTAATTAAAATCATGAAACATACAGTTTCACATCAATTTATTAAAAGTTTAACAAAAACTACATGCTTAGACCCCTATGAATTTTTTTTCTGTCTTACCATGTTTTATTGTTAACAAATTCTGTGTTTTAGCATATCTAATTATTTGAATGCATAAAAACAACTTAAGTTATTCAGATTTATTCATAAAATAGTGTTTTTTTCCTCAAAAATTCTGTGCTGTGTAGGCTATTTAAATTTTTCTGGTTATCAAATGAAGGCATAAAGCATTAATTTAATTTATCTTTTAATTATCTTTTCATTATTATTTTAGTATTGGAATATTACAATTATTGGAATAACTATTAAAGTTAAAACATGGCAGAAATGTTGTGTGATTATTCCTTAAAAATAAAGTTGAATCATTTTAGTAGTAGTAGTATTCTACTGACCAATAGTAATATATTTCTGGCACAATGTCTTCTAGTTAAACCGAACTTTTATTTTGATGGGTTGCCGTGAATGCCTTTCAATTTCTGTGACGATAGTTTTACTCAAATGAAACTGTAAAATGCTCATGAAGAGCCTTTCTAGAGATGTTGTTCATGTATTTATGTCCTCATTTAGTGAGATGGCAGATGCTGAAATCACCGCAAGCGTCATGTGGGCTTCAGTATGTGTGTAGTAAACAAAACCACGCATCTGCGCAATTCATTCATGCAGAGACACGCAGAACATGCAGGATTCATACTTAAATAGTCTTTTTGCGGTTTACAGATACTTGTCCATATCGCGATTTGATTTGTGCAATGACCTACTTTTGATTAATTCTTTTAAAGTTTGACAAATTCTGTGACATTCCGCGTTACACAGTAAATGCTGTTTTTATGAATGGATTCCGCAATTCCGTCTGCGTTTTCCGCATTGAGGAAATCTGTGTCGCATTCTGTTGCGTCGGGTCCCACGGTAGTCCCCCAGGAATGCAGGTCTCTACTTTGAAGATACTCTTTGAAAACTGTGAGTCTTGACGTAAAATTAATGAGTTGCTTAAAGCGCGACAGCACCACCTGCCTCTCAATGTTGTGATTGTCATAGACAAATATTTAAACACGCACGGGCCAAATTAAATTGATTACCAGAATCTGTTGAAGGCCCTGATTAAAAGCCGTGGCGGGCCGTGTTTAGCCCGCGGGTCCTGTAATTGACACGTGTTCTAGGTGATCAGCCCCTCTCTGTTGTTGAAAACACTGGTTTCTGTCGTTTCATGGAACATCTGCGATATAATTTGCCATCTAGAACATACATTTCTGAGACCGCTTTGCCTGAGCTGTTTTCCAGAGTTTCCTCACATGTTGCAGACCAATTAAAAGATGTGCAGGCTTCACTACAGATATTTGGAGCTCCGACATATGCTCCATGTCCCTTTTGATTTTAATGGCACATTGGTTGAATGATAGTTATGATTTGCAGAGCACTGTGCTACACGGAAATGAAAGGAAATGAGAGGGTCATACACCAGCAGGGTGATTTCAGATTCAATCAAAGAAATGCTTGATGGGTGGAAAATCCAAAGTACATGTGATTTTGAGGGACAATTACAGCAATATGAAGAAAGCGATGGATGATTTGAGAGTACCTAGTTTGGGCTCACTCACTACAGCTTGTTAATGAGGGACTTTTGTGGGGCATTTCAAACATTCCCCAGAAGCAAAGCTTATGCGCCTTTGCTGTCGACCATGAGCTGCCTGCAATGCTGACAGCAAACCACTGGGCATTGCTGGAGAAAACAATGATTGTACTGTCACCATTTGAAGAGCTGACACAAACCACAAGCTCATCCAGTTCAACCACAGCTGATGTTATTCCAACAGTTTCAGTTCTGAAACGTTTGCAATCTCAGGAGAGAGAGAGACAGACACAGAGATTAAAACAATGAAAAGTGCACTACTATAAGCAGTCAACACACGATTTGGTAACATCAGAGATGAACAACTTTACTCCGTTGCCACTTTACTCAACCCATGGTAAAAAAGACAGGTAGGCTAAAAGTTTATGCACATCCATAAAATGTCACTTACACGATAAAGTATATTCTACATTATAAAACTTTGACAATGTTCTTGTTTTATTGTATATAAGATTATCATTGTTGTTGTTATTAGTATTACTAAAAAACTTTTCAAGTTTATATCAATTTCGTTTAATTCATTTTAAAGTTTGAGTTTTCTCTGTCAATAACTTTTTTATGCTAAAATAATGGTTAGAAATATTTGCCACATTCTGCAGATTTACATTCATTTTAAAACAATGTGAAACCATCCAAAGCTTATGCATTTGTGACTAGAACAAATTGTTTTTCATTTTGATTCCTTCTGAACAAAAACTATTTATGACTTTGTAATATATATACTAAAATCATTCAAATAAGAGTAGTGGAATATATAGCATAACTACAGGATTTACTGGGCCCTTGGGCAGTAGGGGCCCATTTAATTGTCACCACATTTCACCCCACTAGCGACGGCCCTGCGTACAGATAAGAGCAATACATAATTCAAATCTGTAAAGAATTTACTTTTATTTGTATACACTCATAATAACAACAAAACGTTGTGCTTTTGTAAAAAAGGAAAACAAACGCTTTTTGTCTTTTCCGTCTCTGCAAACTGCTCTCTAAATTCTGTCACAAAAATCATCTAAAACTCAGTGAATACTTGACACACAGAGATATATCTATAGAAAGCTTGAAGTGTCTACTTTTAAATGAAGTCAGTCACGTCAAAAACAAATATTCTCTGATAAAGTAATCCGTATGAAACCAAGGTGATGTAGTTTTCCAGTCTAAGTTCATTATATTTAACCCTCTGGGGTCTGAGGGTGTTTTGGGGGCCTGGAGAAGTTTCACCATGCCCTGACATTTGTGCTTTTTTCAGTTACTTATAAAAATATAAATGGCTAAAGTCTAATAACACTGTAAACAGCACAAACTGGGCTATAAGAATATGTTAGCAGCATTTATGTACATGATTGTGTTTTTGAGAAAGCAACGTTTATGCGTGGTTAGTGAAAAACTAAAATTTTGAAGTCACTGAAATAAGGCCATAAAACACATACAGAACATCTGTTTACAAGACTTTTGAGAACTGGATCTTGTAGCCTAGAGTTTTTGCTTCAAAATTATGTGAAAATTAGCTTGTTTACTCACTCACAGAAAACAATATATTGATTTAAATTTTTAAAGACATGTTTTGAGATCGAAAGCCTATATGCGAGGGTGTCGCAATGGCCTTGAATATTAAGTGATTCTCACCTGAGAGACAAAGGGCCCCCCCCTAATGGCCCATCAGTGTGACTGTGACTTTGAGGCAGGTAAGACAGAATGTGAGGAGATTTAAATTTTTTTTTTTTAATTATTTGTATTTTATTTACAACACAGTATAATCAAAACATACATAATGAAGGTCAAAGACACATTATTGTGCACACTGATCTGTTCACTGATCACAGAGATGTGAACAGACTTTGAGTCATTCCTGCAACAGATTCTGTTCAACAAGTGAAACAAGTAAATCATACCTGATATTTACTTGTTTTATTTAAGTGTTTCTGCTTCTCTCCATGGATTCAAGAAGAAAAAAACATAATCAGTAGTCAAGGAGCTTGTTTTATCATAGAATATCAGTGTAGTTGAAAATCTGATGTTGGTACAGCGCTCTCAGAGGAAAACAGTTTGAAGAGACTGAAAGTCAGCAGGATTCATCTGTGGTGCAGGTATCTGATTTAATAAAATACAAACAACCAAAAAAATAAATAAATCAATAAAAAACATTTGTGAGCATGTTAATATCACGAGCATCTGTATATATGTAGCCATAGACTCATGCATGCTTTGTACTAACGTAAAAACAAAAACATTTTATATCTGAGAAACTAATTATTGTTTAGCATGTTATTAAAAATCTGTTTTTGAACAGAGTAGGCTATTAATAATAAACATGTTCTAAACATACTTAGACTCGTAGCATTTATCATGTTACAGTGTAACGTTACATTCATATTACTTTTGTTTTATATAGAGCATGAAAACATCATCGCACTGTAAGAAATTTTAATACAAAGAATTGCTATCATATTCAAAATGTTTTACTCAATTTCAAACATTGTAGTCAGGAATTATAGTTTGGGAAAAACCCAACTATGTTTTTGTAGTCATGTAGCCATCCTGAACATCATGTATGATTTTATAGTTGCCTAAGATATGATTCTGCAGCCATAGACTCACGCATGCTTTGTACTATAAAAGGATGCACTTTTCAAATATAAAATATCCTTTTTTATAGTACAAAGTAATTGTTATCATTTAGCACGCTATTAAAATATATTTGTGAACAGATTATTAATAATAAACATGGTCTAAACATTCTTAGATGCGTAGCATTCATCATGTTGTAGTTTGGGAAAAACCCAACTAGTAATGTGTTAAAGTTTATGTCACAATAACACGTTAACTAATGCAAAAAAGAAACATTACTTACTCATCAGATTGATCTTCTCTTCTGGATGAAATATTGTTCTTCTTTTGAGGGAAATCCAGCCTTTACTCAGCGCGTCTTCTTGCAGAAATGAACAGTAGCCGAGATGAACGAACTCCTCGCGCTTTGTTTATGTTGGGCGTTTCCATGCGGACGTGTCTCACGTTGATATTTACATATGAACGGCGCGAGCCGTGAGGGGGCGGGATCGCATTAAAGATAATGATTTAGACGGGAAAGACTGAACATCGTGTTGGTTTCATACGGATTACTTTATCACAGAATATTTGTTTTCGATATGACTTACTTCATTTAAAAGTAGACACTTCAAGCTTTTTATAGATATAACTCCCATGTCTGTGTGTTGAGTATTTGCTGAGTTACAGTTCATTTTAGTGACGCGTTTCTAAAAGCAGCTCACGGAGAGGGAGAAGGCAGAGAGTTTTCTTTATTCTTCAAAAGTACAAAGTTTAGTTGTTATAATGAGTGTATACAAATAAAAGTAGACCCCTTACAGATTCGAATGGTGTATTGCTCTTATCTGTACGTTCAAAAATGGCAGAGTAATTCAAGCTCATTTCGGCCTTATCAGGAAAATCTGCCACAAAACGCGTATCCGCGTTTGTCGACCCCAGAGGGTTAATGTCATCACGCCCACGAGCCGATTGCGTGTTTGATATTACAATCATCCACTTGAGATATAAATGGCCACATCACCTCAGTAAACAAAGCCATTTCTGGAAGAAGACGTACTGACAGGAATATGACAGGAATATGCTTTGTATTTACCTGAGAAGAAGATGCACTGAGAGGAATAAGCTTTGTATTTACCTCAGAAGAAGAATGGGATGCGATGCACAGCTTGATTCAGCGGAGGATTTCATCTACATGAGTAAGTTTTTTTTTATTAGCCTACTTGCATTACTTGTTGTGTTCCATTTCGCAAACGAAGCCTGATTTGTTCACGTTTGTCTAGCTGCACAAACCAATGGCGCTTTAGCCCGCCAGAAAGGGCGGAGCCAAGCTGTACATAAGTCGGCTCGCAGCGGCATTCATCAGATCATTCTCCTTCAACGATGAGGACCATCTCTTTGCTGACTCTGGAAGAAGCCAAGAAGCCGAGGAAGAAGAAGCTCCAGCTCTGCTCGCCGCCGTCAAAGACGCGCCAAGCAGCGAGGATTCCCTGTGGCCATCCGGTGCCTGAAGAGCAAGCTAGAGCAATTTCCTAAAGAGCAAATTTCAGCGCGTGTTGTTTCAAATGTCGCACCGCGGGTGTGGCTCATGCCAGGACCCCTTGCATGAGACAGACGGGCACAGTGAGTGCGTCGCCTGTCTCGGCTGTCTCACTGTCTCACTGAAGGCTCATGCTCCCATTGCGACAGTCTTTCCCGTATCCGCTCGCGGATCCGCCCACATGACCCGCCCTCCCCGCGTCCTCTCGCCTCGCCGGTGTGTTTCACACAGGAAGACCAGCGCCCCTCTTTGGCTGCGAGTGGCTTGGTCTCTTTTGACACGTCTGAAGAGGACGTCATCATTGCGGACGTTATCGTCGATGACTCCATGTCCTTGGCAGCAGTCTGATGCGGAAGAGTGGGGAGATTCCGGCGGTGAGCCCGAAGTCCCTCCCCCCTCTCAAGCTCCGAGGCCGAAGCTGGACACCGAACTCAACGCCCCGTTCTTGCCGTTCTCAGTTCATGTGCCCCCTATTCGGCCCGAGTAAATCCCTATACAGCAGCAGCTCTCACCACCGCTGACGGCAAGGGATACAACAAGATCCCCCCTCTGTAGGAAGCGGTTGCTGCTCATCTGTGCCCGCCATCTGCCCTCGGATTGAAGGCCCACACAGCGCATCCCTCTAAGCCCTGCAGGACCACCTTGGCGCTCACCAATAGGGCTTATGCAGCGGCCAGTGAGGCTGGGTCGGTGCTGCATTCAATGGTGCTTCTCAGTGGTGTAGTCTAATTTTTTGTAGTGAGTATACTGTGATTTTTTCCACCTCCCAGCCTCATACTCGCCCATCCCAGAGCACCACCCTATAAGCACCGCCACACTCACTAAACAGGGCTCTATACTTACTTTCATTTTTAGGAGCACTTGTGCTGATAATTAGAAAAAAAAAACAAATTAGGAGCACAGTAAAAAAAAATTCAGAAAAAAACTCTGGAAAAGGAAAAAAAAAAAATCTGATCAACAACAAAAATTAACTTTCCCAGTACGAAGTAATATTGGACTCCTTAAAGTGATTTAAATGGGCATTTTTATTTCTAACTTTATTGGAAGTAGGCCTATGTTAATTATATTTTGTCAAATTCAAGTGTATTTTTATAAGCTTTTTCAAAATTTCTAATTAAAACAATGTAATAAGAAGAATAAGTTACTGATCAAATGAAATCAGTATTAACAAAATTCATTTGCACAGAGGTGGAACAGAAGAACAAAAAAGTGGCATGCATAGGTATATTTACAGACATTTAATGAGGCTCAGAGGTGGCATGAGTGTAATTAAATTCATAAATTCATGTTGAGATTAATGTTTTAAATGTAACATTTTGAATATAGAAATACTCGATTTAAATAACTGAAATTATATTTTAAAAATTAAACTAAAACTTCCATTAGGTGACGGCAAGTCACTGATTTTATCACTGAATCATTTATTTATTTGATTCATTCGAACGGCTGTCATTCAGGAATGAAGCAAGTGACTGTCTTTATGAATGGGTAATTGAATAATTGACTCACTAGATTCGTTTAAAAAACGCAGATTCATTCATAAACGAAACAACGCTGTGTTTGAATGGAGATGTGCACCGGCTCAGTTGTGAGTTTGTTTGAAACTATTTTAATTGACAAAATAGAGCAAAATCAGGCAATAACATTATAGTCAGACAATGTAAGTCACTTAATATTAATCTTTTCTTTATTTAAATCACGCAGGTGTAATTGTTCTTATATGCCAACAATCCCCTGCTATTACAGTTACGTTAATGATAATGTATCTGACGTACCAGGTAATGTTACGATAGCATCAGCCTCATTTTCTGTACTGCGTAGGATAGTATCAGCCTTATCTGGCTCATTTTCTGTAGTTTCTATAATGTTAACATTCCTGTCATCTGTTTGCAGAGTCACCCGAAGCCGCAGCAGCTTCAGAGGCAGGCTTACGAAAACAATGAAAGAGTGTAATCGTTTCATATCTCCTTTAGCGATTCACATTAGTTAATTTCAAGCATGTGCACTCAATGCTGGGCAAGAGTTGCAGAATAGCAATAATCATCAACAGAAATACGGTGTGATTATCAAAAAGTTGGTGCTTCGTAACACAGACAGGGTGAATTATGAAAGAATGTGTGGAAGGTCTGTTGTTACATATCTGCACGCTTTTTTAAGTGGGTATAAAGAAATCCTTGACCTTTCCTAGTGAGTATACACCATATATCTTTTGCTGTGCGCAGCTCTCTGAAAGCCTCCTGGTATTCTTGGCCAGACTCGTCCATACTGCGGAGAAGCTTGGCTTGAAACACTTGGAGAACCACCAGTGGTGTAGTCTACGTGATGTAACACGCAGGTGTTTCAAGTGATTCAAGCCAAGCTTCTCCGCAGTATGGACGAGTCTGGCCAAGAACACCAGGAGGCTTTCAGAGAGCTCAGCACAGCAACAGACCTGGCTCTGCGTGCTATGAAAGCAACGGCGCAGGCGATTGGCAAGACCATGGCCAGTTTGGTGGTGCTGGAGCACCACCTATGGTTAAACCTCATTGAGATCGGGGACGCTAAGAAGATGGCTTTCTTCGACCCACCAGTCTCGCCAAAGGGTCTGTTCGGCCCTGCTGCTCTCAACTCCATTCAGAGCTCAGGTGATCTCTCTATTGGCGCTCCCCGTTACAGACGGTGAGCAGGGTCCAAACTTGCTCTGCCCAGTGAGGGCTCTGAGAGTATACCTGGAATGCTCAAGCAGTCTGAGCAGCTTTTCGTTTGCTTTGGAGGCCGCCATAAAGCGCTGCCGGCCACATAGCAGCGCCTTTCTCACTGGATCGTCGATGCGATAGCCTTGGCTTACGCCTCAGAAGGCTCGCAATGCCCTATAGGTGTGAGGGCCCATTCCACAAGAGGAATGGCCTCCTCCTGGGCGTGGTCCAGCATAATCTCTATTGGTGAGATCTGTGCAGCCCGCCGGCTGGTCGTTCCCGTACACATTTGCCAGATTTTATAACTTGGACATCCATGCTTTGCAGGCGCGAGTTATGTTTGTTTGATGTTCCACTCTTCCCCCTTGGGCAAAGTTGGTTATATTGGTGCCTCTCAGCTACTAGCTTGGAGCACAATATACTCAGGTTTTTAGGGGTTATTTTAGTGCTCCGAGACTGGGCTCGCAGAGCAGGATGTCCTGTATATGTTCATAGCATGGTGTGATTGGACACGTTCCTCACTGATGTAACCTCGGTTCCCTGAGATAAGGGAACGAGCGTTGCATCACTTCCCGCGCTATAAGCTGCATGCGAATCGATGACTGTCGCTTCAGTCGAATGATCTGATGAATGGCGCTGTGAGCTGACTTACATACAGGTCGGTTCCGCCCTTTCTGGTGGCCTAAAGCACCATTGGTTTGTGCAGCTACACAAACGTGAACAAATCAGGTTTCAGTAGAGAGTAAAATAGGAGTTTTCCCCATACACACAATGCTCGTTCCCTTATCTCAGGGAACCGAGGTTATGTCAGTAACCTGAGCGTTACTGTGATATTACTTGTAGACATTTTACTTATTAGACTGTTTTTCAAACTGTAATTCCTGACTCAATGTATAATCAAGTGAAACATCATGAAGGCCTATGTTTCATTCACTGCATCATGTTTTACGACACCAGGGTGTTTTTTCCTACTCTGTTCATGAATATATGTAGATGTTGATAACATGCTTAACAATAATAATTTAGTTTTCCAGATATAAAATGTTTTTGTATTGTATAATACATACAAAGCATGCTTGTGTTTTATAATTATGAAATCATATTATTTATTTATTTATTTAGGAGTTATGAGTGGCCAATATTAATGATTTCAAATGTAATAATATAGTTGCTCATATCAATATGCTAACAGATGGTTGCTTTTTTTGGTGACCAGATACCTTGAAGACTTCACTTCTCTGACAGTGCTGTACCAACATCAGATGATCAACTACATGGGGCTGATGTTTTATGGAAAAGTAACCTCCATGACTACTGATGATGTAGCTGTTTTTTTTTTCTTTCTTGAATCCATGGAAAGAAGCAGCAGACACTGGAAATATCAGGAATGATTTACTTGTTTCAACGTTTGAAAAGGATCTGTTTCAGCAATGGCACAAATACGTGTTACTGTTCAAGTCTCTGTCTTTAGATCAATGTGCTCAATAATGAGTCTTTGACCTTTATTATGTAGACTGTGTTTTAAATAATATACAAATAACCAAACCCCCATTATTTTACTCTTCTCACATTCTTTCTTACCTGCCTCACAGTCACTGTCACATTGATGGCCCATTAGGGGAGACCCTTTGTCTCTCATGTGTGAATCACTAAATATTCATGGCCATTGTCACTCCCTCACATACAGCCTTTCTAACACAAAAGATGTCTTACAAAAGTTAGATCAATATATTGTTTTCTGTGAATGAGTTAGCAGGATGATTTTCACATCATTTTGTGGCAAAAACTCTAGTCTACCACATTCAGTTCTCAAAAGTCTTGTGAACAGTTGTTCTGTATGTGTTTTATGGCCTTATTTCACCAATCACACATAAACGTTGTTTTCTCAAAAACACAAACGTACATTAATGCTGCTCACATATTATTGTAGCACAATTGTTTGTGCTGAATTCAGTGTAATCAAACTTTAGCCATTACTATGTTTTTAAGATACAGAAAAAACAAATTTCAGGGCATGTCAAAACTTCTCCTGGGCCCCAAAACATCCTCATGGACCTTTCACAGAGGACGCGGAATGCGCTGCGCTGGCCACTATTTTGAATTTTGAGCACACTGTGCGCGCCAATGGAGCGCTTTGGTCGACACAGCAACAAACCAACCTCGCATGGCGCAACCTAATGAAATTAATGGGTTTCATAACGCAACACATTGCATTCTGCGTCCTGTGTGAAAGGGCTATCAGACCCCAAAGGGTTAATGTGATGTTTTAATTAGACTGATCATAACTGAATTGCCTTTCTTCAGAGGGAATGTGCAGATGATCGTTGAAATTGCCATTTTCCTCAGAGTAACATGAGATTTGGATTTTCTTTCCAGAATGAGTTTGCAAGTGCCGTTTCAGGTTTGTGTGATGTGTGAAACTGATGTCACACTGAGGACACTTGTAATACTTCTCTCCAGTGTGAATTCTAATGTGAATCTTAAGGTTTCCTTTAGCTGAGAATCTCTTTCCACACTCTAGGCAGGTGAATGGCTTCTCTCCAGTGTGAACTCTCATGTGAAGATCAAGTTGTGCTTTATACCTGAAACTCTTTTCACACTGATCACAAACAAACGGCTTCTCTCCAGTGTGAATTGTCATGTGGCCATTGAGGTACTGTTTCTGTTTAAAACTCTTTCCACACTGAGAGCATTTGAACGGCTTCTCTTCAGTGTGAATTCCTGTGTGAATTTTAAGATTTTCATTTCTTTTGTAGCTCTTCCCACACAGTTTGCAGGTGTAAGGCTTCTCTCCAGTGTGAATTCTCGTGTGAATTTTAAGATTTTCATTTCTTTTGTAGCTCTTTCCACACAGTTTGCAGGTGTAAGGCTTCTCTCCAGTGTGAATTGTCATGTGGGCATTAAGGTACTTTTTCCGTTTAAAACTTTTTCCGCACTGAGAGCATATGAAAGGCTTCTCTCCAGTGTGAACTCTCATCTGGAATTTAAGGTATCTAGTTTCTGTTTTTTGAGTTGGAGAGTGAGTAAAAGATTTTTCCCCAGTCATATAATCATGACATTTGGCATTCTGGTTTTTCTCTTCCATTTCATTCAGTTCTTGATTCTCCTCTTTCAGCGGCATCAGGTCTAAGGTGAAAGGAAACAAAAACAAGTTAACACCAGTTTAAGACCACCAAGACATGAAATCTTTTAGACATTAAAACATCAAATTCAACCACTAGATTCTATACCCACTAAACAACTAAAATGTAATCTCAGAATCTCTTGTCAATATTGTTATTTTTTTGCTTTCTTTAGGACACGTCCCAAATACTTTCAAGCTGGCAGTTATCAAAGACCTTATAAATACCCACAGTAGAGCACAAATCGGGATCAGGCGGTTTCACATTTGCTCCGGATGGGAGTGGGAGATCAAAAATACACCACAGTTACCAGGATTTAACAAAAAGAACGCAGTCAATAATAGTGATACAATACAAATTTTATTTCTATAGCACATTTAAAACAACTGCCGTTGACCAAAGTGCATACCAGCATCAATACATACAGTCACAAAAAAACAAAATTCAACAAAAAAAAAGGTAAAACCTGATCCCTCTAATCGACTCCAAAAGCTCTACTAAAAAGGTACGATTTCAATCTAGACTTAAAAGCATCCACAGATGGGGAAGATTTAATATGCATTGGGAGAGGGTTCCATAAACGGGGAGCAGCCACTGAAAAGGCCTTATCACCCTTAGATTTTAACCTCGTTTTAGGAACATGAAGAATCATCTGATTCGAAGATCTCAAGTTTCTTGAATTTTGATAAGGAATTAAAAGGTCAGCAATATATTTTGGAGAAATGCCATGCAACGCTTTAAAAACCATCAACAAAACCTTGAATTCAATTCTAAATTCTACAGGCAACCAGTGTAAAGAAACCAAAACTGGAGTAATTCTCTCTCTCTCTCTTTGTATGAGTCAAAAGTCTGGCAGCAGCATTTTGTACTAATTGAAGACGAGATAACTGACCCTATGAGAAAACTATATATACAGAATTACAGTAATCGATGCGTGATGACACAAAAGCATGAATAAGAGTCTCCAGATCCTTAAAAGAAAGAATAGATTTCAGTTTAGAGATAATTCTAAGTTGATAAAAGGCAGCCTTCACAACACTAGAAACTTGTTTATCTAAAACTAAAGCTGAATCCATAGTAACACCCAAGTTCTTAACATGATCTGAAACACTTTTCTTCATAGAAGCCAACCTACTTATAATTTCCTTGGAAGCAGAGGAAGGTCCAAAGACAACACACTCAGTCTTATTAGTATTAAGATGAAGGATATTGCTTGCCAACCAGGCTCTTATCTCACCTAAACACTGAGCAAGTCAAGTCAAGTCAAGTCACCTTTATTTATATAGCGCTTTTAACAATACAGATTGTGTCAAAGCACTTAACAGTATCAAATTGGAGGATAGAGTGTCAGTAATGTATAATAATAAGATTAAACACTCAATTTTCAGTTAAAGGCATTTCATTATTGAATTCAGAGATGTCATTGTCTAGCTCAGTTTAGTTTAAATAGTATATATGAAATCAAATTGACGATAATCGTTAGAAATTAAGTGTCCCCAACTGAGCAAGCCAGAGGCGACAGCGGCAAGGAACCAAAACTCCCTCTGTGACAGAATGGAGAAAAAAACCTTGGGAGAAACCAGGCTCAGTCGGGGGGCCAGTTCTCCTCTGGCCAGGATATTATTATTTATTTTTTTACTTATTGTATTAATTAAATTTTAAATGTATAAATGTATTATATTTCTATTTTTATATTGTTGCAATTTCTAACAATAATAGTATTATGTAGTTAGGTATTTTATTATATTATAGTTATTTTGTTTAATTTTAAGTTTTATTGTATTTAAGTCGAGGTCTTCACTGGGGATATGTCCCCGGGGCTCATCCAGGTGTCCGGCCTCCGCCGACGGTCAGGGTCGCAGACATCATCTCCCGGCGCCATCTGATCCGGACACGGACTGAGAAACAGAATAATAAAGAAACAGACAAATATTAGCGTAGATGCCATTCTTCTTACGATGTAACGAGTACATCGTGTGTTATGAGGAGTGTTCCCGGTTCCGGTTGATCTAATTAATGCAGCCTAACAATCCTTTAACGGATTTGAATAATAGAAGTGTATTAGTGTGTTATGTGTAAGCCAGGTTAAAGAAATGTGTCTTTAATCTAGATTTAAACTGACACAGTGTGTCTGCCTCCCGAACAGTGTTAGGTAGATTGTTCCAGAGTTTGGGCGCTAAATAGGAAAAGGATCTGCCGCCCGCAGTCGATTTTGATATTCTAGGTATTATCAAATGGCCAAAGTTTTGAGAACGCAGCAGACGTGGAGGACTATAATGTGATAAGAGCTCGCTCAAGTACTGAGGAGCTAAGCCATTCAGGGCTTTATAAGTAATTAACAAGATTTTAAAATCTATCCGATGTTTGATAGGGAGCCAGTGCAGTGTTGACAGAACCGGGCTAATATGGTCATACTTCCTGGTTCTAGTAAGGACTCTAGCTGCTGCATTTTGGACCAACTGTAGTTTATTGATCAAGCGTGCAGAACAACCACCCAGTAAAGCATTACAATAGTCTAACCTTGAGGTAATAAACGCATGAATTAGCATTTCTGCATTTGACGTTGAGAGCATAGGTCGCAATTTAGATATGTTTTTGAGATGGAAAAACGCAGTTTTACAGATACTAGAAACATGGCTTTCAAATGAAAGACTGCTATCAAACAGCACACCTAGGTTCCTAACTGATGAAGAAGAATTGACAGAGCAGCCGTCACGTGTTAGATAGTGTTCTAGGTTATTACATGTGGGGTTTTTAGGTCCGATAATTAACACCTCTGTTTTTTCAGAATTTAGCAGTAAGAAGTTACTCGTCATCCAGTTTTTTATATCGACTATACATTCCGTTAGTTTCTCAATTTGGTGTGTTTCACCGGGCCGTGAAGAAATATAGAGCTGAGTATCATCAGCATAACAGTGAAAGCTAACACCATGTCTCCTGATAATATCTCCCAAGGGTAACATGTAAAGCGTGAAAAGTAACGGCCCTAGTACTGAGCCTTGAGGTACTCCATACTGCACTTGTGATCGATATGATACCTCTTCATTTACTGCTACGAACTGATGGCGGTCAGATAAGTACGATTTGAACCATGCTAAGGCACTTCCACTAATGCCAACTAAGTTTTCTAGTCTATTCAAAAGAATGTTGTGGTCGATAGTGTCGAACGCAGCGCTAAGATCCAGTAGAACTAATAAAGAGATACAACCATGATCAGATGATAGAAGCAGGTCATTTGTAACTCTAATGAGAACAGTCTCAGTACTATGATACGGTCTAAATCCTGACTGGAATTCCTCACAGATACAATTTTTCTCTAAGAAGGAATATAATTGTGAGGATACTACCTTTTCTAGTATCTTTGACAGAAAAGGGAGATTTGAGATCGGTCTGTAATTAACTAGATCTTTGGGGTCAAGTTGTGGTTTTTTAATGAGAGGCTTAATAACAGCCAATTTGAAGGTTTTGGGGACATATCCTAATGACAATGATGAATTAATAATAGCCAAAAGAGGATCTATGACTTCTGGAAGCAGCTCTTTTAGTAGTTTAGATGGAATAGGGTCTAACATACATGTTGTTGGTTTAGATGATTTAACAAGTTTATACAATTCTTCCTCTCCTATAATAGAGAATGAGTGGAATTGTTCCTCAGGGGATCTATAGTGCACTATCTGATGCGATACTGTAGCTGACGGCTGCATGGTTACAATTTTATCTCTAATAGTATCGATCTTGGAAGTAAAGTAGTTCATAAAGTCATTACAGCTGTGCTCTTGAGAAATGCCAACACCTGTTGATGCTTTATTTTTCGTTAAATTAGTGACTGTATTGAATAAATACCGGGGGTTATGTTTGTTTTCTTCTAGAAGAGACGAAAAGTAATCAGATCTAGCCGTTTTTAATGCTTTTCTGTAGGATAGGGTACTTTCCCGCCAAGCTATACGAAATACCTCTAGTTTTGTTTTCCTCCAGCTGCGCTCCATTTTCCGGGCTGCTCTCTTTAGGGTGCGAGTGTGCTCATTATACCACGGAGTCAAACTGTTTTCTTTGATCTTCCTTAAGCGTAAAGGAGCAACTGTATCTAAAGTGCTAGAAAAGAGAGAGTCCATAGTTTCTGTTACATCATCAAGTTTTTCTGCGCTGTTGGATATGCTGAGGAATTGAGATAAATCAGGAAGATTACTTACAAAGCAGTCTTTTGTGGTAGAAGTGATGATTCTACCATACTTGTAACAAGGAGTAGAATTTACAGTTTTAGCTATATGGAGTTTACACAAGACTAGATAATGATCTGAGATATCATCGCTTTGCTGCAGAATTTCAACACCACTAACATCAATTCCATGTGACAGTATTAAATCTAGAGTATGATTTCGACAATGAGTAGGTCCTGAAACATGTTGTCTAACCCCAATAGAGTTCAGAATGTCTATGAATGCTGATCCTAATGCATCTTTTTCATTATCGACATGGATATTAAAATCACCAACAATTAAGACTTTATCTGCAGCCAGTACTAACTCAGATAGAAAATCAGAAAATTCTTTAATAAAGTCTGTGTGGTGCCCTGGTGGCCTGTACACAGTAGCCAATACAAACATCACAGGGGATTTATCACTAACACATGTTTCTCTAGATAATGTTATACGCAGCACCATAACTTCAAACGAGTTATACTTAAAGCCTGCCCTCTGAGAAATACTGAGAATATTGCTATAAATTGTAGCAACACCTCCCCCTTTACCTTTTGGACGTGGCTCATTTTTATAGCAGTAATCTTGGGGGGTAGACTCATTTAAAGTAATGTATTCATCTGGTTTTAGCCATGTTTCTGTCAAACAAAGCACATCTAGCTTATGGTCAGTGATCATATCATTTACAAATAGTGCTTTTGTAGAAAGGGACCTGATATTCAGTAAGCCAAGTTTTATCAGTTGTTTCTCTGTATTGTAAACATTTTTTATTTGTTGAACATCAATTAAATTGTTACTATTACTTTGGTTTGGACGTTTTCTGTATTTTCTAGTACGGGGAACAGACACAGTCTCTATAGTGTGATATCTAGGTGAAGGAGTCTCTATGTGCTGAGAATTAACTGCCTTCTGTGACGTGAGGCGGCTAGCAGACGGTCGGTTTAGCCAGTCTGTCTGCTCCCTGACCTGGGCCCTAGTTAGTCAAGTACGAACTCTAAGACTATGTGCCATATTTCTAGAGAGAAGAGCGGCACCACCCCAGGAGGGATGAACACCATCTCTTTTCAACAGGTCAGGTCTGCCCCAAAAACTCTTCCAATTGTCTATGAAACTTACGTTATTCTGCGGGCACCACTTAAACATCCAGCCATTGAGTGACGACAGTCTGCTATGAATCTCATCGCCACGGTAAGCAGGGAGGGGGCCAGAGCATATTACAGTGTCTGACATCGTACTTGCAAGTTCACACACCTCTTTAACATTATTTTTAGTGATCTCCGACTGGCGAAGTCGAACATCATTAGCGCCGACGTGGATAACAATCTTACTGAATTTACGTTTAGCATTAGCCAGCACTTTTAAATTTGCCAAGATGTCAGGCGCTCTGGCTTCCGGTAAACATTGGACTATGGTGGCTGGTGTCTCTATTTTCACGTTCCGTACAATAGAATCGCCAATTACTAGAGCACTTTCATCAGGTTTCTCAGTGGGTGCGTCACCGAGTGGGGAGAACCTGTTTGATGTTTTGATCGGAACGGAAGAGCGGTGTTTTGACCCGCGACTATGCCGTCTCACAGTCACCCAGTTGCCCTGCTGCACGGGCACAACCGGAAGCGAACAATGTACAGGAGTCCCTGAGCTAGTCGCATCCAAAGCAGTATCTACAGCCCTCACATTCTTACTATCCTCAACTAAAGTTTGGATGCGTGTCTCTAGTTCTAAAATCTTCTCTGTCAGCCTAACTATTTCCCTGCATTTATCACATGTGAATCCCTCGTCGCCGACAGAGAGAGATAAACTGTACATGTGGCATGAAGTGCAAACAACAAGAGAAGGAGAAGCCATTACTCACCGTGATTGATGAATGATACCAACTTAACTTACCACTGTTGTTTGATGAACTTGTGAAAAACGGCGCGAGAGAGAAATGAAAACGGAGCGAGAAAAAATAAAACAATAATAGGCGCGAATAGAAACGTGAATAGAACCGCGAGTAACAAGCTAACCAGCTAACGCGCTGCACGCGCGCTGCACTCGCGGTTTTAAAAGCGAACGATCAAATTAGTTAGATTAGTTTGATAGATAATACCAGAAATATGGTGGGAATTAAGTTATATATTATCACTTTAAACAACAGAGAGTGAAAGTAAGGTAAAGATTCAATAAAAAAGCGGAGCTACAATCGCAAACCTCTCAGCAGCACAACAGACAGGAACAGACTGAAGCCAGACTGAATACACGTTGATACTGATGTTGAATTAACAACACATACACCTAAAACACATAAAAGTCCCTCAAAAGACTGAGATCCACTTAGATCTATTGGGATATATAACTGAGTATCATCTGCATATAAATGATACATAATATTATATTTACGAAAAATTGAGCCCAAAGGGCCCATATATAATGAAAATAAAATAGGTCCAAGAATAGACCCCTGTGGCACACCACTACGTAATTTAGCTGATGTCGAACACAAATCTCCAAGGCAAACCGAGAAAGATCTATCTTTTAAGTATGATTTGAACCACTCTAAGGCAGTACCCCTAACACCAACATCTTCCAAACGCTGCAATAAAATACCATAATCAACAGTATCAAAAGCAGCTGTGAGATCAAGTAAAATAAGAATAACTACCTTTCCAGAATCAACTGCCAAAAAATATCATTAAAAACCTTAAGAAGGGCGGATTCTGTACTATGAAGAGACCTAAAACCTGACTGAAACATATCTATAGCAGCATTCATATCTAAATATGATGCAAGCTGGGACAGAACAACCTTCTCTAAAATTTTCGACAAGAAAGGAAGTTTCGATATAGGTCGGTAATTACTTAAAACAGTACAGTCTAAATTTGATTTCTTAAGAAGTGGCTGCACTACGGCATGTTTAAAACAAACAGGGACATGTCCATTAATTAAACTACTATTAAGAAGAGATTGAATAGTTTTACCTAAAAGATCAAACAAATTTAACAACAGCCGAGGAGGAAGAGGATCAAATGGATGTGCAGCCAGCTTAGTGTGCCTTAATATATGCTCCAACTGAGGTAAAGAAATAGGTTCAAAACTACAAAATGAACTTTGATAATTTAACTCGGCATGAAAGATCATTACCGAGCTAATCTGTAACCGAAGATTATCGACTTTGTTTACAAAGAATTCCAAAAAAATCCTCACAAATTTTTTTGAGTAGGCTCTAGACAATTAGAAGGTGCAGGAAAAATCACTTTATTAATTGTACTAAATAAGACAGTAGGCTTGTTTGAGTTCTTATTAATTATATTTGAAAAATATTTTGCTTTTGCAACCTTCACAATAGACTGAAAATTTGCCAAAGCTTCTCTTAATATATCAAATGATACTTGCAGCCTATCTTTCTTCCATTTTCGTTCAGCCCTTCTGCAAATTTTCCTTGAGGTACGAATTTCATCATTCATCCACGGCTGTGATTGTTTTTTAGATTCCCTATATTTTAAGGGTGCTATCTCATCTAAAATTTCTGTACAAACCAAATTAAAAGAATTAAAATACCCTTCCACACTAAGGTTCTGAGAAGAAAACTCTAAATCATGACAGAATGAAGAGGCAAAAACGGCCTCTGAAAATTTATCAACAGTTGAAGTATTTATAAGACGGATAGAGCGGCCAGACCTAAGGCTTACTGAATTCAGCGAAGGAAATGCAGCATCAAAACAAACAAACAAATGATCAGAAAAACAAGCATCATTTACCACAACATTAGTAACAGAGAGACCCAAGGACAATACAAGATCAAGAGTATGGCCAGCTCTATGAGTAGATCCTGACACAAACTGAGTAAAATTAAATGAATCGATCAACTGCAAAAATTCACTAGCCAATGGCTTAGAGGGACAGCACACATGTATATTAAAATCACCAAGTATAAGAAAATTATCACAAGTAGGAACTGTGACAGAAAAAAACTCAGAAAATTCATCAATAAAATCCTTATTATACCTTGGAGGCCTATAAATAAGTGCACATAGCAATGAAGAAACAGAATCAACCCTAAATAATTGTATTTCAAAACTAGTATATTTCCTGGACGGCAGTTGACTACATTTAAAATGACTTTTGTACACTGTTGCAATACCTCCACCCCTTCCAGAAGTTCTAGGTGAATTCAAAACTAAATAATTAAAAGGACAAAGTTCAGACAAAGGACTTAAGTCCAACGCATCAAGCCAAGTTTCAGTCACAAAAAGGAAGTCCAAATTATTTGATGAACAGTAATCATTTAAAATGAAAGTTTTATTCACCATGGACCTTGCATTTATTAACGCCATCTTAACTGAGATGGTGTTATCAATTTGTGGAAAATTCATGCACTAATCTTGTTTGAGCGATCGAAGATTGCTGACATTTACTCCTCCGTTCCGATGACGCGAAAGCCGTTGGCCACGCCAGTGAGCTGGAAGCACCCCGTTAGGCTCAACGGGAACCAACCATGAGCGTCTTAATTCCCCAAAGATTGAATAGTCCATATGCGCCACCAAATAATTCCTTTGGGAGGCCCAAGATTTTTTATATTTAATCAAAAGTCCTCCTCGTTTTCCACGTTTTTTCCGACCTTTCTTCCTTTGCTGGAAACATCGTCGCCGAAGAAGCTCCACAGGAACTGACAGTAAAGCCGCGGGATGAACGAAACTACGGTGACGAGAGTCCCGGGATCCAAACGCCAACATAGATGTCCGAATGCTTATAAGAGATTGACGATCGTAGCACAACATGGTTTTACCACTTGGCAGAGAGCCGCTGAAGGCTCGAGAGTTGAACAGGTACATAATAGACATAAACAGGCAAAGAAATTCCAAAGCCTGATGGCATGCTGGCAAACACGCTGGCGCCATCTTGAGTGATGTGTTTCGCGATTAAATAATTTTTTCAAACTGTTGATTTTAGTGAACAGGTCGAACCAGTTCACCAAATCAGACTGAATCATTCAAAACAGTTCGTGTCTCGAGTCAGCACAATTTTCTAAAGTTATTTACTCAAATCACCAGTACACTGAAGTGAGAACTGTTTCTATCGGACACGTTCGATACAGAGAACCGATGAGCTGATGTGCCTGTAATTTTTTCAGAAGTACAAAAAGCATTTTTGTTGCACAGTGTTTTAAATATGGATATTTTTCTTACAAAAATGCATGTATTCACTACAGGAAACATTTATTCACTCCCTGGAGCCATGTGAGGCATGTTTTATTATGAATGGATGCACTTTATTTGATGTCTTTAAGACTGTTGAACAGAAACATCCACCTACTGCAATGTTAAAGCTTGGAAGAGCCAGGACAATTTTTAATATAACTCTGATTGGATTCGTCTGAAAGAAGAAAGTCATATACACCTAGGATGCCTCGAGGGTGAGTAAATCACAGGCTAATTTTCATTTTTGGGTGAACTAACCCTTTAATAAAAAGTCTAACAGCTGAAAATGCATATTTGAATTTGAATTTGAATTTATTAAGGGAAAGCCCCTTGAGATGCTTCATCTCATTTTCAAGGGGGACCCAATAGCACATACATAAAACAATACAAGATACAGCACATGTACAAAAAAAAAAAACCTTAAACAAACAACATCTCACTCCCCTATTGACCCACCCACAGTCTACAACTATAAACAAAAGTGTATACATACAAGAAAACATACATTTTAATACAAGCATGAAAAACCAAATATACAAACACCCTTTATCAAAAATAATATAAAATTAATAGAAAAATAATAAAATAATAGACAGAAGTTGATATAACCTAAAGGCAATTCTCAACCCAAAATTAAAAACATAAGCAGGTTATTTTCAAATGAGACAGTAAATTGGTCCTGAAGAGACGGAAAGATGTAATTGATCTAAGGGAAGAAGGGAGATTGTTCCAGTCAGAGGGAGCTTTATATCGAAAAGATCTTCGACCGACTTAAGTAAAAATTCTAGGAACAAGAAAATGCGGATACTGCATATGTCGAAGAGAGTAAGTAGATGACGATGGAACCAAAAAGCGTTTTAAATAAGAAGGACAATTAAAATAAATACATTTGAAGAGAAACTGAAACCAGTGATATTGCCTTCTGGATTTAGGTTGAAGCCAATCGAGAGCTTCATACAACATACAATGATGAGTTCTATAAGGACATCTTAAAACAAACCTACATAAAGAATTATGAAGAATATTTAAAGGTTTTAAATTGGTATCAAAAGTATTTTGATAAATAATATCTGCGTAGTCAATAATAGGAAGAATTAATTGGGAGATTAATCTTTTCCATACTTGAAATGAAAAGCAATTAATTGAACGACAGAGAGAACTTAGACACCCATATGGTTTTTTTTAATAAAACAATCAATGTGATGCTTAAAAGACAATTCGGAATCAAGCCAAAGACCAAGATATTTAAATAGAACAACTTTAGATAAGAGTGACCCATCTTCAAAACTAATATCTAAATCAAAAGAGTGAGGACGATGGCATCTTTTAAAGAACACCATACTACAAGACTTCTTTTTATTAAGGACGAGTTTATTTTTATAAAACCAATCCTTTAAGGAGTTAAAGTCTGACTGCAGAGAGGACTGAATATATGAAATATCAGAATGGGAAGAATAAATAACAGTATCATCTCCATAAAGCTGGATAGAAGAGTGTAAACAAGTTTTGGGAAGGTCATTAATAAATAAACAAAAAAGCAAAGGACCAAGTGTTGATCCTTGGGGAACACCCTTATTAATAACTAGATAATCCGAGTTCGAGCCTTGAAAAGAAACATATTGTCGTCTGTTATGAAGATAAGAATTAAACCAAAGAAGAGAGTTTTGATCAAAGCCTAAAGAGTGTAATTTATCAAGCAGAAGATAATGGTCAAATGCTTATAGATATCATATCAAATGCTTTAGAAGATCGATAAAGATAGCACCAGTAGGTTGACATTTATCAAAAGAAATAAACAAATCATTGGTGAATTTCATTAAAGCTGTGGTGGTGGAAAAGTTAGGTCTAAAACCTGACTGAAACGGAGACAAACTATTAAACTGATTAATATAGTTGGATATTTGATTAAAAATTAATTTCTCAAAAACCTTTGCTACAGTACAAATAATAGAAATTGGACGGTAGTTGTTCAGATCAGATGGGTCACCACTTTTGAAAAGAGGAATAGTTAATAACTATTCTAAGAAAACTATCTTCTTGAACTGGAAATCCCGAAACACTATTAACATAACGCATTGGAAAAATTTGCTCATAGACTACATCTCCCTAGAACATTTTTCACCTCCTTACAGTTATTCTTCGGAACCACAACACTCCAGATCAGACCTCATTCAACTCTTACAAATCTGACACTCATTCTAATTATTTATTTATTCACATATTATTATACATATTTATACAAGGTTTTAGTAATACTATGAGTGTTTTCATTACTATTATTATTATCATTATTATCATTATTAATATCATAGAAACATTGAGCAGTAATAAGATGGCGTTGATGGGATGATGTTTTGTATAAGGACGGTAACGGTTTAATGAAGATCATAACACTAAATATACTAAAAATATATAAATATAACTAAATCAAATCGGCACCCAACATATACCACACGTTTTTAATGCACCACACCCTTCTTTTAATGCACCACCTTAGCTTCGGCATACATACATATACATATAGTAATCTTACCATGAATAGGAAGGCGGGGGGGGATAAATAAATAAAAATAAATAAATAAATAATAATAATAATAAAAATAATTAAATAAATAAATTTAAAAAAATAAACACCACACCGACACAGAAGCTAGGATAGGTGTGGTATATGTTGGGTATGTGTCATTATTACATTATTATTATTACTATTGTTACTATTTTTATTAATTACATTACATATTACATTAAAAGTATCAGAAGGAGAAATTTTACTAAAAGAAAAAGACTGATTTCAACAGCCGCTGGGAAAGTGAGTGTCGGAATATTTAATAGTAGAGTGAGTACCTATGGATGTGAAATACTTATTAAATTCATACGATATCTGTAAGGGATCAGAAATATATTCATTATTTATTATTAACTCTTATGCAGAGGTTTTATTTTTCTTATTTAAAACGTTATTTAAATGGTTCCAAAAATGTCTGGGGTTACAAAAATCTTGAGAAAAACAATCATTATAGTAATTAGATTTTGCATTCCTTGTCTTAGTTTTACAAATATTCCTAAACTGTAAGATTCCCAGTCCTCCAGTAATTTGGTTTTACGATATACAGTCCAAGCCTTGTCCCTTTGTTTATAAAGACTAATCAGATCTGAGTTAATCCAGGGAAGATGACTGCCTTTAACTCTTATTGTTTTCAGAGGAGCATGCTTAATGATTACATTAGTGACTTCAGAGTAAAAGTTCCAAGCATCATCAACTGAAGGAATTAACTCAAGTCTATTCCAATTAATGGACACTAAGTCATGAATGAAATAATCATAATTAATATTCTTGTATTGCCTAATTGTAATATATTTTGGAGGAAGGCGAGGAATTTTTATTTTCCAGACACAGAATATAGCAGAATGGTTACTTAAACAATCAGCCATTACACCTGATTATTTCTTTCCGGATTAGTGACCAATATCCAGCCCAACAGAGATGATGAGTTATGACAAAATCTGGTAGGCACATTAATTAACTGAGTAAGATTAATACTACTAAATAAATGTTTATCATTAGAGGAAACACGATCCAACCAGTTACAATTAAAGTCGCCCAAATTAATAAGTTCAGTGTGCCTTCCTAAATAATTAATAGTTGACAAAATACATTTTGTAGAATCAACAGGAGCAGATGGTGGTCTGTAAAAGCAACCTATAGTTAACTGTTTGTTATCATGAAAAAAATATATAAACAAATAAACATTCAGAATTGACTGGTGGTATTAACGGAGTTACACACATAGAATTCAAATGAGCAGCAACATATATAGCAACACCACCACCTCTAGAAGGCCTGTCAGCTCTGAATAAAACAAAATTTTCAATTTTAATATCCTCATCCCTAATTTGATCATGTAACCATGTTTCAGAAATAGTAACAATATGAGGTTTGTAAAGAGAAACCCAGGCTCTTAAAAGATCAATTTTAGGAAGAAGACTTCTAATATTCAGATGGGCAATTTTTAAGCCTTTAGATAAATAAATAATTCAAACACTAGTTAACTAACACAAGTTAATTAATAAATTAATAATTAAAAGTAAGTTGTAGAATTGATTAGGGTAACATAAAGGTAAGAGCTGCAAGACAACACAATCGAGTACACAAATAAAAACATAAAAAGAAAATAAAAACATATAATAATCAATGCTCTGAAAAGTAAAAAAAAGGAAAATTAAGAGATGACCAAAAAAAGGCTACTACAGGTTCAGTCTGATACAAAATATAATATATAACATAAAGAGGACCATGATTATTCAAGTCAATAATATATGCAAATAGAAAATAGATAGCAACTGTTACACAACAGAAGTAACATCACTGGGATCACAGCATATAATTAAAAAAAAAAAAAAAATCAGGATCCTATTCAGAGTCCTCCAGTCACGAAGTCAGAGCAAAAACCAAGCCCTGATGTCAAAAGAACTGCCTGTAGAGCTCAGAGACAGGACTTAGTCCATGGGCCCAGGCCACATTTTTCACTAATTGGTACCACCCAAGGTGGCAAATTCTAGTTTGATTTTATTTTTAAGTCCATATCTCTAGATGATATTACAACATGATAACCTTTTGTTAGTGGTAGCTTTGTCACAGAAATCAGCCTTCAATGACACTAACCGTTGAGCCAAATAATGAAAATATCTTGTAACTTTATTTGAACAGAACATGTCATACAAAGAAAAACAACATAATTCTACCTTGTTAATGAACTTTTTTTGGTCATTGCAAACTGTTTCTAATCTGTTTATTCATCATCATCATCATCATCATCATCGTCATCATCATCATATTCAACTAGTTTCATGACATCAGTATCCTCCTCCTCCCTCTGATTGCTGCAGGTTTGTAGCTTGCACATTTCTGTGCACTTTAATTTGTTGGCAAGACAGGAACAGTCGGGAAGCTTGCAGGTCCGTGAACACTTGCAGGCCATAAGCTCCAGAACAGCCATTGGTGCTGGGGGTCCCCGCATCCAGTCTAACATCAGCATACCTGTACAAATAAGTGTAACTGTATTTCTCATCCATTTCAGTGAGGTGTCCAAATGTCTAGAAATTACCTATACATATTTATACTATTTTATTATTAGTTATTAGAAAATGTAATTATTGTATTTATTATATAAAGCATACCTTTGTCATCAGTTGTCCATCCATGTCCTTTTGGTTCGGGTATGTCTGGCTGTCCTTCCAGGCAGTGCCTCCAGACAGCTGCCTGGTAATTGGCACGCTGTATATGCAGCTTTAAGCAGTCCCTGCAAGGGGGAAGTAGGCTGGACTCCACTTCACCCCTTTTGGTACAGAATAGCAGGTAACGTAGATCATTGACATCACATACACTAGACGATGGCGCATACATCCTGCAGACAAATGATTCCATGTTGCTGTATAATTCCTCTGATACATCCCAGGATGTTCCCAGGGATTTGAAGGACTCTTGGAATGTCCTGTTTCCTTTCACAAGTTTGAGAGCGGTAAGTTTTCCTCGTCCTGCAAAAGCACTTACGCTATCACAACCCGTAAAGGCATGTACCCCTATAAGAGAATCACATAGGTCATCTCCAAGGAGCTGAGCAAGGTTGCTGATGTTGATGTACCTTGTTCGATTCTGAGTGCCAGATTTCTGATAAAGGGGGCAGTTTATCTTCTTACAGCATCCAAGACAAAGGATCATGACATCTGTATCCTCACTCACAATAACTGTGGTTTGATAGCCATTCTGGCTAGCATGATTTGCATGTAGGAGCATACGGGTATCCGCCTCCTCATGGGAAGATTTCAGCTCTTGAACAACATTACAGTCTTTTTTGGTCAGACAATAGCATCTCTCTCCACAGGTTGCAAATAGCTGCTTGTCCTGAAGCTTTACTCGGTTCTCTGCTAGCTTCCACTGGTCCACGATGAATGTTAACAAGGCTGTTTTACTGTTACTTAACAGCTTTCTCCACTGCACTACATTGTGTCCCAGGGCAAGGTTCTTCCATTGAGTGCTACTTGTTGAACCACGATTGTATCTCTCAGCATTCTTGATTGATGTTTTCCAGTAAACATCAAACACCACATCTATCCGCTTACTGTTTCTTCCTTCGTGCAACACTAGGTTCAGCACAGAACCAGCAATCTCTACAAAAGTCTTGCCATCACCTTTTAGTTTCTGGACAAGGCTCATTCCATCAGTGATGCATGCAGAGTGTTCTCCAATATCTTCAACTGATGATGCTGATTTCTCTAACTCTCTTGCAAGAGCAGCCTTATTAGTTTTCCGCAATGAGCCATCTGGATTTGAGAGTGCCCAAGGCAATGGACCAAGTGGATGAGCCAGGACATCTTTAATGTGAAGTTCTCTACTTTGTGAAGCAATAATCATATGCCCAAAGAGATTTCTGTCAGCTTTCAAGACCACCTCTTTCTTCTGTGCTTGTTTTACTCTAGCACTTGTCTTGATGCTTGAGAATGTCTTCAGATTCTGTTTTCTCATTTTGTCATGGAACTTGGTTGCAGGTGACTCTTTCTCTAAACGTTCACTTCTGAACGTCTGATATGCCTGCTCTCCAGTCTGGTGAGCTTGCAGCAGATCACTGGCTATGTCTGGTGACACAGCCATTCCTGTGGAAAGACTAATGATATCAGACTGATCTGGACCTAGAGGGTTTACCCAGCTTCTCTCCATAAGTTCTACAAAGGCATTTACATCTGCCATATCCTTCTCTATCCTGGGCTTCTGTAAATCTTGATGACTGAAACACTCTGTAGACTCATTCCCTGTCATGTTCCTGAGTTGCCTCAGATACTGACTTCTGTTTTCTGAAGTGAGATAGTATCTGGAGACTGCTCCAGTTTTTAGGCTGAAACCCTTGGTTCCACCAGCAGTCTGGGTGTCCTTGTTTACAGTCTCCTCAATTGTCTGGTCCACCGGAATCTTTCCAAAGGGATTGTTCCTGCCCAGCTGTACAGAAAAACCACCCTCTATAAAGTGTGCATAAACACCAGGATGATCCACCTCCAGGCGAGACATTTGAGCATAGTAGTATGTCAGATATCTGGCATAGTTTAGCTTATCATAAGCAAAACACCATGGAATGGTTGCTCTAATTGCTGCAAGATGCATCATCCACTTTCCCTCTCTTGATGCTCGAATAAGACTAAGCAAAATCTCAACCATGTCCACATAAGACATCCAGAAGGCAGACAGGGGACCATTGTTTTCCCTAAGGAAGCTGAGGAACTCATTGAATCGTGTCAGAATGCGTTGACATGAATCTTGCTCGAGGGTTCTCTCAAATGTTTTCTGAGATATTTCTTCACACAGGTTTTCAACTGCTTGCAGAGTTGCTTCCAAGTGAATAAGATCTTCATGATGATTCTGTTCTAACCATGGATGAAAACCTTTCCATGCTAGTCTCAGGAAAGCCTCATAGAGCAGCTTGTGGAGCCTTACTGCTCGATTATACCTCTGACCATCAATAACCCCTGAGATTGAGCCATCAGCTATCACTCCTGCCTCTACACAAAGGTCTCTTAGACCAGCATCTGCAAACCGTTTTCCAATTGTTGCCATGAAATTACAGGTGGTATGGAAGACCCCCATTCTAAGGATGATGTTCTTGAATAGCTCCTGGTGTTTCCAGGTAATTTCTGCAGCTTTGGCATATAATGCCTGGTCAAAAACAACAACGATGTTGTTGAGCTGCAGAGACTTCATGATGATTATCGACTGGTGAAGTACCTCATGTACTGTTGATAACTGTGTAGCAGGAGCATTGATTGTGGGCAAATAGCCTATACTATCTTCTTGTATACTTGTATCGTTGTGGGTGAGGATGTTGAACCCAGTCCAGCTGCAAACATCTTTGTTGGAAAGACGAGCCATTAGCCACATGTGGTTTCTGTCTGCTGCATCATGTAGAAAGGAGGCATGATCAGTGTCAACCGTATTTATAACAGGAGGATTGGCACGCTCTCCAGCATTGTAAATGGGAAGTACCATATCTACTACTTCAATGCTTCTCTTCTTGGTTTTGGGGATGCAAGGCAAAGCTCTGGTCTCAGCAGGATGATCAGCAATAGGCTTTGTTTGCACAGCAATTCCATTCACTCTATGTGATGTCCCTTCACCACTGATTGTCTCCTCTAGTCTGTCTATATTGTCCCACGCCAATGTTGTGAACAGACCAGGCTTGATGTTTTGTGGTAGTGGGATGGCATCTGCACTTGCTGCTTGCTTCTGAAGGCAAAGGGCTGTGTCAATTTCTTCTACCTGAGAATATGAAACACCATGGCCGAGTCTATTCAGTATCTTTATCGGTTCCACATTTCCAGTGAGTGACTTGACAGCAAAGGGCAACACAATATGTTTTGTAGGCTTGACTTTGCCGCAAGTAACAGCATAAACTAGGTCTTGGCTGAATGAAGCTGTGAGCCTTTGCACCTTCTGGGATGGGTTATTACCTACTTTGGATGAACCTGTTAGGAGTGTCTGAAGAAACTCCACTAGAGATGTAGGAGTGCTGTTCATCATCTCAAGATCTGACGCATGTGGTGGCCATGCTTGAGTAATATCTTGGTTCCGAATATCATCTCTGATCTTCAGTGCCACTTGCGATATGATGTCTTCGCGAATGCTTGATTTGTGCTCCTTCAGTTCATCTTTTAGTTTCTGGCAAACCTTTACAAGTTCATCCATTGTCAAATTGTCAGGGTATACCAATAGCTTTCCTTTGTCATTTGGTATGATGTGTAAAGATTCACCAAATTCAGCTTCAACTTTGCGACGTAGGTGTTTCTTTGTAGAAGGTGCCACTTGTGTTACACCACATTCAGCCATTTCTGTCACCAGTTTAGAGGTCAGGTCTGTGAATGGTACCACTGTAGGATGTTCAATCAGTCCTTCCCTAATGTATGCAAAAACTTTATAGAGCGCCATTCTTTCTGCTGCTTCATAATGACATTCTGATTGGTCCAAGTTAATTTCACCTTTGTCTATGTCTGTATTTGGATCCTTTGTGTACACCCTGTAGCAGGATCTGTGATAATGACCTTCAGCTGCTACTAGTTCACGGCTGACTATGGCTAGCATTCTGTTGTCACCTTTCCTGACAGCCGCTCTCCTGATTGTATCATCAGCTCTCAACTCTTTGCATTTTGTCAGGCTCTCTTTTGTCCTTTGACCTTTCAAATACTTGCTACATTTGTCACAAAATATACATTTGGCCTCATACACCCTTGATGCCGGTGGACCTTGTCTAGTGGATTTTCTTAAGTCTTCTGTCAGAGATCTTTCTGCAGAACTTTCTTTTGGAAGGATGCTGTCAAGCAGTTTCTTCATAGTGAAGATGCTACGACATTTCCTGTGATACAATACTGATGGTATGCTACCTTCAGGTAGGTCTTTAGCAAGATCAAGGATGGGTCTGTAGCCTCTTATTTTAGCTGCTCTGAGTAGTGTGTTCCATGAATCTATATTCATAGGTGCCACAAGGTTAGAGTCATCATCCGAACAGTGTATTAAACACTGGCTGTGTAACACTTGCACTTTGTTCTGCCATACTTCTCTATTCTGTGATGTACATTGCTCTGAAAATAACAGAAATACTGGTATATCAAGAACAAGGAACATTTAAATATGAGGTGCTAAAAATAGCATCAGGACTAGCCGTTTCCAATGATGCTATGTGCTAGTCTGTGCAACAAAGTATTGTGATCTGGTCTAAACTAATCAAACTAATCGAAATCACATGAAATTTCAGCCGTCTTGCACTACTTCCATCTCTGCATCTCCACACACTCATCAATCTTTTTTTAATTACTCACGAAGTTGTTATTGTATAAAACAGGCATCAAATGAAAGCGTGGACCTTCTGCTTCACAGTGACACTAGTACCTTGCTTATAGAACAAAGATGGTCGGAGTAATCTTGATTTGAAAATGCATCAAATTAAACAGTTGCAATCATCGGTCATTTCTTCACTCATTTTCACACAGCTGAGTCATAGCTGAATAAGTCGCAAAGTCCTTGTGGCCTCCAAGGGTAACACACATCAAAATAAACAGCAGACTCACCTTTTCAGATGATGCTAGTGGCTTATCTGTACAACAAAGTATGTTGGAGTAATCTGGTTTTGAAACTAGCACCAGTCGTTGTTGTTGCATAATATACTATTTCATATACAGTTCATACATATTTTTTCAAATTGCTAGGTCATGGATTGTCCCACCATCATGGTTCTGATATCACCAGATTACAGACAGTCTTGTCTATCCATATCTGAAAAGATATCCCCCCTAACATCAATATCTTTTGAGATAGATATACAAATATAACAATTTAATAAATGCAAAAAATAGTTTTCTTTAATGTGCAGGCTAATATAAAATGTATACAACAAATATCATGTCAAATTATGGCAGATCTGGATAGCCCTGACTGTCCTGAAAAAAATCAACATATAGCATGTATGGCTACCTCTTACAGTAGACTTCATACAAACCTGCTGTGCAGATACTGTAGGACGATAATGGCAAAAATAATGATTGTCCCAAAAGATTAGTAAAGCTACAAATTTGAAATGGTTACCATGTTTCAAAGTACTTATATGGACTCTACAAACAAACTGGTACCAAAGAGATTTTGCCACCTTAGGTGGTACCAAATTCTGGCTTGGCCCATGGACTAACTGTGTCAAGGCATACATCTGGTGAAGTGTTTAGAAAAAATTCTGCTGCATTGAAGGTTCACAGAAGCATGTAGCCTCCATTATCCATAATGGAAAACCTTTGGAACAACCAGGACTCTTCCTAGAGCTGGCCTCCTGGCCAAACTGAGCAATTGATGGAGAAGGGCTTTGGTTAGAGTGGTGACCAACAACCTGATGGTCACTCTAGTTGAGCTCCATGACCATATGTGGAGATAAGAGAAACCTACAGAAGGACAAACATCACTGCAACACTCCAACGATCTGGGTGTGGCTAGACTCAATCCTCTCATCAGTGAAGACACATGAAAACACACTTGGAATTTGCAAAAAAAAAAAAAAAAGTACCTAAAGGACCAATTCCAAGCATCACGTTTGATAGAAACCAGGCATTGCTCATCACCTGCAGAGTACCATCCCAGCAGTAAAGTGTGCTGGTAGCAGCCTCATGCTGTGGAGCTGTTTTTCAGCGGCAGTGACTGAGGGACTCATCAGAGTAGAAGAAAAGCTCAGTGCACCAAAATATTGAGATAGCCTTAATGAAAACCCAGTCCAGAGCATTCAGAACATCAGACTGGGCAGAAGGTTCACCTTCCAACAGGACAATGACTCTAAACGCACAGCAAGAGTGGCTTATAGACAACTCTGTGAATGTCCTTGAGTGGCCCAGCCACAGCCTGAGCTTGAACCCAATCAAATATTTCTGGAGAAACCTGAAAATGTGTGTCTGCCCCCGTCCAACCTGACAGAGGTTGAGGTGTGAAGAGAAGAATGACAGATAATTGCCAAATGCTGATGTGCACAGGGATCATACTCAAAAACACTGTACAGGTGCTTCAACTAAGTACTGAGTTAAGGGGTTGAATACTTATGCAGTGTATTTATTTCAGTTTTATAAATTTTAACAAATTTAAGAATTTGTGACAATTCTGTTTTGCTTTGTCATTATGGTGCATGGAGTGTAGATTGATGTGGGGAAAAAGTAATTAAAGAGGTTTAACATAAGGCAGCAACATAAATTGTGAAAAAAAATGAAGGGGTGTGAATATTTCCACAAGGCACTGTATGTAATAATTAGGATCAGAGAAGACTTAAAAAAAGTATACATTTACTAAACCTTTCTATAATCAAGAGTTTGCCATGCTAAATAATTATTTGTTGTTTCAGAAGCTGTAGGATGTGGGTTGCCATTTTTATTTGTGAAACTGTTTTCTTCTGTTTATGAGTTATAGGAGTAAAGGAAGACTCCTGTATTTTATTTGGGATTTCCTTTGTAAGGCAAGTTACGGTTAACCCCTATCTGTCAGATTCACTTTTGTTTGTTATTTTGACCTGAATCTCCTTTTGTTTATTATTGTTTTCCTTCTTAAATAAAGAGCCACTGTTGCAAAGATTGTGAGCTTCCAACAAGAGAGGGAGAACACAACTGTTAAAAATTAATTTTATTTTTATTCTTGTCACTGACCTCTCCAACTCTAGACTGGTTAGGTTGTGACATGACGGAAGATGTGACCATAGTTGTTAGTGATGCTTTTGGGAAATGCAGCCTTGAGCATTTATTTTAGCTCAGTCTTGTCCCTTAATATATAGCATTCCTGCAAAGTTCAACTACAACCCTAATCAAACCCACTTGAACCAGCTAATTAAAATCTTTAGGACTGAACTCAATTTTATTTATATAGAACTTTCAAAACCATAAAATTGACCAAAGTGCTATACATAAGAGCATATCCAAAAGCATAAAACTGTCTTGCATTGACAAGGCTCATAAAATTAAAAATACATAAAAAATAAAAACCCATCATAATACATATTAGCCCCTGCAACACTGCACATTTTGCATGTCATGACATTCCCATTTCATGTCTAGAAGCAGGGATGGGCAACTTCGGTCCTGGGGGACGTCATTCATTTTGTCACATGTTTTGTGTAGTAAATAAAGAGATTCATGATGCAGAATGACAGAAGAAAGACTTTGAGAATGAAACCAACCAGCTCCTCAGTATCTTCATGTTTGACTGAATTGCTAAATACTGCTAAATTCTGAGAAATCAGAGGTGCTAATTATCGGGTCAAAACCATCTGCATGTAATGACCTAGAGCACTGTCTAACACTTGATGGCTGCTCTGTTAATCTTCATCATCCGTTAGGAACCTAGTTGTGCTGTTTGATAGCAATCTTTCCTTCAAAAGCTATGTTTCTAGCATTTGTAAAACTGCATTTTTACATCTTAAAAATATATATAAATTACGACCTGTGCTCTCAATGTCAAATACAGAAATGTTAATTCATGCGTTCATGACCTCAAGATTAGATTATTGTAATGCTTTATTGGGTGGTTGCTCTGCATGCTTAATAAACAAACTCCAGCTGGTTCAAAATGCAGCAGCTAGAGTTCTTACTAGAACCAGGACCACATTAGCCCGGTTCTGTCAACACTGCACTGGCTCCCTATTAAACATTGTGTACATTTTAAAATCTTGCTAATTACTTATAAAGCCCTGAATGGTTTAGCTCCTCAGTACTTGAGCGAGCTCTTATCACATTACAGTCCTCCACGTCCGCTGCGTTCTCAAAACTCTGGCCATTTGATAATACCTAGAATATCAAAATCAACTGCGGGCGGCGGATCCTTTTCCTGTTTAGCACCCAAACTCTGGAACAATCTACCTAACACTGTTCGGGAAGCAGACACACTCTGTCAATTTAAATCTAGATTAAAGACCCATCTCTTTAACCTGGTTTACACATAATACACCATCACATTTCTATAATTCAAATCTGTTAAAGGATTGTTAGGCTGCATTAATTAGGTCAACCAGAACTGGGACCACTTCCCATAACACCCGATGTGCTTGTTACATCGTAAGAAGAATGGCATCCGCATAGGGGTGTGCGATATTGACAAAAAATAATATCTCAATATTTTCTGTGATTTTATCAATAACGATAATTAGACAATATTTCGCAGAGTGTGTTGCGCTGGTACATTAAGGATTTCAGTGGACAGCTGACTCCTAAAGTTTCTGATATTCTTCATATTCTGTGTGTTGGTCAGTTCACAGCAGTGATAGAAATGAATCTTTTCCAATAAGTTTAAAATAGATTTTTACATTTTATGGCCATTTTTACCTTTATAAAGCCTTTTTTTAAGTGTGAACCATCTTTTGAGTCAAATTCTTACTTTTAATCAGTCAATTACAATAATAAGACATTTGTGGGCTGTTACCAGGCAAATTAAATCAGTATCAACAAAATTCATCTTTGCAATACAGAGGAAACACATAAGCTGCATTTGAAGTTGGCATTTAGATATATTGCCACACTGTTTAATGCAGCTCAGAGGGACATGAATGCATTTAACTTGCAGTTACAAATGCATAAGTAATGTTTTGATATTTTAAACAAAATGTTGAATACTGGTATTTGAAAAAAAAAAAAAATGAAAAGATACTTTAAATGTGAAATGAAAACCGCCAGTAGGTGGCAGCAAATCACTGTTTACATTTACATTTACAGTTACATTTAGTCATTTTGCAAACGCTTTTATCCAAAGCGACTTACAATTGGGAATACATAAAGCGATTTATCATGAAGAGGCAATCAGACTGTTACGAATCCTGTGCCTGCCCTTCTGCTCACTCTCCACAAGGGGTCGCTCTGTTATCATATTAACTCTCACACTGCACAGACTGTTACACTTACACCGGACTTCAGTCCCCACAATCCATTGCACTCATTACACTCAGCTGCAGCCAATCACACATCTTACATAAGCCATGGACTTCCTCTCTGTCAGCGCCGAGTATTGTCTAGCACTTATCGCTCACCTAGTGATAGCTACTCTACGGAGCCAGTTCCCAGTTCTAGTTTCTAGTTCTTAGTTCATAGTCTAGTCTTGCCTTGCCTTGCCTGTTTCGTGTTTCCTGATCCTTGCCTGGTTTATCTCGTCTGTCAGCAGCCTGCTCTGGATTTATCGTCTGTTTGGATTAACCCTTGCCTTGCCGTTTTGGACTCTATTTGCACCTCTCTTGGACTACCGCTCGTGTACCTTGATTATCTCTCTGCCTTACCCTGTTGGATACTGTTCGCCGATCATCGACCCACGCTTGTCCTAGGATTACTCTGTGTCTTGCCCATGCCATACCTGTTTGCTGTTGTTTGACCCTGCCTGTATTCTGACCACGTCACTGTATATAAAAGCTTTGCACATGGATCCGCACGTCTCACGTCTTGTTTGCCCCGTTACACAGACAGAGTATGTGCTCGTAACAAGAAGTCTCAGGCATTGTTCAAATAAGTACAAGCTAGCAAGGGAAGGAATAAATAAAAAGTTTTTTTTTTTTAATTTTTTTTTTTTTATAAAGTTTAGGATAAACAAGTATTGCTGAAAGAGATGAGTTTTCAGTTGTTGCTTGAAGATTGATAGGGATCCAGCATTCCAGCTAGGGGTGGGAAGATCATTCCACCAGCAGGAATGGTGAATGAGAATGTTCTGGAGAGTGATTTTGAGCCTTTCTTTGATGGTACCACGAGGCATCGCTCACTAGCAGATCTCAGACTTCTGGAGGGGGTGTAGATTTGCAATAGTGAGTGGAAGTAGGCGGGTGCTGAGCCTGTGGTTGTTCTATATGCAAGCATCAGTGTCTTGAACTTGATGCAAGCTGCAACTGGTAGCCAGTGCAAGGAGATAAAGAGAGGTGTAACATGGGCTCTTTTGGGCTCATTGAAGACCAGTCATGCCGCTGCATTCTGAATCATTTGTAGAGGTTTGATTGTGTTTGATGGAAGTCCAGCCAGAAGAGCATTGCAGTAGTCCAGCCTAGAAATGACAAGGGCCTGGACAAGAAGTTGTGCAGCATGCTCTGTCAGAAAGGGCCTGATCTTTCTGATGTTGTGTAGTGCAAACCTGCAAGATCGAGCAGTCTTTGCAATGTGCTCTTTGAAAGTCAACTGGTCATCAAAGATTACACAAAGATTTCTGACCGAAGTTGATGGGGTAATTGTTGATGAACCTAACTGAATCATGAAGTCATGCTGTAGAGTTTGAGTGGCAGGGAAGACAAGAAGCTCAGTCTTTGCCAGGCTGAGCTGTAGGTGATGTTCTTTCATTCATGCTGAGATGTCCGCCAAGTAGCCTGAGATCCGTGCAGCTACCGTTGGATCATCTGGTTGAAAAGAGATAGAGCTGTGTGTCATCAGCGTAGCAATGGTAGGAGAAGCCATGTGCCTGTATGATGGGACCCAGTGATTTAGTGTATGTGGAGAAGAGAAGGGGTCCAAGAACCGATCCCTGAGGAACCCCAGTGACCAGTTGATGTGCTTTGGATACCTCCCCTCCCCAGGCCACCCTGAAAGACCTACCAGTGAGATAGGATTCAAACCAGCGAAGTGGAATCCCAGTGATGCCCAGAGATGAGAGGGTAGACAGGAGGATCTGATGATTAACAGTGTCAAAAGCGGCAGAGAGATCCAGTAGAATGAGGACTGATGATTTGGAGTCTGCTTTTGCAATTCGCAGGGCTTCAGTGACTGAGAGTAGCGCAGTCTCAGTTGAATGGCCACTCCTGAAACCTGACTGTTTAGCATCCAGTTTGTTGTTTTGTGAAAGAAACAATGAGACCTGGTTGAAGACAACTCATTCGAGTGTTTTCGCTATGAATGGAAGGAGAGAGACAGGTCTGTAGTTTTCTATAAGAGAAGTGTTTAATGTAGGTTTTTTGAGCAGTGGGGTTACCCGAGCCTGCTTGAACAGTGGGGAAGATGCCTGTGAGGAGGGATGTGTTGATGATGTGTGTAAGTGCTGGTAAGAGTGTGGGAGAGATTGCTTGGAGAAGGTGTGAGGGGATTGGGTCTAGAGGACATGTTGTAGGATGGCTGGAGAGGAGAAATTTGGATACTGCCGCCTCAGTGAGGGGACAGAAGCAGAAGACGGGAGTTTTAGCAGTGGATGTGGTTGGTTGGAGGTTGTGTGTGTGTGGAGGTGAGAACTGACTACTGATTGTTCTAGTTTTGCCTGTAAAAAAGTGGCAAAGTCATCAGCTGTTATAGAAGTGGTGGGAGGTGGTGGAGGGGGACAGAGGAGAGAATTAAATGTTCTGAAGAGATTACGCATGTCTGGAGCACTGTTGATCTTGTTGTGGAAATGTGGGGATTTGGCAGTGTGGACTTCAGCAGAGAAAGATGAGAGCAAAGACTGATACCTACTCAGGTCAGACGGATTGTTTGATTTGCGCCATTTTCTCTCTGCCGCTCTGAGTTTGGTCCGATGCTCACAAAGAACATCGAATAACCAGGGGTTAGAAGGGGCAACCCGTGCTGGCCTGGAGGAGAGAGAACAAATGTCGTCTAGACAAGAGGTTAAGGTATAGCATAGAGTGTCAGTAGCTGCATTCACATCCAGAAATGAGAAATGGGTAGGTGAGGGAAGAGAGAAGGATACTACAGAGGAAAGATGGGAGGGAGAAAGGCAGCATAGGTTTCGTCTAAAAGTAACCGGTAAGGGGGTTGATGGCACACGGGTAGCAAAAAGTAATGTAAATGAAATGAAGAAATGGTCAGAGATATGTAGTGGTTGTACCAGAATGTTATCTGCAGTACAATTGCGTGTGTAAATTAAATCAAGTTGGTTGCCTGATTTGTGTGTGCTAGAAGTGGTAAGACGTTTGAGATCAAATGAAGCTAGGAGTGAATGGAAGTCTGTAGCATAAAGACTGTCTAGATGAATGTTGAAATCGCCAAAGACTAAGAGTGGAGTGCCATCCTCCATGAAAGAGGACAGCAGCCCGTCCAGCTCCTCTAGGAAGGTGGCTAGAATTTGGCCAGGGGGACGGTAAATTACCACAATCTTTTTTATAGGTTTTATAGGAGCTGTTACAGTAATCGCATGAGATTCAAATGAGTTGTAATTGCATAGGGGAGAGTGGGTTGAGTATCTCCAGTTGTTTCAAATTAACAGCCCAGTACCCCTACCCCGGCCAACTTGACGTGGGGTGTGAGAGAAAGAGAAATTGTTAGAGAGAGCAGCTGGGGTTGCTGAGTCTTCTGGACGAATCCAGGTCTCAGTCAAGCCCAAGATGCTGAGTGTGGATTGTAAAGAAGTTGTGCAGGAAAAAGTCGTCGGTCTTCACACGAGGAGGCTGAACACGACAGTTGAATGCTTCTGCGTCAGCGCTTGGACATCAAATAAATACACAGTCTAACAGAACACAGTGAAAACAGCTGTGGCCAGCTTCTGATTAGCCCAACCAATAGCCAAAAGGAGTGCAAATAGCTCAAGACGAAACTAACACTTAGCACAAGGAGCAATGCAAATGACACAGGCTCCTTCTTAGCCGGGGCGCAAATTATTATAATTACCAGTAAGTGCAATCAAAAATAAACCTCAACGAAAATGCAGAATAGAAATAGGTAGGAAACGAAGTATTCCTTCCTAGCAGCAAGTAAATAATTTAAACAACAGATCTACGAACAAGTATTACAACACTTATGCGCTGCCGTTCGTCTCTGTTAATATGTGAGTCATTGCAATTGAAGCGAATCATTTAAACGGTTGATTCATTCAGGAACAAAACACCATCATGTTGCTCAGAGACGCAAAACTGTGGCTGTTTGTAACTATTTTTGTTAACGAAATAGACCAAAAACAGGCAAAGTAAGTCTCTTAATATTAAATTCGTGTTTATTGAACTGTTGTATGAACTCAATATCACATTTGTAATCATAGTGGTTTTTGGTGGTGAACAACTGGCACTCTTCGTGTGATATTGATTAACTATATGAAATTATATAAATATATACATTTTCTGTCCCTATATTTAGAATTTTGTGATCATTCTAAATGCATTTTATTAGACTGCATCATGCAATGAAAAATGCACACGCGCACTAGTCTAACCTACTAGACTTCATCATTTTTAGTTTTTGAAATATATTCGATAATGTAAAATCGCACATTGTACACTAATTTTGAGTGTTTACTATTGTCCTTTTGCATTTTTGACACACTATTTTCCCATCTGACACTGTAAAGCTTCTTTGACACAATCTGTACTGTTAATAGCGCTATATAAGGTGACTTGACTTGACATTGTTAAAACAACAATTACGATATTATCACAGACGATATATATTGCACACCCCTACATCTACACTAATATTAGTCCTTTTTATTTTTATACCAAGGTCACCATAGCCACCAGATCCAGACAGTATTCAAATCAGATGGTGGATCAGCTCCTAGAGATGACCTCTACAGCCCTGAATGTCAGCTGAGACCAGGAGACCTAGATGAGCCCCAGAGACAGATCCCCAGTGAAGACCTCGTCACCTAGATGGCCATCGGGACAAAACCACGGGAACTTGATGAGTCCTCTGCACAATCTGACTTTGCTGCAGCCTGGAATGAAACTGCTGGATTTGTCTGGCCAGAGGAGAACTGGCCCCCGACTGAGCCTGGTTTCTCCCAAGATTTTTTTCTCCATTCTGTCACCAATGGAGTTTTGGTTCCTTGCTGTTGTCGCCTCTGGCTTGCTTAGTTGGGGACACTTAATTTCCAGCGATATCGTCAACTAGAAAGCACATACACTATTTGAACTGAACTGAACGATGACATCACTGAATCAATGATGAACTGACTTTAACTGAAAATTGAGTGTTTACTGTTGTCTGTTTGCATTATTACATTATTTTAACCTATTTAATACTGTAAAGCTGCTTTAACACAATCTGTATTGTTAAAAGCATTATAAAAATAAACTTAGTCTCACATAGCCAGACCTTCAGACTGACGGCAGAAGGCCTGGGAACATTGGCCGCTTTGAAAGGCCAAGGCCCGCCCAAGAGGCCATATGACTGACAGGTAGAACAACCAATCACGTTTCGTTTCGTGGCGCGTTAAAGATTCTATGGAGCGAACTCTAATTTTTCACATACATATGAAAATCCAGCGTTTAGTTGATACCGATAAGCGCTCATCACTATGGTTGTAAACATGACAGCTTTCTTCTTCTATTAGGGGGTTTGGCGTCACGGCATCTTTGTTTCCAGGCGGAACGTTAAAGAACATGACACACATGTATTCCAGAAATCCTGTTTGATTTAACCAATCCAATGACAACTTCAAAACTCCTGAAGTGTTTTCAGCAAAGTGTGCCGTATGAATCAGACTTGAATGACTTGACTTGAATGCTTCTTCAATCTTCATATCTTCACTTTCCTTTTGTAAGGGATCTTTGACTATGATTTCACTTTTTTAAACTTTAGTTAGTGTGTAACGTTGCTAGTTGAGCATAATCTGTAAAGTAACGACGCTCAAAGTTCAATGCAAAGGGAGATATTTTATTTCACAGAATTCTCTTTTTAAAGCCTACAACAAACAGCAGGTAGCTCTACAACAAGCTTCTTCCTGGGTTTGTGACATCACTAACCCTAAAATTTACAAAACCCCCGCCCTCGGGAACACGAAACAGAGGGGGTGGGGCCATATTGGGCTGCTTTGAGAAGATGAAGAGTTGTTGTAGTGCAGTGTTGTTGCCATGCCATTGAAATGCCTTTATTTTCTCCCCGATTGCAGGGCTTCTTAAGGAGACTGGATTTAGGCAACAATGGTTAAAATTTATTTTTAACTTGGTTCCTGAAAATTATAATCCAGTGTTGTCATGTAACGAAGTAATAATACTTTTTTTAAATTACTTAATTATTTTTTGGGATAATCTGTACTTTGAGTTTTTATATTTCTGACAACTTTCACATTTACTCCACTACATTTCTTTATTAAAATATATACTTTTACTCTGATACATTTCCCCAAAGCATATTCGTTACTTACTACAAAATAAAGTCAGAAGAACACAGACTGCAAGAAAGTAGGTTTGACGAATCAGTGGTCTGGCGCTTGCTCTCCCAAAAAACACCTTTGCACACTTGGAAACAAGTGACAGTGGGTGATTAGATTTTTTACTAAAGTCGAGGCTGGGGTGTGTGATATATAGTATATCATCTGTGAATATATGGTAAGTGTTGGTTTAATGATGTATGATATGACATTATCGAGTATATCACAAAAACACACCCAGAGGGTGCACGCATACATGTGATTTAGTCTGTTAAAACACATTTAGAATCATCACAATTCTAGGCAGTTTATACTGTAGGCGACAACTATGCCTCTGTATGTCTTTTATATTTATATCATTTAATATAGTTAATTTATTTCACACCATGGCGTGTGACATTTTTTTCCCCAGATATCAGCATGATAACAAATGTAAAATTGATTTTATACACATTTAATAAAGTTAGCTTTAAGTGACTTACATTTTAGACACAAAATTGCCTGTTTTTTTTCTCAGTTTTGTAAACAAAAATAGTTCCAAACAAAGATCACAACGTTTTGCATCTCTGAGCAATGGACTGTGTTTACTTATTGAATGAATCAACTTTTTGAAGGAATCGGTTGAATGAACAATTCAGTAACTCACTCATTAACACAGTCAAATGCTTCGTTCCTGAATGAATCAGCCATTTGAATGAATCAGTTGAATCTCAATGACTCACTCAGTGACTTGCTGCCACTTGGCAGTTTTACATTCACATTTAAACTACTTTTTCATGTTTTAAATCATTTTAAATATCAGTATTCATCATTTTATGTTTTAAATAAAGCATTTGTAACTGCAGGTTAAATGCATCCATGTCAACTCTGAAATAAATTAAACTGTGTAAATACATCTAAATGCCACTTTAGATGCAGATTCCAGAAATGTTTTCATATGTTGGAGACTAAGTACTGGATGAAATGCCTCTTATGCTTACCAAAGATACAAAATGAAAGAAAGCAAAACTGAACAGCAAAAACAGAGAAACAGTGAAAATGAAAACTGAACACAATCTTGCTACTCAAACTGTGTATAAACTTTTTTTTATTATTTTATTTATTTGCTCCTTTTCCATTGTGCATTTATTTCTACTTTTACTTTCAATACGTTCAGTACGTTTAATGTTTAAAAAAATACTTCTCATACTTAAGTACATTAATTATCACATTAAAATTTTTGCTCAAGTAATATTCTAAAAGGTTACTTCAACTTCTATCAAAGTCATTTTCTGGTAAGATATCTGCACATTTACTTAAAGGGGTCCTGAATTGAGAAATCAGCTTTTACTTGAGCTTTTCATATACAAGAGTTGATCATACTAAAAGAATATCCTGAAAGTTTAAGAACTGAAAATGTCCTTGTTACCAAAATAAAAGCTCTTATTGACACCAGGCCCAGCGAACGCCAGATCTTGGAATGTGCCTATCTATATATATACACAGTATATAGGTTAAACACCACCTCCACAGAAGAATATCAACGCCTAATTTTGTATCCCCGCCCACTGATTCGTGCATGACATAGTAAGGAAATAACATAAGTGGTGCTAAACTGGATCGGGAAACCAAGCAATAAACATGCTGTTGAAGATTGCAAAATATTGTGCAGTGCCTAGTTGTGGAAGAACACAGTCGCTGCATAACCTTCCTTCGGATTCAAATATTAGGAATGTGTGGTTGAACTTTATTTTTAATAAAGTTCCAGCTCACATGAGTAAAACATTGAGAGTTTGTTCACTTGATTTCACTATGGATTCCTTTGTAAACAAGACACAGGCTGACGCTGGATTTGCAGAGAGACTGAGATTAAAAAGCAATGCTGTGCCGTCAACATTGGATCCAACAGGAATGACGCAACACACTTATGTGAGTAAAAAAAAAATATTTGTACTATGTGTCACTTTTGCTTTGTAAGAGATCACTTGATATGTCCTGATTATGTGTACGTGTCTAACCAAAGTCACACATGGCTCAAACTATGAAGGACGTAGCTTGTCAAACAGACACACATAAATTTACACCACAGGGCATACAGGTGGCCTTTGGAACCTTGGGACCTAAATTCAGAAGTTCGTGAAAGGTGTTTGTGTGTGTGTGTGTGTGTGTGTACTCATGTGAGTGTGGTAACATCTCTGTCAACTTATTTTCTTCTTTGTTTACTCAAATGTGCCTATGAAGGATTATAGTTGGTCAAATATTGTTTTTATTGTTGCATCAGTTTTAAGGTTTGAAAACATACTTATGAATGGATTTGGATGGAACTCTGTGATCCCTGTTTGTTTCACCCACTGCTGCTGTGTCCAGAGGTCCTAAGGAATTTTTATGGCGGTCACAGGCCAAAATCTGAGGAATCAGTCTGTTGGTGGGTGAAGGGCAAAAACTGCATTTTGACCAATAGGAAGTCCTGTCTTTCCCGGGCTTTGTACCAAAGGTCTTCTTCTTGCCCTCTCAGAGGTGTGTAGCTGTTGTCCTGACATCTTTATCTGATGGCGTTGGACAGTTTGCTTATGTTAGTCCACCAAGATACAATCAAAATGTAGCAAACCTTTGTCCACTATTGTGGTCAGAGAGGGGCCCTGCCATAAACTGGGCCCTGGAATGTGCTGTCCACTACAACAGTTTCTTGTTTATAACTTTTAGGTATTCAACACAATGCATGTCAAGACAATTACACACAGAACTCTTCGTAAGCATGCGATGCGAAAACACCTATTGTCATAGATCATTTGAAGGAACGTAATGAACGTAATAACTCTATGCCATCTGGCATCTGGAGAAAGGTACCTTTTTCACTTGATATAAATTCAGACTTTGACTTGGAATTCCCTTATATGGAATAATGATGTGATTACTTCCGGACTACCTAAGACATTGTAATGTACTTTTTTACAGGACTGTCAAAGAAGTTGGAAAAACTGACAAGAGATAAGGACTGCCAAAGTAGTGAAAAGGTGGCAGTGGAGCATAAAGAATCGTCTACTGGACTGCAGTTTCTTCCAAAACAGCAGAGGAAAGAGTAGTGAAATGGACGTCCATGGTAAACCACATTCAAGACATTCATGTACGACAACCCATCATACCCACAGTGTGACCACGCAATCAGCGTATCAAAGAACCACAGCAAATGGTTCCCACCAGGTGTCCACATTATATTTACTTATTTTGAAATATATTAATATATTTGATGTCAACAGGAATATAACAATTTTTAAGTACATTTCTAATATAACTGTAATTGTTTCCTATGTGGTTACAGGAAGCAAAGCACTGTACACTGTCAAAAAGCTTCTTTCAAACAAGAGAATGCTGAAAGATGTCGAGAAACTCAGCCCTGACTTTAAAACTTCATCTTTGGGAGTTTTTCACAGTGTGATTTTACGCTTTGCACCAAAAACATGGTTTATCCTTATCTTGGAATGTTGTGCAGGTGTGTTTGAAAGTAATTTAATGACTTTAACCTCTATAAAGATGTCTTTATTACGTTTGCTGATGTAATTTTCATTTTTTATTTTTACTCCAGACTGTATTTGGCAGGTATGCATTTCAACGAGAACTCCAATCGTCCTCAGGATAGAACAACAGCTGGAAAGCCAATGTATTGGCTTTTGTTTCCCAAAGCCAAAAAAGGGAGAATACTCCAGAGAGCCATTAAAGTCACAGGCAACATATTGTAAGTTAAACAAATTTATTGATGTTCACAATTAAGTAACTAAAAAATGTCATTAATTGTAATGTCACTTGTGCAATATATTTTTTACAGGCTATGTCATCAATCTGATGACCTTCCTTTTTGAAAAGGTGATCCCAGACCCTCTTCCCTACATGGAAGAGAGTCACAAAATCAAGGTCCCTGAAACACTCTCAGCCCAGTATGACAGACCCTCCATAGAAGAAGCCATCACAAGTATCGCGGTTGGATCAGTCAAGAGGAGGTCTGAATCCAGCACAGCTGCCTGCAGCGTCAAGAAACTCTCGGCATATCCGCAGGACAACACAAGACGGGATAGCCACCCTGATCGTCCTGCCCAGATAGCCCCAGCACCAGCTCACAAAACTCCTGTGCGCCAAGTGCCTGTAACGCCTAATGTGAAAGACAATGACAAAGTCAGAGAAATTGCTCTGTTATCTGCTATTACTAAGAATTGATGACAAATGTTTTTATTGATTTGTAATAAAAAAAAATACAAAATATTACAGCTGTTTTTGTCTTAAAATACAGTGTTTTCATTGAAACATACTATTGTGTATTATTTACTTAAATTTAATTGTAATGACCTGAATGCTTTACAAAATAGCTATTGTATTGAACACACAATAATTACATAGACTTTTGTGACATAATATATATCTTACTGTCTCAAGGGGCCATAATCTGCTTTGTACACATTAAGTGCATTTTGCAGTGAATACACATGTATTTCTATTTATTTATTTCTGAATACTTTCTGTACCCACTGTCTGTATATATATATATATATATATATATATATATATATATATATATATATATATATATATATATATATATATATATGTATATATCTGTATGTATGTATGTATGTATGTATACACACACACACACACACACATATATACATACATATACTCACATACAAACAAATGTAAGTAAAAAAAACAAAAAACATTCTGTGCCTTGGACTTACCGCAGGAATCTCCAAACAGCATATAATTTTCTTTTTCCATTGGCATAACAGCACAGTTTTCACAGGTACACCTACAGATTATTGATAGAAAGTGATTCGTTTTCATTTTATTTACAAGACAGCAGTGTGTAACTGACAACATATACCTTTTTCTCTTTACTGGAAATGTTGAACGAATAATAAAGGTCCAACACTCAACAAACAATGCTTTTTTCTAATATAGCTGTGGTATGTACATGTTCATAAACCTTACTTGTCACAACCAAGATGTATAAACCTTTTGTATTTGCATAATTCTTTCACATTGTTAGTAAATATTTCAATTTTGAGTAATAACTTTGTGTAACGTCTTTGGTTACATTAAAGTAAAAAGTTAGAACAACCTCACAAACACATTAGAAATAAACATAATTGACGATAAGGACTTACCACGCTGTCACAGGCTGGAGTGTTCTTGGTATTTGAGGTGTAGTCGGTTCATTGTCTTGAAATTCGGGATCAGACTCTGGCTCGAACATATATGGTCGAATCACTCCAGCTGCCATTTCTCCACATTGGCAGCTTTCAAAGCAATTCCCCTCGCGTATTGACGGGGGAGTCGAAAGTTAGTTTACTATGAAAAACTGTTATCCAGTTGTAACAGTGGGTGTTTACTTCCAAGTCTTCGATGCCGCCCGCTCAGAGTCAAAACCAGAGGAGAAAATAGCCTGTCACTTATTGATTTTGATGCTTTTAAATGTAAAAACCACACGAATGTCATAAGTGGACCTCAGACAACAGTATAAAATAATAATAAAAAAAGCCAGTTCATGACCCCTTTAAGTGTGACTTTCAGGTACTTCATTCACCACTGTTATAATCCCAATATAGCTCTCTGTGCTGGACATTTTACAATCTACGAGTTCAATACCAGACTCACCCAAAAGCTGAAAGATGGAGCAGTTTCCATTTTAAAAGCAGAAGCTGTTGTTTATGGGCCACAAACTGTAAGTATGTTTTATTCTTTGTTGATGTGTTTTCCATTAATAGTTTCTTTCGTTATTTTTATGTTGTAGCAGGGACGTAAACAAAGGGCTCCACTAGCCAGTTAGCTAAATGCTAATTCAGACTAATTCAGTCAAACAGCTACAAGTTACTTTTTAATCTTACCAGCGAACTTCAAATGTTGGTGTTTATGTGATCAGTGTAACTACTCTTCGATTAGAGCTTTTATGTAGTGTTTCAGACAGCTATAAACATGAAAACATCCCAATCTGAAACGTCCTGCAAGAGTCGTGCTTGCATAGGTTCTGCTCGATTAGATTTTTTGGGTCTGATTCGGGCTCAATTTGATAATGCAATATGGACACTATTGTTTACAATCCGTGCAGCTTCCCGTAATGATGATACATATGGGATAAAGAGATGCATGATGCAGAAAGAGAGAAGAAAGGCTTTGAGAATGAAACCAACCTGTTTGTTCCTCAGTGTCTTCTTGCTTCAGACTGAACACTTCTTCAGTCCTCGCGTCTTCACTCTCCTCTTTAATAAGGGCCATGTTTGTTTGTTGTTCCTCACTATCTTCATGTTTGACAGTGAATGCTTCTTCAGTCTTCACATCTTCACTTTCCACTTTAATAAGCACCATATCTGTTTGTTCCTCAGTATCTTCATCTTTGATTCTGAATGTATCTTCAATCTTCACGTCTTCACTCTCATCTTTAATAAACGCCATCTTTATAACAGTGTGTCGTGGATCTCAGTCGCTTCAGCAGGAGTTTTTCTGTGTTTGAGATGAGAATAATTAATAAACAGAAAAATAAACCCAAACTCAATCTCTGGGTGCGTCTCAATCAGCTCTAGTTCAGTAGTCAGTGCACTAGTAAGAGACTCAGAGTGAGAGTTAATGGACTTAAATGACCTGATTAAACAAAAAAACACTCAAAACTAGCACTACAAATAATAAAAGGACACAGATTATACAGACAATTCATATATAGGCATTTATGATTTACATTTATCAGCCACTGATTTGTAGATTATGTGTAATAGATTAGACTTTCATGAAAACAGTCAGCTGATTTTTTGGGGAATTTATGGCCTGATACACAGCTGTGTTCACAAATATTGCATTACCACAAAGTAATCATCTATACTGTGTAAAATTAAAAATACATAACATTTCAATATCCATGGCATCATGTCAAGACACTAAAAAATAAAAACACATGAAAAACATAAACAGATGCTACATGTGTCTGAGCTTGTATGATTAAAGAAGATGAGCAATTTTATTAATATTAAATGGCTACTTGGTTGGTTTTAATAATGTTTTAGTGCAAGTTAATGAGCAACAAAAAGGTTTGAATTTCCTAAGATTAAAACAGTGAGACTGAATCAGTTTTGCAAACAATGTTTGTGTTGTGGGTGTCTTTAAATTTTCTTCCAAACTTTTCTGGTTATTAGAGTTTTTCTTGATTGCTAACACACAAATCATGAAACAATTCATTTTCTCACAACACCAGCTTGCACAAACCTCAGGTCAAAATAAAGCATCGGGCTGTGTATTTGATTCGCGAAGAACCGATTCATAAGAGTCGTTTGTCAAAGCATATGATTTAACTGAATCTTTAGCGAAATGAGACGCACCTTTTCTGTTACTCGTGTGTGGATGTGCTTTACTATAAAAACGATGTTCGTTACTATTATTAGATACATTATAACATTACATTAAAACATATTTAATTAATTTCAAAGTTCGCTATAAAACTGTCTGAACGGGTTGTACTGATTTAGCCTGCGTCATCCTAAATTCTATGTGATTATAGTAATTTTCAATACTAGTTAGGGTGGATAGTATGCACATTGGGACGCAGGGTTATACTTTTTAAAAGATTAAAACACACACCTTTCTTCAGCAGAAACACAGGAGCGCGGCGCAGACTTATGACATCATGTCGCGACGCCAAAATAAAAGTCCCGTTGACACAAAACAGAAATTGACAAACAGAAAACACATTTAAACGATAAGATAAAGGTTTGATTCAAAGGATACACCACAGATTCAGAAAGCTATCGATATCACAGATTTTTTTCAAAAGCTTCTGGTTTATATATAAATTTAATAAATTCAATCAAGTGTGAAGTGATCGCAATTATAATATCAACCCCAGAGCATTTATGATATTCTCAATCATGAACAAAATCAGGTATCTTGATCTTCATATTACAAAGAACTGGATTCAAACTCATTCTCAAACTCAAAGAATTTCAAAATTTGAAGTTAAATATAAGCTTGTGGTTGAAGAGAGATCTAGCCTAATAGTTGACTATCTAAAACATACAATACAATACAATTTTATATACAGCACAATTTAAAAACAAGACAAAGTGCTTTACAACACTATACAAACAACGACCAATTACAACAACAACAAATGCAATTATAAAACACAACAAAACACAAGCTATGAACATGGGCGAAGTTCCTAAGAACAGAATCAATGAACAATAGATAGATCAAAATAAATAGGTCTTAAGAGTGGACTTAAAAACGGATAAGTTCGGGGCAGTTCTGATGTGAGACGGGAGACTATTCCATAGTTTTGGGCCAACAACAGAAAAAGCATGGTCACCTCTGGTTTTTAGTCTTGGCAGGTTTAGGAGAGGTGTGTTTGCTAGCAGCTGTGAACAAACGGAGTGGTCCTGCATATACAGATGAACCTGTTCCTACAGTGAGCCTATAGGACTGTAGGGTATGCACCAGGGAGCCAGACAGCTTTCACAAAGGATTTTATTTTTTTAAATACAACCTCGAAACACTCATCTTTCACAGCATTATAGACTTACACAAAACACACCTTAAATCTGCAGACCAACCATTTGCACAGCAACACATTTCAAAACAAACTGTTATGCAAATGATCTGCATGCCATGTAGATTTAAGGATTTTTTTCAAGTGTAAATGTTTATTTAAATGAAAGATTAGTATATTAAGAATGTATAAAAACATTTCTGCATATCAGCATGGTTTCGTTTTGATTTACATCTACTTACCTCATTTTGTCTGCAAAATACAAATGATCAAAATAGGGCTGCAACTAATGTGTGCTTTCGCTGATGATGAATCTGTTGATTATTTTCTCAGTTAACTGATTAGTTGTTTGGTGTGTTAAATGTCAGAAAATGGAGAAAAATTACAATCTTTGTTTCCCAAAGCCCAAGATCACATCCCCAAATATCTGGCGTTGTTCTCACCCCAAATATATACGTATTTAGTTTACAGTCAGAAAGGAATAAAGGAACCAGTAAATATTCACACGTTAGAATCTGTAATTAAAAATGTGGGCATCCTTTCATTAAAAAAAGGACTCAAATAAATAATTGTAATCAAAATAGTTGGCAGCTAATTGATTAAGAAAGTAATTGCCGCAGCTCTAGCTAAAGATAAATAACACATCTGCTAACATGTATCTCACTTGGAGTGATGCCTAATAGTAGTAATGTTGAGGTGTACAATATTTTTTTCTGGTGTACAACTCTCAATATCAGTGGTTAGGGGTATCCAAGTCTCGCACCTTCAGACTTACAGCAGAAGGTCTGGGAACCTTGGCCGCTTTGAATGGCTAAAGGCCCCGATATACTTCAAACGAAATCGAAGAACAAACATATGACATCATTTCGAAACAAAATCAGGCCGAAACGAAGTTCGTTTTGAGTTCGTTTTGGCAGTTTGAAACAGCTCACCAAAGTGAACTTTCTGGGGGAGTTCAGTTTGGCTCCTAAACACCTTTGAGCTACCATTGGTCCGTGGCGATTACGCAATCGGTGGGTGTTTTCTGGAGCTCCACCTTCTTTGACGCGCAATTTATTTATTTTTTTTCACGGTTCGGTTCTCATTCAACAAAGGTCAGGCAGGAGAACAACATCTCCAAGTCACTAGCAACATAAATACACTGTGTCGAATAACAACTGCCACAGATATATCCGCACCTGTACGATCACTCGCGGAGAGACTTTAAAGATTCAGAGAAAGCATTTAATTCCTAGAAAGAAATTGCTATGAAGCTTGGTGTCAACGACCCGGAGTTATGCAAAAAGCGACGTAGAGAAACATCAAATGCAAGTTTTCCAAAGCCATGAAAAGAATGAAAGGAAAGAGTAAAGATGTAAGGTAGCAAGTACCAAATACATGAGTTTCAAATACGTTACACCATACTGCTACTGCTGCTGTTGTTCTTTCAAAAAGCAAAATGCCAAAAGAGCATACAATAACAAACCTTTGTTTTTATCAAATCGTGACACCACATAAAATATAAAAACATGTAATTTATCCAGTTTAATAAAGACCTAGATACAGCATCGTTGTTGTGTTTCGGGCATTCGCGCGTGTGTCGTGACACATGTTTACATTAATCTACACCCGCCTCCAGTAGCGCAGGGGTGTTGGAATGTTCGAAAACAGTATACCGTCACTCAGCCTTTTCGAACTTCTTTTTGCCCCCAAACGAAGAACGAAAATTAACTTCGTTTGAAGTATATCGGGGCCTTAAGGCCTGCCCAAGAGACCATATGGCTGACAGGTAAAGCAACCAATCACGTTTCGTTTTGTGCCGCATCATGTTTATGAGTGTGGAAATATCCCCACAATAACAGACCAGTGTGTAAACTCTTGGGCATATTTTAAAGATTCTGTGCGGCAAACTTTCCATATTACACATACTTTTGAAAATACAGCATTTAGTTGATCCTGAGCACTGAGCAATTCAATGGAGGAAAGCAAAGACAACACCACAGTTTTGTCTCCAAGAGGTTGAGGGTGAAGAAGGATCTTTTATCAGATGCAGACACAGATTCACCTGACACAAGCAAGCTGCTGTGACTTTGCTGTCTGGGCACCAGAGGAAGGTGGCATAGGAGAAATCCACATTGAGAGAATCCCGCCTGATACTGACTTTTTTGACACCATGTGTGAAAAGGTACACACATTTGTCCAGAAATATGTAATTCCAGAGCTAGTAGCAAAAGTGTTTACAGCTCCTATTCTACCAACATCACATATCAAAATATCTGAAGGCAAAGGCTGTTAGTGTGGGGTGCCTGTTCTGCACATAAATGAAAGACTTATGGATTTGCCCTTACTTTCAAAGGAATGCTTAGTTTTTTGGTTCATTATTAATTTAATGAAAACACAACAGCAATAAAATAGTATGATAAAAACTCGCTTAGGCTATAATAAACAAACTTTTATTAACAAAACAAATAAGACAGATGACCTGAAATATAAATTAAGGTATTTGGATTTTCCCCTTTAAAATGAACGCTCAGTTTTTTGTGGTTCATTATTACTGTAGTGAAAACATAACAATAAAACAAAGACAAACTTACTTATATTAAACAAAGAAATATTTTAATTAACAAAAGTTCTCTTGTGCACGATCGGTGGATGGCCGAACACTGTGTAACACCGACTACTGTCTTAACAGTTAGTTATTTATCAACATTTTTACTTAAGTGTGTAGGCTGTGCACACTCATAACTAAAATCCTATCAAAGCACGACGTTCCCACAGCTATGCTTACAGTACAGTAATAATTAAATGCTTCATCCTCAGTACCCTCAGCCGATTTGCATTACAGTATTTATAATGACCATCCCTTGTCTTGCGTATTGTCTAAAAGAAATGTTAGGGCTGCTGTGTGTTTATACTTGACTGAACATTGATCTCTGCACTGTCTAGTTGAGTAGCCCAGCTTCACCACACAGATTTAACTCCATTCAGCTAAATAAAACCGGCTGGAGCAGATGAAACACACATTTCTGTGAAACGCTTCTGCACAGAAGAAAGCCCAATCTAGCACTTGCCTTGTACAGTTTAGGAAACGGTACTGCTGTAGCAGCAGAGGACATACACTGTTAAAACAATGAGGCTATTTTGTTGAACAGAACTGAGAAACAACTGTTGATAACACAGGTTCAGATTTGCTTGACCAATCTCATGACTGCCCATATGTGGTAAACAAAACAAACAAATAAAATATATATAAATATATATAATTTTTTTTTTTTTTTAACAAATTTAAAAAAATAAATAAACGTGCCATTTTCTTGTTTCTGCTTGTTTTATTCCACCAGGCAAATCCAAGAATGCTTTTACAGCCCAAAGTAAATAAAAAAAAGGCTTTTGCCTATCAGTTAATTCACAGTAGCTATGTTTCCATCCAAAGATTCGAATTTAAATTATGCGCAAAACTGGAATATCGCATAAAACATATGCGAATAAAGCACCGTTTCCATCCAACGAGTCAAAGAGAACAAAATCGTCACTTCCTGGTAAACTGTGGCACTAAATATCACTAAGAATATTGGAGAAGCCATCGAATATAATAATTTGCATATATGATATAAATTACTTGCGCCTCAGAGAGAGCAGACGTAACACAATAAATGCTGTCACTGCGTTCGGAGGATGCCAGCTGTTTGGGAACACAGTCGTGTAAGACAATTATACAGAAATACTTTGATGACAGACTTTGCTCAGGCTTTTCAGAGTGACTACAACAACTTATATGCTGTGAACAAGATCAGTCAGCTGGTTAGTCAAGTTATCCCGTCTCATAGCGCAAAGTCACATGACTTTTTTGATGCGCATGGAGGAATTTATTCGGTAAATGTGTTTCCATCGTAGTTTATGCGCATTTTTTCTTATCGGATAAAAAGTTTATCCTACTCAGTTGTGCGCATAATTTTTTTATGCGCATTTTCAGAATTTATGCGCATCTTGGCGTTTCCATCCAGCGAATTTTTTATGCGATAGTCCAAAATGCGCATTAAAATAGGTGGATGGAAACATAGCTAGTGAAACAGAAAAATAAAGCCTTTTAATCACATTTGTGACCCTGGACCACAAAACCAGTCTTAAGTCGCTGGGGTATATTTGTAGCAATAGCCAAAAATACATTGTATCGAGTCGAGTCGAGTCGAGTCGAGCTTTATTGTCATTCTGCTACATATAGTGGAACGAAATGTCGTGTCTCGCAGGACCACGGTGCTACATACTAGTTAAACATAAGATAAACATACAACAATGCAAGTATAGGAAAAACAATAGAGCTATACAACAGTTAACTATCTGACTATACATATACTAAAAATACTATAACTGCTATACCTAGTTGTCCACACATACACAAACTGAGACTGTACAAAAAACTTTACATAAATACTGTACATGAAATTGTGCGAAAGAGATATATGTACATGAAATTGTGCAGAAAAAAATATATATTTTGTACATTATTGTGCAGAAGAGAGATTTTGTGGGAGACAGTGCATAGTGCAAAAAGATTTTGTAGTGCAATGCTCAAGTAAACGTATTATTTTGTAGTGCAATGTTCAAGTAGACATATATTTTCTTAAGAGTCTTTGTGGCAGGGAGTGTTTGTAGAAAGTGTCTAGTGTGCATATAGTGGGATGAGTGCGTTACTACAGGTGGTTTGTATAGCCCACTCACCTGTGTGTAGCACATTCAGAATTGCACTTAGTAAAATTGTCAACAGTTTTTAATGAGTTGGGGGGTGGGAGGGCTGAGGTGTTCATGGTTTCAGAGGGGGACAGGGGGATTGGAGTTAAGAGCTCTCACAGCCTGGGGAAAAAAGCTGTTGAGCAATCTGACAGAGCGAGCTCTGATGCTCCGGTACCTTCTACCTGATGGCAGGAGCTGGAAGAGGTTGTGAGAGGGGTGGGTGGGGTCCTTCACAATGCTGGTGGCCTTGTTGGAGCATCGTCAAAGGAAAATGTCCAGGATGGAGGGGAGAGGGGCACCGATGATCTTTGCGGCAGTGTTCACTGTCCGTTGTAGGGTCTTGCGGTCAGCAGCACTGCAGTTCCCATACCAGACAGTGATGCAGGTAGTCAGCACACTCTCAATGGTGCCCCTGTAAAAAGTGGTGAGGATGGGTGGAGGGAGACTTGCCCTTTTCAGCCGGCGGAGAAAGTGGAGGCGCTGTTGTCCCTTCTTGTTGAGTGACGTGACGTTGGTGGTCCAGGTGAGATCCTCTGTGATGTGCACTCCCAGGAATTTAGTGCTGCCGACTCTCTCCACGGTTGAGCCGTCGATGGTCAGCGGGGGGTGGTCAACAGAGTTTCTCCTGAAGTCCATCACAACCTCTTTCATCTTACCCACATTGAGGGACAGGTTGTTAGCACCACACCATTCAGCCAGCTGTGCCACTTCCTCTCTGTAGTGCGTTTCATCGTTGTTGCTGATGAGGCCTACCACAGTTGTGTCATCAGCAAACTTGATGATGTGGTTGGAGCTGGACTTGGCAGTGCAGTCGTGGGTCAGCAGCGTGAAGAGCAGCGGGCTGAGCACACAGCCTTGTGGGGCACCTGTGCTCAGTGTGGTAGTGCTGGAGGTGTTGCGGCCGACACGGACTGACTGAGGTCTTGCAGTTAAAAAGTCCAGGATCCAATTACAGAGGGAGGTGTTAAGGCCCAGCAGGTTTAGTTTGTGGATGAGCTGTTGTGGGATTATTGTGTTGAATGCTGAGCTGAAGTCAATGAACAGCATTCTTACATAAGAGTCTTTCTGTTCCAGATGGGTAAGAGCTAGGTGGAGAGTGGTGGATATTGCATCGTCCGTGGAACGGTTTGGACGGTATGCAAACTGGAGTGGGTCCAGCGTGTTTGGGAGACTGGACTTGATGTGCTGCATGACTAACCTCTCAAAGCACTTCATCATGATTGGGGTCAGTGCTATGGGACGATAGTCATTCAGACAGGACACAGGTGACTTCTTTGGTACTGGAATTATGGAGGTGGATTTGAGACACGTGGGGACGACTGCCTGGCTCAGCGAGATGTTGAAGATGTCTGTTAGGACATCCGTCAGCTGTGCAGCACAGTCTTTCAGTACACGTCCAGGTATGTTGTCAGGGCCCGCAGCCTTTCGTGGGTTAATCCTGGATAGGGTCTTCCTTACGTCGACTGGAGAGAGACAGAGTACCTGGTCGTTTGGAGATGTGAGTAGTTTCTGTGCAGGTGTGTCGTTCTGTATCTCAAATCGTGAGTAGAAGTGGTTGAGTGCCTCTGGTAAAGATGTGTCATCATCACTGGCCTGTGGCAGGGGCTTGTAGTCAGTGATGGTCTGAATGGCTTGCCATAGGGTCCGAGTGTCTCTGCTGTCTGTGAAGTGATTGTTGATTTTTTTAGCATACTGATGTTTTGCCTTCTTGATGCCATGAGACAGATTGGTTCTTGCTGTTTTGAGGGCTGCTTTATCTCCTGATCTGAATGCTTCATCTCTGGTCTTTAGCAGCCCACGAACCTCTGCTGTCATCCATGGCTTCTGGTTGGCACGTGTGGTGATGGTTTTGGTGACTGTCACATCATCTATGCACTTTTTGATGTAAGCAGTCACAGTTTCGGTGTACTCCTGCAGGTCTGTGTGGTTGTTGTAGGTGGCCGCCTCTTTAAACATGTTCCAGTCTGTGTCCTGGAAGCAGTCCTGCAGTGCTGAGGTGGCATTGTCTGGCCATACTGTGATCTGCTTTTGAACCGGTTTGGTGAGTTTGAGAAGTGGGCTATATGCTGGGATTAGCATAACAGAGATGTGGTCCGAGTACCCGAGGTGGGGGCGGGGTTCGGCTTTGTATGCGTTCTTAACTGTTGTGTAAACAAAGTCCAGTGTGTTGTTTCCCCTTGTTGCAAAGTTCACATGTTGGTAGAACTTTGGCAAAACTGTCTTTAAGTGGTCAAAATGATAGATTTATGGGTCAAAATGATAGATTTTCCTTTTATGCCAAAAATCATTAGGATATTAAGTAAAGATCTTGTTCCATGAAAATATTTTGTAAATTTCCAACTGTGAATATATCAAAACTTAATTTTTGATTAGTAATATGCATTGCTAAGAACTTCATTTGGACAACTTTAAAGGTGAATTTATCAGTATTTTTCTATAATGTATGGCGGAAGAGTACTTCTCTCTTCTCGCAGCACTTCGACCTCGATGCAGTAATATGAAAACTCCCCTTCCTGAAAACTCCCCTTCTCCCTCTAACTTCCATCAATAGAACCAACATTACTGCGCCGAGGTCGAAGTGCTGTGAAGTGCTCTTCCGCCATACATTATAGTTATCATTTTTTATCCGCTTAGAAAATCGCCACTGTTTATTTTGTGTCACCATACTTACTCGTGTAACTACTCATGTAACCTCTAAATAGGGAAAACATGGAAGTGTTTGGTAGCTTCTAAATTCATCTCTGTTTGGATCCTAAGGAATGAATGGTGCTAAGCTAAACGCTAGCATAGTGGCGCCGCGCGCTAGAGCGATTAAGTGCACGCACTGAGACGGGAGAGGTACGTATCAACTCGTCTAAGTTGAGGGAAAAACATATTGGAATATGGAAAAACGGTGGCGTTTTCCTTTAAAGGCACAATATGTACGATTTTTGTAATAAAATATCCAAAAAACACTTGCACAGTGTGATATATTTCATGCAGTTGTGTACTTACATTATCTCAAAAGTTCCCAAGGATTTGAAAATCTAGAGAAATTCTGATTTTAAAGAATGACTCGTCCCTGGTCATTGACGCAATATCCGCGCTATCCTCGGTGTCCGCTTATGAATACTATGGCAACACACGTGGACAAATGTGGAAAAGGTAGTTATACCGCATGTAGCACGCCGCTGTTGTACATTTCAGTTATCATGGATCACGGTTACACTTTGCAATGTATGGAAAATCCCAAAAAAGTAGACGTACACCAACTGAGGCAAGAAGGCATTGGGACAAACACAGAAATAAAACTAGGATAAATATCGGCGTGGCCTTTCCGAAATGGAGAGAGCTTCGCGAAAACCTCACACTGGACAGAGACTCCGCTCTCACGTGTTTTAATAGACAGGTAGCAATATGTATTATTTATTGTACAAGTAATAGCCATGTACAGGCAATTTAAATATATATAAAACAAGTTACCCTAAGAATTACAGAATTTTCCTGTTATAATTATTACTATTGTTATAGGTATTGTTAGTTGACATGGTATGTAAGTGTAAAGTTCAACAGTTCTTTGTCACCTACTTAGCAAATCTGTAATTGGGTTGACTGTGTTTGCTATCCACATTGTTGACAACATCTGTGCATTATCAATTACATTGTCTAAATGTGTGATATGTAAAAGGACATGAGTACATTTACTGTAAACATTTAAGGTCCTTGCACACTGAATCCAAAATTCCGTATGCATTTTTCCAGGTTTTTTTTTTTTCATATTCCTCATTCTTTCCTGTCAAAATGCTTGCTATAGATGCGAAAATGCAGAAAATCGAACCTGGTTCAAATTTTTTTTTTTTTTTTTTTTTTTTTTTTATGACGGATGAATGTTTCGGAGGCAGTGTGTAAACGTGATTGACACAATGTGAGGTCATATTTATTTTTCAACGTGAAGATTTTGGACAAAAAATTCGGACTCAGTCTGCAATAGCCTTTAGAGGTTCTGAGCTGTTGGTCATCAGTCACTTTAGCTTTTTTCAATACTGGTTAGAACATAAAATGACGTGGCAAATGGATGTTTTAGTTTCCTAAAAAGAGGACCATTCATGTCAACTCCTAAATGCCTGGAATTCCTCTTCAAAACACTGTCTACCATAGCTTCTTCCAGTGACACTCCATCAGATGGGTAGGCATTTGCTGAATATTACTTCACCAAGATGTTGCATAGAAGTACGTTGGATAAACAGCTACAATTTGTTTTAATTCAATTCAATTCAAGTTTATTTGTATAGCGCTTTTCACGATACAAATCAGAGAGCATTGTTTTCTGGAGCCTGGAATTGATCACCTTTCTATGGGAGAAAGTGATGAGCAGCTATTACATGAAAGGTGAGATTTTAGATGATATATTATTTAAAGGATGTGTTGTTACAAATTGTTTTATCATGTAGTTGAGCTTCACAAACTGCTTTCTGCCACCAAGCCATTGTTATGAATTAATAGTTGTACTTGTGCAATTGTCTACTAATGTTTTTTCCTCTGTGTTTAGTTTTTAAGATGAGTGTTAATGATGAGTCCACTATTACCCTAAATGAAGATGTCAATGATCTTCACAACACAGTGTGAGTGTTCAGATGCATTGTTTCATTCTCAATCTGTGTTTGCAGTCTGCTCTCGTTATATGCAGAGTACTGAAGATAAAGTGAAGTTAATGTCTAAATAACTATTACTAATAATAAAAGCTTTATATTGTTGTTGTTGTTGTTGTTGTTATTATTGTCATTATTACTATTATTTCTAATTGTTACGTTCCTGTATGTTTTTGTATTTGTTTGCTCCCTGCTTTTTCTTTTCCCTTTTCCTCTCTCACTGTTTTTGTTTAATTCTTAGGTTTCGTCTATTGGCTGTTCAGTTCACCGGTTGACCAATCAGGATGGACCTACCCATTTAAAAGGGGGCCAGGCTTCGTTTGTTGTTGTCAGTAGGGATGGGCTATACCACTTTTTTTGTTTTCGATATGATACCGATACATTTCAAGGCCAGTATCGTCGATATCGATACCAATACGATACTTCTAAACTAAACTTTTAAATTATGAAATTTATTAAATTATTAAATTACTAAGAGTAAAATGGGTAATGATTACCACTTAAACTTTTTATTTGAAACGCATTTTAACATTCAATACGTCTTAATTGGGTAACGCTTTAGATTACAACATGCAAAGAAGACCTAGACTAAAATTTAAATCTGAGCTGTTTCAACTGAAAGAAACTTGCACTGATTGATCTTAAAACATGTCAGTGCCTTTGTTTTGTCTTAAGATGCACACCAGTAATGTTTTTTTCTAAGGCATGTTTATAAAAATTACTTTAATGTCCTAATTGAACTATGGCCTAATCCTGGCTTAGGCTGAGCCCTGTCTGTGAAACCGGGCCATAAGCCCCTTTCGCACCGCTTTAGTTCCAGAACTAAAAGTACAGTACTAAAGTACTGGGACGATTTTGCAAGGACTATTTCCCAGTACCATTTAAAGGGTTGCATTCGCACCGACAGTGGGTACTAGGAAGTGACGTAAATCGCCGCTGCCTCTACAGATGCACAAATCACTTTTGCTCCATTTGTCACACGGATATGTGGTGCAAAAGGGAGAGTGTGCGAAACTTGTCATTTGCAGGTGAAAAACAGCATTTGAGACTCATAGCAGCAGATTCAAGCCGTTGTCGTTATGCACTTGTGTTTGTGCTAGATAAAGCATCCAAGAAAAAAAAATATATGTAAGAAAACATTCTACAAGTGTGCAAATCTCATTGCAAGCATTCACATACTGATTTGCAGATGTACAAAATTTGTCCACGACTTCACATTTTTGATGCAGGTGTGTGAATGTGTTTTGCACCATATTCACTGCAGCAATAGTAGCAAAACGTGAGAGTACGAGTTTCTTGATTTGTGATTCGTAGAATAGGATTTGTGTATCTGCAATGAAGGATTTGAGAAGGTGTAACTGTTGTGTTGTGTTTGTGGGAGAGAGAAAAAAATCTACAAGTTTGCAACTTTTGTCTGTGGCTTCAAATTTACTGATACACAAGTGTGACTATTCTCTACAACTACAAATTCCGCTGTCACGGACGCTCAGTTGTTTTGCACCAAAAATACCTTCATAGATGTGTTACTGGATTTATGCTGCATGCTCGTTGACTGGATTATAGGTATATTTGTTGTTTCTGTTGTTGCAACATCAAAATGGCCATATTATATGTCTATAACATATATATTTTTTAAACTGTCATAAAAGAAGTCTAAACATGTTTCTATCATTTGTTCTTTCTTGCACCTGCAATTGACCAATCGGTAAGCCCCGCCCCCTTAGTTACTGTTGCTCACTCGGACAAACAAATGGAGTTGCTCACTGTGTTACAATGACAGCTGTCAGTGTGAAAACCTTGTCCCACGATGTTTTTCATAAATTTCAGACAAAGAAGGACCTTCAAGTGGGACTTATGCCATGGGGGGATATATAAAAGATATAAAAATAAATATGTAAAAATACAGATCACAATGCAAACGAGAGAAGCCTTATGTTACGAACGTCATGATCGCAATGACAACATCCCTGATCAACATTGTTCATGTACCCCAGTGTAAGATTAAATTAATTTACATTTAACCAGAATAATATGGAGAGGCACTGAAATGTAGACCTTCGTTTATGTTTTTGACCTGCACTGTACATGACGTGAAAACAGTTCGCTATTGAGGTTTGTCCATTAGCATGGACTCACTATGGGGAAGTCGTGGCCTAATGGTTAGGGAGTTGGGCTAGTAACCTGAAGGTTTCCGGTTCGATTCTCGCACCGGCAGGAATTGAAGGTGGGGATTATGAATAAACAGCACTCTCTCTGCCTTCGATACCATGACTGAGGTGCCCTTGAGCAAGGCACCGAACCCCAAATTGCTCCCCGGGCGCTGGAGCAATGGCTGCCCACTGCTCTGGGTGTGTGTTCACGGTGTGTGTGTGTGTGCGCGTTTGTTCACTATTCACTGCTGTGTGTGTGCACTTGGATGGGTTAAATGCAGAGCACCAATTTCGAGTATGGGTCACCATACTTGACAATACGTCACGACTTTCACTTTTTTTCGACTTTCACTAACTTTAACACTAGCTAGTTTTAGCCAGAGACACCTTGCTGAAGCACAAGAATGATATTAACGTTCTGCTTGAGCAGATGAAAACTTTAACATAATGAGAGTATGCCAACCAGAAAATGAACGTTTTCGTCTTCATTGGGATTAGGGTTGAATGCTTACGAACATTTGCTTCGGTTGGGTTTAAGAAATGAAATAAAATAAATTACATTGCCTATCCTCACAGGATAACTGGAATTAGTGTTACAAGTACCCCAAGCATATTGTTTTTCCATTTTTGTAGCATAAACATAACACCAATGAGAGCTTCGGATCTTCCAATGTTTCTCTATGGCGCTGAAATCTAAAGATGTCCGAGTTCCGGTCCCTGTGCAACTGATACTCGACTGCCATTGGCTCATCTGCGTTCAAGGGCAGGGGCTTACCAATAGGTCAATAATGTGAAAATGTTTGACTTATACTGTATGCTCAATGCAGTATATGTGTTTGCGAGTATGTGTTGAGGGCATAGAGAAAATTCCCACCTGGGAAACAAATTCATAAATAGTGTAGATCAGTGTTTGCATATTGTCCAACATTAAACAGATAACTCAAAACAGAGAGAGCTTGATGACAGTTTTAGTGAAAGTGACATTTGGCCAAGTATAGTGTCTCATACTCTGAATTTGTGCTCTGCATTCCATCCAAGTGCACACACATAGCAGTGAACACACACACACCCAGAGTAGTGCTGCGGATTCAGGGTTCGGTTCTTGTTAAAGGGTCTCACCTCAGTCGTAGTATTGAGGGTGGAAGAGAGCACTGTACATTCAGTCCTAAATTCACCTACAATCCCTGCCGGTACAGAGACTCAAACCCATGACCTTTGGGTTACAAGTCCAACTCTCTAACCATTAGGCCACATCCAGGGGAGAGTGTAATGCAAAGATGCTGCAGGCTGTGATGTAGCGCAAATCTTTGAACGAATGTTCCGAAGTGAAGTAAACTTCAACAGATTTCCTGTTCTCAGGGAGTAGGGAGCAATGAACACTGTGTAGGAAGAATGTCAGTTGGAACACAGTTCATGCATGGAGCTCTCTTCTAACAAGCTGATGATCTGAATCAGGTGTGTTAAACAAGACACACATGCAAAATATGCAGAACGGGGAGTCACGGGGACTGGAATTGAGAACTGCTGGCTTAGATGAATATTTAAATATGTGCTGTGTGCTTTCCTCTCAATAACAAAATAAACACCCAACACAAATAAGAAAACAGCAAGTATTTTTAAAGGAAGAATAAGAAAAGCATATAATCATAGCAATGTGGATATTTTAGCACAAACAAAAAAATTGGGACTAGTGAAGTCATATCATGATTATTTATATAGTATTCCATTCAATAGATTGTTTAAAAGCATGAGGTGAGGTCATGAAAACAGTGGCAGTGTCTCATTTCATCAAAACTACAGCTTCATTTTCTACTATAAAGAGGCTCTCCACTGTTCATGTTTTTAGTCTCATCTGACCTTGACGGACTCAACAGAAGAAATTAACTCTCCATGTGAAAGAACGAGGAGCCTAAGAGCCACACCTACCTATTACTCCATTGCAATGTACTAATGTGAGTACGACGGTGTTTGTGGTCAGGTAAGATGGTCAGGTAAAGAATAAAGAGGTAAAAGATATACAAAATATAATAATACAAATAAAAGAAGTGGTCATAAAGTTAAATCAGATGAAGCTTACTTTCATCTGTGGTGTGAAAGTAACATTGATTTCTAAAAGTCACATTTTCTACTCTTTAACAAAGAACACAAACAGGGTTAGACATTTACATGACTTTTCACATGTATGTATAAATGTAATGTTTTTATGACACTGAATTGTCTTTCTCCAGAGTGAAATTTTTCCTTTTACTAAACCTCTTTTCACACTATGGAAATCAGCATTTTCTTTCCAGAATGAGTTTGCAAATGCCGTTTCAGTTCTGTGTGATATGTGAAACTATTTTCACACTGAGGACACTTGTAATGCTTCTCTCCACTGTGAAGTCTCATGTGAATCTTAAGGTTTCCTTTAATGGTGAAGCTCTTTCCACACTGAGGGCACGTGAAAGGTTTCTCTCCAGTGTGAATTCTTATGTGATTCTCAAGGTTTGCTCTTTTTGTGAAACTCTTTTCACAGTGAGGGCACATGTAAGGCTTCTCCCCAATGTGATGCTGTAGATGATTCTTAAGGTGATTCCTGTCTGAGAAACTCATTGGGCACTTGCGACATCTAAAACATTTCTCTCCTGAGTGAATCCTCATGTGACGATTAAAGCCTTCTTTATATCTGAAACTCTTTCCACACGGACCACAAACAAAAGGCTTCTCTCCCTCGTGAATTCTCATGTGAGACTTAAGACCTTCTTTTCGAGTGAAGCTCTTCCCACACAGTTTGCAGGTGAAAGGTTTCTCTCCAGTATGATTTCTCATGTGGGCATCGAGGTCTTTTTTCTGTTTAAAACTCTTTCCACACTGAGAGCAGATGTACAACCTCTCTCCAGTGTGAACTCTCATGTGAATTTTAAGACTTCCTTTAATTGAGAAGCTCATCCCGCACAGTTCACAGGTGAAAGGTTTCTCTCCAGTGTGCATTTTCATGTGGGCATTAAGTGTTTTTTTCTGTGTAAAACTCTTTCCACACTGAGGACAAATGAATGGCTTCTCTCCAGCATGGATTTTTAAGTGGACGTTAAGGCTTTCTTTTCGAATGAAAGTTTTTCCACACTGTTGACAAGTAAAACGCTTCTCTCCAGTGTGAATTCTCATGTGGACTTTAAGGCTCTGTTTTTGACTGAAACTTTTTCCACACTGTTGGCAGGTGAAAGGCTTCTCTCCAGTGTGAACTCTGAAGTGAATTTTAAGATTTCCTTTTAGTGCAAAACTCTTCCCACACTGTTGGCAGGTGAAAGGGCTCTCTCCGGTGTGAACTCTCATGTGAATTTTAAGATTTCCTTTTAGTGCAAAACTTTTCCCACACTGTTGGCAAGTGAATGGGCTCTCTTCAGTGTGAACTCTCATCTGGACTTTAAGGTTCCTTGTTTCAGTTTTATGAGTCTGCGAATAACTAAAAGATTTGTCCCCAGTCATGAAATCGTGGCATTTCTCATACTGAATTTTCTCTTCCATTTCATGCAGTTCTTGACTCTCCTCTTTCAGTGGCATCAGGCCTAAGGTGAAAAGAAACAAAAACAAGTTAATGCTTGTTTAATGGCACAAAGCAACAGACATGAAAAAAAGATGTAAAGCATCAAATCCAACAACATGTATGCTAGATCCTATATCCGCTAGATAACTACAAATAGGTGTAAACTGTAATCTTCAAACCAAAACACAAGGCTATGAAATGACATGTTAGAAACAATACCAGACAATGAAAAATATAAACTGAGGGACTTACAAACACAATGATAATGAATACAGACGGCTGTGCTTGTTTTTTTAAAGATTTTGTTTTTGGCATTTTCACTTTTTTATTGAGAGTTTAAAAAGGAATGGAAGCGAAGTGGGACAGAAATAAGAGGACGGGATCAGGAAAGGTCCATGAGTCAAGACTCGAACTTGAGATGCCCAAAGCTCAAGAGCACTACAGTGCCTTGCGAAAGTATTCATACCCTCTCATTTTTTTCACGTTTTGTTATGTTGCTGCCTTATGTTAAACTGCTTTTAAATGACTATTTTTCCACATCAGTCTATATTCCATACTCCATAATGGTAAAGCAAAAAACATGTTTTTAACATCTTTGCAAATTTATTAAAAATAAAAAAACTTAAATGATTCCATTGCGTAAGTATTCATACCCTTATCTGGGACAGTTGAAATTTAGCTCAGGAGCATTCATATTGCTTGTAGATGTCACTACACTTTGAGTGGAGTTAACCTGTGGCAAATTCAATAGAATGGGTTTGATTTGGAAAGGCACACGTCTTAATAAAAGGTCTAACAGCTGATAATACATATCAGACCAAAAACCAAGCCCTGAGGTCCAAAGAACTGCATGTAGAGCTCAGAAACAGGGTTGCGTCAAGCCACACATGTGGGGAAGAGTTGAGAAAAAAAATTCTGCTTCACTGAAGGTTCACAGAAGCATGTAGTCTCTGTTACCCTTAATGGAAGACGTTTGAAACAACCAGGGCTCTTCCTAGAGCTGGCCTCCTGGCCAAACTGACCAATTGATGGAGAAGAGCTTTGGTTGGTGTGGTGACCAAGAACTTGATGGCCATTCTAGTTGAGCTCCATGATCATATGTGGAGACAGAAGAAACCTACAGAAGGACAAACATCACTGCAACACTCCACCGATCTGGGCTTTATGGCGGTGTGGCAAGACTCAATCCTCTCTTCAGTGTAGACACATGAAAACACACTTAGAATTTGCAAAAAAGCACCTAAAGCACCCTCAGACTGTGAGAAACAAGATTCTCTGGTCTGATGAACCTCAATTCCAAGCATCATGTTTGAAGGAAACCAGGTACTGCTCATCACCTGCAGAGTACCATCCCAAAAGTAAAATGGGCTGGTAGCACCCTCATGCTGTGGGGCTGTTTTTCAGCGGCAGGGACTGAGGGACTCATCAGAGTAGAAAAAAAGCTCAATGCACCAAAATATTGAGATAGCATTAATGAAAACCCAGTCCAGAGCATTCAGAACCTCAAACTGGGCAGAAGGTTCACCTTCCAACAGGACAATGGACCTGAACGCACAGCAAAAGTGGTTTATAGACAACTCTGTGAATGTCCTTGAGTGGCCCAGCCACAGCCTGAGCTTGAACCCAATGAAATATTTCTGGAGAAACCTGAAAATGTCTGTCTGCCCCCGTCCAAACTGACAGAGCTTGAGAGGTGAAGAGGTGAGGAGAAGAATGACAGATAATTGCCAAATGCTTATGAGCAAAGCTTGTCGCATCAAACAAAAAAGGCTTGAGGCTGTAAAGGTGCTTCAGCTATGTATTTAGTTAAGGGTATGGATACTTATGCAATGTACTTATTTCAGTTTTTTATTTTTTAATAAATTTACAAAGTTGTGACAATTCTGTTTTTGCTTTGTCAATATGGTGTACAAAGTGTAGATTGATGTGGGAAAAAAGTAATTTAAAGAAGTTTAACATAAGGCAGCAACATAAAAAAACATTAAAAAAATGAAGGGGTATAAATACTTTCGCAAGGCACTGTATATGTCGGCGTGCTGCCCAAAAGCCTATCGGCATCGACAGACAGCAGTGCTTGTTAAATAAACATCCATGTAAACAGATTAGTGGCAGGAAACTAGAACAAAGAGGAAGGTAACTGAAGACAAACTAAACCTCCATAAAAAGTAAACTAACACTGATAGAACACAATATTACACCCTCTCCAGGAAGGCACAACCAACTGAGGAGGGAGGGCAGGGGCTCTAGAGGAGGACAAGGGCTCGGCAAAGAGCTGGAGACTAGTGACAATGATGGCAGGAGAAACCAAGGTGGTGATGATTGTGGGAGGATCCAGGAGCAAGAGGAGCCAGGTGGTGACTCAGAGAGCAGCCAGAAAGACAGCCCACAGAGGGATCAAGATAGGGAGGAGCCATGGTGGAGACTTGGCTGACAGCGGATGACTGACAGAGATGGAGCCGTCGGCAAATGGGACTAGGGTGCAGACAGAGCTGATGAAACTGAACACGAATTGCTTTGGCAAACAAGGTGGAGCCACCACAATGAGCATCTGAGGTGGAGACAGAGTGCCAGAGGACTGGGGCAAAGCTGATGTGACTGAGGACCAAGATGGAGATGGAAGAAATGGGGATACGAAGCTTAGCTGAAGGCCCATAAGTCCATGACACTGACAGTGGACAAGGTGGAGCGGGTGGAGCCAGAGGAGCAGTAAGGAAGATGGTCTCTGGTAGAGCAGAGGGAGGGAGGAGCCTACAACAAGACGGAGTCTACAATTCGAGATGGAATGATGGGCACAGAAGCTCGAGGCAGAGTCATGGGTTCATTTTGACTGGGTGAATCTGGAGACCGGAAGTCTCCAGACTTCTCAACACAGCATTGTATTACAGGAAAAGTCCAGGGGCTGAAGGAAACCATTGGAAGCGGGTCTGACGGAGATGCTGAATCTTGCAATGGAGGTGGGAGACTGGTGGGGTGGGGGCTGGAAGGGAGAAGTGATGACACAAACTTGGTACAAGGTCAAGAAACTGGCTTAATTATGGGCAGGATCAGTGGTGACAATGAAGATGACGTTGGAGATAAAGCACTGGACAGGACCATTGGGATTCAACAGAGGGTCCATATCCAGTTCCTCAAAATGACCAGTAAAGGTAAGTAACAGCTCACCCTTAGTGGTGGAATCGTGGGTGGGGCCCTCTATTTCCTTAAACTCCACAAGCACTTCCATGGTGGCACATGATTTTGCCGGCTCACACACTTGGACAGACTCACTGTGGGGCTTGGGCTCTGGCTCAATGCCCACGGTGAGCATGAGCTCCCTATCTGCTCTGGCATCATAAACAAGTAGCAGGGTGTACACTAGCTGGGCTCTGGACTCGGCTGCATGACAGGTGCAAAGTGGAGCTTCTTCCTCTTCACCCACGGTAAAAGAAGCTCCATCCACCCACAATGCAAAGTTGGTGTACTCCTTCAATGTCCAGCAGGTATTCCCCTCTGACATCAGGAGGGATTTCACCATCTAGCCCACACCTGAAGCCCTCCATGAGGGTGATATAATCACACCTTGCTCGGTGGCAGATGTTTACAAATTCCTCCATGTTCCTTGGTATCACGGTCATCTTGAAAAATAAAAATCATGACTCCTCTAGTCCAAGCAACACTCCTCACTGGGGCAACGTTAATTGTCCATGTTTTCTTATGAGGTCCGGTATTCTGAGATCTTAGAGAAGCAATTGTTGTTTCCATCAATCTGGGAAAGGTAATATGGCCATTTCCAAACTATTTACGGTGTGTTCACACTTGTCATGTTTGGTTTGATTAAAACGAGCTCTGGTGCAATTGCTCAGTTGGTGCGGTTCATTTGAGTAAGTGTGAACACTGCCATCTGAACCCTGATGCACATCAAACAAGCAGACCAACACCACTAAAAAGATGGGTCTCGGTCCGCTTCCAAACAAACTCTGGTGTGGTTATAATAATAATAATAATAATAATAATAATAATAATTTGTTACATTTATATAGCGCTTTTCTGGGTACTCAAAGCACTTTAACATGGAAGGGGGGAATGAAATATGAATGCAACACGACTAAAAACTTCTAGACGAACCAAAAACAGGATGTAATGACAAGATCCGGCATGATTTGATGATGCAAGAATGAGCGGTGTATCCAAAACAAAATGAGCAGAGGACAAACATGGAGCCACAAGGTAAAGTGCCTTTTATGAGCTCTTTTATGAGGAGGTGGTAAAAATAAAACCATATGTACACGCAACGAGCGTGCCTAGTACAGCAGACGGCATTAGGTGTGTTCGACTTAAAGCGGCACTCTGCAGACTGATCGGTGAATGGGTACTTTGATGTCATACACTGATCGGTCTGCACAGTGCTTTAAGTTGAGCACACCTATTTTTTTTGAGATGTTCGGTAAGTCCTGTCACAAAATATACATCATTCAACATAACCAATCAGGTTGTGAACGTATCATTATGCCTTTAGGTCTGGTATCTTTAGGTTCGCTGTTAAAAATTCCAGTGTGAAAGCTAAGCAGACCAGGACAAAATGTATTGATTTCTTTTTTTGGTCCAGACCAAACGAGCCAAGAGAACCAAACTACAATTGTGAACGCACCCTTAAAGTCCATCATTCTACAGTGAGGAAGATTAATCACAACTGCAAGACATTCAAAACAGACAGCAATCTTCCCAAGAGTGGACGTCCCAGCAAATTCATCCCAAGATCAGACCGTGTAATGCTCAGAGAAATTGCAGACAACCCAAGAACTTCACCTCAGTCTCTACAGGCCTCAGTTAAGATGTTAAATGCTAAAGTTTGTGACAGTACAATTAGAATAAGACCAGACAAGTATGGCATATTTGGAAGGGTTGCCATGATGAAGCATCTTTTCTCTAAAAAAGAAACAATGGCAGGAAAGCAGAGGTTTGAAAAGTTGCATCTGAACAAACAACAAGACTTCTGGAACAAAGGGCCATATGTATATGTATCTTGTACAAACTTGTCATATACATGTTATATGTTCAGAAATAATACAAGGAAAATGCTTTAAAAATTCTCAAAAGTCAAGATAATTCGAATTCAGAATGACTGAAGGTATAACAACAGTAGACTTATTAACTATAAAGGTTCTGTAAAAACAATGAACAGCGGCTGTCACCATGGTCCAACCATAAAACATCATACAGTAACACAGTAGTACATACACTAGAAGTTCTTTACAGGTTTTTTTATTCAGTTGCGCTGCTTTTCCATTGTTTTTCTATATAAACATGGACGCGTTTGACTGTTGCGCTCGCGTCACTTGCAGCGTCTCATGCGTGAAATGACATTCTAAAAACGAGACACTCAAGTTAAAAGTTCAACTCCCATCTTCTTGCATTTTTTCCTATTCCACTGCCCACGTCACATCTTTGTCAACACAAAAGCACATTCTGTGTGGATGGCACTTAGTGATATATTCTACTTATGGTCCTTCACAAAGCGCATCACACGTGAGCGGTTAATCATGTGCGCCGACATGCGGTGGGATTGTTCTTTTCTCTTTATTGTTATCATTGCCATATTGTCAAAGTATCTAATTATAACGTTTGGTAATATTTCTATTCAAAATTGTGATTCCTTGATTTCTAAAAAACAAAATCATGGCAAAACATTAAATTTGAATTAATCAATAAAATTGGAAAAAAAAATCACCCAGCCCAGCTTCAGGACTACTAGAAAGCTAAATTTTCATCAGGGTTGGACAAGGGCATGGGAAGTAGGGTTGCTGAGGGTACTGCAACACCCCATTTTTACAGGATAGTAAATGCAGTGCTAATTCTTTTTTTTTTCTTTTTTCATTTGCATTTATTTATTTTTTTTATCATTTAGTACTTTATTTGTAATAAAAATTTTAAGTGGGCAATAAAAAGTGTTTATTTCCTTTATTATTTATTTAAAACGTCATATTGTGACTTTTACAGCATTCGTAGAATTTGTCCGTTCTGCTCTTGAGCACAAGGCCAACTTCTGAGTTCTGTAAGGTAGGCAGGCACACATTTTTTTTTGTGTTTGTTTTTATTTCCTGTCACTGTGCAGGCTCTCGGTTTTTAATGTATTTAGACTGGTTCGTTGCATTACGATTGTAAGCAGCATTGATTGTCAAATGTAATGTGCACTTAAATGTTTTTGTGTATGCTGTTTAACAAACATTCTCACAAATACTCCTGTTGAGTTTCAGAGTTTTGACGTGTTTTATAGACTCTGTATTAACATCGTGGTGACCCCAGCCTAGCTTAGACTAGCCTAGCCCGGAGTGCAAACACAAACGGGTCATTCCTGGTGTCCAGTGCTTTTTTTGATGTTTTACATCTCACTATCATGATTACACACAAGTTATTTTAAAAGGGGTCATGAACTGAGAAACAAAAATTAAGTTTCAGAACTCAAAACTTTCTTGTTAGTCCAAAAACAGCTTAAATTGAAGGCAGCACTCTGTGATGTAATAGTGTGGATAAGCACTGCCTCTGAAGAAGAACATCAACGCCTGCTTCTACATCACTGACTGTTTAGCCCCGCCCACCAATTCACACATCTAGTGTTTACGAGAGAGGCAAATGCACAGATCTTCGCAGAAACCAAACAATAAACTTCACTCCAAATACAACAAGACGCTGTGCAGTGCCAAGTTGTGGAAAAACAGTCTTTTCACTATTGGTCCCAGTGTTAGGAAAGAGTGAAAGAACTTTATTTTTAATGAAGATCCAGAGCGCATTAGTAAGAACTCGGTCCTTTGTTCACTTCATTTTTACCATGGATTTGTTTACAAACAAGGCACAATGAGAAGCAGGATTTTCAGAAAGATTTAAACTAAAAGAGGATGCTGTGCCGACTATATTGAATCTGACAGTAATGTCGCAACACAAGTGAGTAAATGTTTTTATTACATGATAACTATTGTTTTGTCTGTTAAACGGATCATTTGATATGAGTATTTATGTGTTTTTAACATAAATCACAGCAGTGTCCATCTGTGAAGGATGTAGGCTGTCAAACATACACAAGTATTAGCCAATCATAGCAGTGGGCTTTTACTTCCGAGTCTACAATGCACCACTCCTATTCAAACAGTGTGTTCTGATAAAAGGGGTCAAAAATTATGTTTTTAAATTGTTTTTTTGATGTAAAAATCTTGATAATATTATAAGGGGACTGCAGAGAACAGTACAAAATAAAATAAAAACAGGCAGTTCATGACCCCTTTAAAATTTGCATTTGATTTTTTACATTTTATGATGTCAGAAAGGCACAGAATATCAGGAATGAGCGGCAGGAGTGAAACACAGATTGCAGGAACAGGCAACGGTCAGATATTCAGCTTGAGCGGGATCCAGAAAACAGTCCTGTGCAGGACTATAACCCACAGACTGACCCAGGAGAACTGGATAATTACAGACAGACCTCAAACCTGCCATTCATCTATAACTTACTCTGAAAAACACCGTCCTCTCAGCTATACTGTGAAGTTTTGAATATTATCAGTTCCCTTGTGCATCACAGGAAAATGTGACAAAACAACATTTATTACATTTCTTTGAGGAGTAAAGGTGTTTTAATCTGTGTGTCTGGAAAGAAAGTAGTTTACAAACCCTGAATTAATAAAGTGATTTTGAGGATGACTAAAAAAATAAAATTATAGACAACAAATCTCACTCACATTCATGGTTTGCTTTTTGCAAGTGGATTTGTAGATATTGTTGAAAAACTAAGTGATAGAAATGAATGATTTTCATTGTTTTTAATTCAGAAGTAGATATTGGGTTTAATGTTACACAAAATACTTGTTTTGGCTATTTATTGTTTATCATCATTTAATGTGTGACCAAATATATATAAATAATGAGACAAATAACAGAGATAAAAAAGATGCATGACAGAATGACTGAAGAAAGACTTTGAGAATGAAAACCAACCTGTTTGTTCCTCAGTATCTTCATGTTTAACTCTGAACGCTTCTTCAATCTTCATGTCTTCATTCTCCTCTTTAATAAACGCCATCTTTATAACAGTGTGTCGTGGATCTCAGTCGCTTCAGCAGGAGTTTTTCTGTGTTTAAGATGAAAATAATTAACAGACAGAAAAATAAACCCAAACTCAATCAGCTCTAGTTCAGTAGTCAGCACACTAGTAAGAGACTCAGAGAGAGAGTTAATGGACTTAAATGACCTGATTAGACAAAAAAACACTCAAAACTAGCACTACAAATTATTGAAAGAATGCAAATTATGCAGAATCTTAACAACTTAATGGAAACACACCTAATTCACATTTGTATTTTGTTTTTGTTTGTTTTTTCTCCTTTTTGTGAACTTTGAATAGATTTGCTTCAGGTTTGGATGAAAACCCAGCTACTGTTTTGAGTTTCTAAAAGCTCTATTTGTTTATCATGACTTGTCAGTGAGCAAACAGCATGTTTGTGATGAACAGGGACTGAAATGAGATGCACATCTTCTCTTACTCATGTTTACTCACAAAAACTGTTCATTATTGTAATTAGAAACATTACAGTGTTACATGCATTAACTATTAACTCTTTTCAGAGTTCTCCATATAAACATCCAAATGAGTTATTTTTATTTAAACACTTTAAATGACTAAAAACAAACCTTTCTTCAGCAGAATCACAGATACAGGAGAGCGGCGCAGCCTTATGAAGTCATGTCGCCTCATCAAAATAAAAGTCCTGTTCTCAGGCTAAAAATAATAATAGAAATTAACATACATTCAAATGGTCAGATAATGGGTTTATTTAAAGGATAAATCACAGATTTTCAAACCTATAAATACCATTAATATATATTTTTAAAAGCTTCTGGCTTATATCTAAATGTAAGCAAGTGTTAAGTGAGCATTTGTGATATTCTCAATCATGACTAAATCTTGATCCTCATATAACAAAGAATTTGAAAGAACTGTGGAATATTGCAAACTCAGAACGAATTTGTTGTTTATAATTTAGTTTGTGGTTGCAGTGAGATCTACTCACCACAGCTGAATCCTTATCATGATTTATATATCCACTTTATTTCATCTCAGTTTCTGCACAGAATATAAGGGCTATAAATAAAATCAGATTTCCTCTTTGTTTTGGGAAACTGCATTATATTAAAGAGTCGGGACTGTAAAGAACTACATTGAGGGGTTTAAAACAATTGATTTTGATTGTCTGAATGGAAAACTTATATAAAATGTTTAAAATCATTTACATTTACATCAATCAGAAATGTAACTGTATAAATCACAGGGGTACAGAAATACGTTATGAATTTAGTGAAGTTTTGTAAAGAAAATACCTTCAGTATCCACTTGCACCTGTAGAAACTGAGCTGAAGATCAGGAGACTCTGTGAATCAGGTTCTTGATGGAGATCAAACTGTGGCGCTGCAGTCATGAAGTCTGACTAAAGCAGAGAAACGCTGTAGTTTGATTTAGATTTCAGTCCTTACAGGTGAAGACAAGCAAACAAAGCACTCAAAGGATGTCAGCAGTTATAGGAAGCACTCAGACTCATCAGCAGATCTACAGACTCATTATCATAGAGATCAGCCGCTGCATTCACACTCAACTCAGGAACAATCACACCAATTAAACAAATGAGACAGAAACATCAACAGACAATAAAGACAAAAGATGATTTACATTTGTATTCACACACACCTCAAGCAGAAGTGATTTATTTTAAAAATTTAAGTGACATTTATCCTCATGCTGATTTTCTAAGGCTACGATTTAGCATTAACTAAAATAATTGTCTTTTGTAGTTACATTTAATTTCTATTAAAAACTTTAACCTTCCAAAAAAGTGCACAATAAACAGGCAAGACAAGTTTATTTATATAGCATGTGATACACAATAGTAATTCAAAGTGAAAGTCGTGACGTTATTGTCAAGTATGGTGACCCATACTCGAAATTGGTGCTCTGCATTTAACCCATCCAAGTGCACACACACAGCAGTGAGTAGTGAACACACACACACACAGTGAACACACACCCGGAGCAGTGGGCAGCCATTGCTCCAGCGCCCGGGGAGCAAGTGGGGGTTCGGTGCCTTGCTCAAGGGCACCTCAGTCATGGTATCGAAGGCAGAGAGAGTGCTGTTTGTTCACAATCCCCACCTTCAATTCCTGCTGGTGCGAGAATCGAACCGGCAACCTTCAGGTTACAAGCCCGACTCCCTAACCATCAGGCCACGACTTCCCCAAAGTGCTTTACATAAAAGGAATTAAAATAATCATAAAAATAAAAACTGATTTAAACATTGATTTAAAATGAATTAAAACAGCTAAGAATAAAAGATGATTACACATTAAATACAGTGCAATCAGTTTGGATGTAGCACAGTGCTCATTCAATAAATGCACAGCTAAACAGATGAGTTTTGAGTCTAGATTTAAATGTGGCTAATGTTTTCCCCTTGTTTTGTGTGAACCCTTGGTATTTCTAACTGACTCGATCCTAATGATCTGAGTGGTCTGTTAGATTTATATTCAGTGAGCATATCTGCAATGTATTTAGGTCCTAGGCCATTGAGTGATTTATAAACGAGTAAAATTATTTTAAAATCAATCCTAAATGTAACTGGAAGCCAGTGTAAGGACCTGAGGACTGGTGTGATATGCTCAGATTTTCTGGTTCTAGTCAGAATCCTGGCAGCAGCATTCTGAATGAGCTGCAGCTGTCTAATGGTCTTCTTTGGAAGGCCGGTGAGGAGATCATTATAATAATCCACCCTGCTGGTGATAAAGGCATGAACAAGTTTCTCCAAATCTTGACTGGAAACCAAACATCTAATTCTTCCAATGTTTTTGAGATGATAGTTTGCTAATTTAGTTACTGCTTTGACATGACTACTAAATCTAAGGTCTGTCTCCAGAATCACCCCAAGATTCTTGAGTTGAGTTTTAGTTGTTTGACCCCTAGAGTCAAGGTATGCATTCACCTTGAGAACTTCATCTTTGTTTCCAAATGCAATGACTTCAGTTTTCTCCTTGTTTAACTGAAGAAAGTTCTGGCACATCCAACTGTTAATTTCATCAATGCATTGGCAGAGGGAGTCAATGGGGGCTATAGTCATTTGGAGATAAGGCTAGGTAAATCTGGGTATCATCAGCAGAGCTGTGATAGGCAATTTGGTTCCTTCTCATTTTTTGACTTAATGGGAGCATATACAGGCTAAACAAGAGCTGTGCAAGAATTGAGCCTTGTGGGACTCCACATGTCATGGACGTCCACTTAGACTTATGCTCTCCTATACTCACATAATAACCTCCCCCTTGTAAGACCATCCCAGAAAGCCAGACCCAGTTTTCCAGTCTCTCTAGAAGTATGTTATGATCGACAGTGTCAAACTCAACACTGAGATCTAGTAGTACCAGCACTTATATTTTGCCAGAATCAGAATTAAAGTGAATATCATTTATTATCTTTATAAGTGCTGTCTCTGTGCTGTGATGCAGTCGGAAACTGTCGTTAAACCTAGATAAATGTGTGCTGTATCCAATAGTTTGGGCGGAAAGTGGAAGCTAAAGCGAGCTTTGGAGGACATGGAGACGCCAACGTAATCACTTGCATTTTTTCAGTGGATACGTGTCATTTTTGCTCATAAAGGTAAGAGTAATACATCATTCGGAACTGTGAAGAGTCTACTTTTATTTGTGTGCACTCACAATGTCAACAAAATGTTGTGCTTTATAAAATAAACAAACATGATGCGCTTTCTGCCGTCTCGTTTTAAACAGGGGCGCTTCACAAAAATGAACTGAAACTCAGCGAATACATGCCTCACAGACATAATAAATATATCCATAGAAAGCTTTAAATTACTACTTAACAAAATAAAACTAATCGAAAACAAAAACTCTTTCATTATAATCATAATCATAATCCAATGCACTTCTCTCTAAATGCGCGTCTAATAAGGAGATGATGAGTCAGGATTGGCAATTTCATCCTTGCGACACAGACTCAGAAAACACTAGTTTATTAGTAGATAATTTGAATATCTCCTTACTATTTCCCCCTGACACATTCATGGTAATTACTTTTGCTGGGGCTTTGCGGCAAGCTTAAGCCTATTGCGTGCATTTGAACACAGAACTCTTCAGCTGCGCTGACGGCACACATGCTTCTGCGGGACTCTAATCACCGTCGAGCCACTCATGACAGTCACGGCAGCACGGTCTCGTGTTGTTTCCACCAGCACCGCAATTTTTTTGCATAACTAATTGATGGATGTCTAAAATATAAAAATAAGGAGAAGCCTAAAATAGGCCCAAGGCCCGGCCCGCGTCTGAACTATGATGTGAAAATTAGCCCGTTGCCAACCTATTCTGACAGAATGGACACAGAGACTGAATCAGATATATATATTTGAGAAAATGACTGTGGACATACAGCTGAAATCTGACATTTTCCAACAGAACTGGGCACTAATCGAAACATATTTGCGTGATATTTGAAATGTTGTCAAGGGTTTTTTTTTTTTTATTGTAGTTATTGTATTTGTATTTATTTAAAGTTATTTTACTATTTTATTTATTTGTTTTTTTAAGCTGTCTTTGCTTGTTCCATTTTGAATGGTTAATTGTTTATCTTATTTATTCTTCATTTAGGTTTTTTTTTTGTATTATATTTATTTTTTATTATTTTTTTGAGTGTTAATATTTTAAGTACATTTTATGTGTATTTTGTTATGTTTATAAAAAAAAAAAAGTTTAATAAAAACAGTTCAAAATAAAAAAATTAAAAAAAAAAAAAAAAAAAATTAGCCCATTGCCCGGCCCTAGGGACGTAAAAAAGTCAGGGCCTGTTGGGCCTGTGTTGAAATGTAGGGCTCTACAACAGTTATGCTAACAACATTTAGCTGAAGATAATGAGGAAATTACATCACTCCCTTTGCCAAGTGCATTCCAAATGCTACATAATTGCACGCACGTGTAGGGCTGTGACGGTGGCAGATTTTTACCACCGAGGTGGTAATAGACCAACTAACCCCAAGGGGTGCAGTGTTGTGATATATATATATATATATATATATATATATATATATATATATATATATATATATATTATTATTTTTTATTTTTTTTTTTTTTTGAAATGCAAAAAAATGAACACGCAGCCTGCAAAACACTAAAATAAATATCAAAGATATAATACAGTTAAATAGTGAAGTTAAATACACCCTGTCTATCGAACATGAGCGGCGCAGCGAGTCTTGACAAAATACTACAGAACAGTGATGCTCTCTACAATGGATGCGGCGTAACATGACACGACAAATCCCCCACAGTAAACTGCCTCATCCTATTCATGACGTACTGACACAAAGTTCAAATGTCCTGACAGTAGTGATGGAAATTTTGATTCTTTCCAGGGAATCGTTCATTTTCAGTTCGTTCACCAAAATAATTCGTTCAGATTCGTTCACTGATTCGTTCAGTAACCATTTCTTCAAATTACATATATACGCCAGCAGGGGGCGAAAAAAGAGTGTCTTATGTGTCATGTCTAAAGTCAACGATTGTACTGCATTACCACTTGTTGCAAAAAACTGATTTGACTTTATTAAAATGTGTAATCAACTCATTAAATAAATAAAATAAGGTTCAGATGACCAAAACATAAGGTTTTCTTGCATAATTAACTTTTTAATTGTTTGGTCGGACTTTTACACATTCATAAATCGTGGAGTTATGTTCTGTAGCCTATGTTAAATATGAATATATATAAACAAGCGTATATGTGCACAGTACCACAGTACCTGCTGCGCTTTGCATCCACTTTCTGCTGATTGCTGAACGAGACTGACTCACATGCTAAAATGACCGACCTACCCAGTACACATTCATTCACGAACGACATGTCATGTCCCAGTTTGTTCAATTCATTCATGAATGAGATCTCTCTCTCGTTCAGACTCAAAACAGTGACTCAGTCAGTGATGGGCTTATTCGTTCAGTAGATCCAACCAATCACATGCCCCTTCACAGCCCGAACTGGAATGCTATTCACTGACGTGACGCAAATGAGACCTAACCAATACTGTCACATTTTTTTAGAAAAGTGCATGACATGACTCAAACGTAATGAAGTAATTTTTATTTAAAAGAAGAAAACTGTTCAAACATAAAACAACAATAAAAAATAAATATTACAAAATGCACACAAAACACCAGTGCTTACAGTAGCCTACTCTGTACAGTAGTCAAGTAAACTGTTCAAAGTGCAAAATATATCAAGTATAGTGCAAAGTATCCAAGTATATACACAGTAGGGCAACATTTAAAAAGAGTATAAAATAAAATATAAGAAACACTGGTAAAGAGTAGTATAAAGTTTAATCAAGTAAACAAATGTACATTTTAAGTTTCTCTCCAAATGTAATAGAAGCAGGTAAACAGTAGTGCAAATAAAGACTAAATTAAAACTAAACAGTATTTAGAGTGCAAAAAATTACAAAAAAGAACTCCAAAACACAGTAGTGCAAAAATACAAAACAAAGCTGCATGGAAAAAAAGACCCTGACACATAAGCATTAAAATAACTCCATACTGCACTTCTCTTTCTGGTGACACTCATTTTGAAGTCAGCAGCCACTTAGCTCAAATCAAGTTAAAAAAATGACAATGTTAATCTGTCTGTGTTACATTTAACAAACAGTGCGTTATTACACTGTTTTCATTACAATGGTTAAGTGTAATTTTTTTCTTTGCTGCAAATATACCAACACAAGCCGAGTTCTCTCGTTCAACAACTGGTTCTTTTCATTCAGGAACGAGATATACCAGTTCAGTCATTTCGTTCACGAACGAGATCTCTCTCTCGTTCAGACTCAAAACAGCGACTCGGTCAGTGATGGGCGTATTCGTTCACTAGTACATTCAACAAATCACATGTTCCGTCACATCTCATACTCGAAGGCTATTGGCTCGAGGTTTAGTCATTCTTTGACAGGGTGAAACAGTCCTAACTACTACCCGGTTCACTGATGTGCGCATGCGCTGCTAATAGCGCCGCGCTGCTGCGGACAGAGGAATTTCAGTGAACGAGAAATATAAGTCAATGGATTACGTGAAAGAGAACGATTCGTTCACTTAAAAGATTCGTTCAAAAAAAACGATTCATTCACGAACGTAACATCACTACCTGACAGACTCAACCTGTCGAGCTGCGATGTGGCGTGACAACCGTCACATCCGATAGACACTTTCACTGTTCCGCCACCAAGAAAGCAGGCACGTTAACTCCTCGTCTGCACGCGCTCTCTGTGGAATAGGAATCGCGGCGTATGTTGCCACACTCATCTTCCATTTACCGCTGTCTCGTTTGTATTTGGCCAGTTTGGACAAAGCCTCACCAATAAAAAGCTGACCAGCCGAGCGATTCCGATCACGTGAACTTGAAGACACTTATACAAACGCGGATGGGTGACATAAAGGGAGATGGCTCCAGATCTGCAATGTAGTATGGTTTCCCAACAAGGTCCATCGCTCAACACTAAATTAATTTTCTGAATGCAAATTAAACTCTATTTTCCTGCGCTCAAACCTGCCAATCTAAAGGAAACACCGTGTATAGCTTTTGAGGTAATTTGTGAATTAGCATAGACTTACAGTCTAAATAAAACAATTTGCAACTATTATTATTACATTTGTATACAAAACTTTGTTTTATGCTTGTTATAGTGTGTGTGACGTCACGTGCACTACCGCCAGTGGCACTAGACAACGGTGACGCGGTTGTCACGCGACCGTCACAGCCCTACGCACGTGCCCTGCTCACTCTAAAGTCCCCACTCCAAGGGCTCAACCCTTCAAAGGGAGTAGGGCATAGGGATGATCACTTCCATTTGGAATTTGCCCTGTGAACCATTCGGTACGATTACACCTATCGTTACACCCATACAAACGATAAGATGCTCCGAACACAACAAAACGCTATGTAGTGCCAAGTTGTGTAAAAACAGTGTTTGTGTTGCCTTCCTTCTGATCAACATTAGGAAAGAGTGTATGAGCTTTATTTTTAATTAAGCTCCAGACCATGTCAGTAAGAAGTAGGTCCTTTGTTCACTTCATTTTACCACGGTTTCATTTACAAACAAAGCACAATTCAACACGAGATATTCAGAAAGATTTCAACTTAAAACGACGATGCTGTGCCGACTATATTGGAGCCGACAGTAATGCCGCACCACACAAATGTAAGTGTTTTCATTACGTGGTCACTATTGCCTTGTCTTATTACAGATCATTTGATATGTACTGAGTATTTATGCGTTTTTGACCTCACAGCAGCGTCTATCTATGAGGAATTTCGTTGTCAAAAAAACTGTTAGCCAATAATAGCAGTGGTATCAGCTTCTGTGAACAGAAAATCTTGCCTACTTTCAATTGATTGGCCATCTGAATTATTTTGACATTGACGAGCATTATTGGCCACACACATCTGTAGACTAACGCAGGTTAATTCTCACATTTTAATAGTATTTACAGCTCCTAAAAAGCTGTATGACTATGAGGAATGATTACCTCAAAATGTATGTTGGTATGCAGTTTTCTCTATTGGTCACGTGCTAGTGATTATCCCTCTGCGTGCCATAGGTTGCCATCCCCTGGTCTAAATTAAAGGGTGTCTGCTTAATATTTGAAACTATAGCAAAAAAGATGGTCAGGTGAAGAATAAAGAGTTAAAGGATATAAAAGATGGTCAGGTGAAGAATAAAGAGTTAAATGATATAAAAATGTAATAATACAAATAAAACAAGGGGTCAAAGTTAAATCAGATGAAGCTCACTTTCAGCTCTGGTATGAAAGTTTAAGAAATTAAAGATTTAAATAAGATACACATTTTCTATTGCCATACTCTTTAACTGTTGGGATCACCAGCTGGAGTGTCCATGAGCTCTTCCAGAGGGCACTCCACCTCACACTGTTGTCACTCCCTCAAACTACATTCTCCATAATCCTTTGCCTGGACTCTCAATCATTGATTGCATTCACCTGTGTCTTGTTACCTCATCAGTCTCGCCCTATTTAAAGCCTGGTTTTTCACTCATTCAGTGCTTAGTCTTATTGATGTCACTCTGCTGTTCTTAGCCCTCGGATTCTGGTTCCTTTGCTCTATATTTGTTTGGACTGACTGCCCCGTGTATGGCCTTATGCCTGTTTGTGGACTACAGATTCTGGATTACCCTTCAATAAAGAGCAGTATTTGGATCCTCAACCTTTGTGTAGATCGTGACATTAACAAAGAACACAAACAGAGTTTGACATTTACATGACTTTTCATATGTATGATTTTATTAGACTGAACTGTCTTTCTCCAGAGTGAAATTTTTCCTTTTCCCAAACCTCGTCCCACTATGGAAATCAGCTTTTTCTTTCCAGCATGAGTTTGCAAATGCCGTTTCAGTTCTATGTGATATGTGAAGCTTTTTTCACACTGATGACACTTGTAATGCTTCTTTCCAGTGTGAACTCTAATGTGAATCTTAAAGTTTCCTTTAATTGTGAAGCTCTTTCCACACTGAGGGCAGGTAAAAGGTTTCTCTCCAGTGTGAATTCTTATGTGATTATCAAGGTTTGCTCTGTGTGTGAAACTCTTTCTCACGGTAAGGGCATGTGTGAGGCTTCTCTGTGATGTGAATATTTACATTATTCTTAAGGTGATTCCCGTCTGAGAAACTCATTGGGCACTTGCAACATCTAAACCATTTCTCTCCTGAGTGAAACCTCATGTGACGATTAAAGCATTCTTTATATATGAAAATCTTTCCACACGGACCACAAACAATAGGCTTCTCTGCCTTGTGAATTGTCATGTGAGTCTTAAGATTTTCTTTTTGTCTGAAGCTCCTCCCACACAGTTTGCAGGTGTAAGGTTTCTCTCCGGTATGAACTCCTAAGTGGGCATTAAGTTTATGTTTCACTGTAAATCTCTTTCCACACCGAGGGCAAATGAACGGCTTCTCTCCAGAACGGACTTTTAAGTGGACTTTAAGGATATCTTTTCGACTGAAACTTTTTCCACACTGTTGACAGGTGAAAGGCTTCTCTCCAGTGTGAATTCTCATGTGGACATTTAGGTTCGTCTTTCGACTGAAACTTTTTCCACACTGTTGGCAGATGAAAGGGCTCTCTTCAGTGTGAACTTTCTCTTCCATTTCATTCAGTTCTTGACCCTCCTCTTTCAGTGGCATCAGGTCTAAGGTGAAAAGAAACAAAAACAAGTTAACACTGGTTTAATGGCTCAAACCAACAGACATGAAAAGATGATGTAAAACATCAAGTCCAACGTGTATGCTAGATCCTATACCTTCTAACCAATTACAAAAGGTGTAACCTGTAATCTCAAAACCAAAACACAAGGTTATGAAACTGCATGTTAGATACAAACAGTACTGGACAATTAATGAAATAAAGGAGGACTTACACAATGATAGAGACTACAGACAGCTGTGGTTGTTTTTTTTTTAGGATTTGGTTTTGGCATTTTCACTCTTTTATTGAGAGTTTAAAAAGGAAAGGAAGAGAAGTGGGAAAGAAAGGAAGGGGAAGGGGAAGGGATCGGGGAAAGGTCCACGAGTCAAGACTCAAACTTTGGACGCCCAAAGTGCAACAGCACTATATGTCAATGTGCTCCCCATAAGGCTATCGGCGTCAACAGACAGCAGTGCTTGTTAAATAAACATCCATGACAACAGATTGGTGGTGGGAAACAAGAACTAAGCAAGCAGGTAACTGAAGACAACCTAAACCTCGATGAAAATTAACACTGATAGAACATGATATTACACACCCTCCAGGAAGGCGCATCCAACTGAGGAGGGAGGGCAGGGGCTCTAGAGGAGGACAAGGGCTCGGCAAAGAGCTGGAGACTAGTGACAATGATGGCAGGAGAAACCAAGGTGGTGATGATTGTGGGAGGATCCAGGAGCAAGAGGAGCCAGGTGGTGACTCAGAGAGCAGCCAGAAAGACAGCCCACAGAGGGATCAAGATAGGAAGGAGCCATGGTGGAGACTTGGCTGACGGCGGATGACTGACAGAGATGGAGCCATTGGCAAATGGGACTAGGGTGCAGACAGAGCTGATAAAACTGAACACTAATTGCTTGGCAACCAAGGCTGAGCCACCTCAACGACATCTAAGACTTTGTTCACACTGCAGGTCTTAATGCTCAGATCAGATTTTTTGCTGAAATCAGATTTTTTTGCGCTGTTGTTCACATTGTCATTTAAATGCGACTGCCATCAGTCTCATGTGTGAACCGTATACGGCCCTGAAGTGACCCGCATGCGCAGAAGAAGACGTGACATCAGACGCAGCGCACTGTGTTTGCGGAAATAAAAATGGATGCTGCTCGTGTTAGCGTGTGTTTAGCAATTTTTAAGTTAATGTGCAATCGGAGCCTAAATAACGAAGTGATAAGAAGAAGAATATTAAGAAGAAGGAGAGCACCATTTCCTCCAGCGCAGAATTGTGACGTCTGTCACATTTCAATGACGTAAAAATCGCATGAAATGCGACATGGCCATTCAGACTGAAGTCGCACTGCAAAACATCGGATATGTATCCGATTTAGGACCACATATGAAAGTGGCCTGGGCCTGATTTGAAAAAATCGGATTTGTGGCTGTTCAGACTGTCATAAGAAAATCAGATATGGGTCACATTTGGGCAAAAAGTCGGATTTGGGCCACTTTAGCCTGCAGTGTGAACTAAGCCTAAGGTGGAGACAGAGTTGTTTGGGAGGCAGACACACTCTGTCAGTTTAAATCTAGATTAAAGACCCATCTCTTTAACCTGGTTTACACATAACACACTATCACATTTCTATAATTCAAATCCGTTAAAGGATTGTTAGGCTGCACTAATTAGGTCAACTGGAACTGGTAACACCTCCCATAACACCCAATTTACTTGTTACATGGTAAGAAGAATGGCATCTACACTAATATTAGTCTGTTTCTTTCTTATTCCGAGGTCACTGTAGTCGCCCAGATCCAGACTCGATGGCCATCGGCCCAAGACCATGGGAACCAGACGAGTCCTATGCTCAATTCTGACTTGTGTTGCAGTCTGGAATTAAACAACGCCATGCTGGTTTCATCTGGCCAGAGGAGAACTGGTCCCCGACTGTGCATGGTTTCTCTCAAGGTTTTTTTCCCTCTCCACTTCTGTTTTGGTGGAATTTGATGGAGTTTTGGTTCCTTGGCTTGCTTAGCTGGGGACACTTAATTTCTGCCAATATTGTTGACTTGATTGCGCAGATACTATTGGAACTTAAGTAAGCTGGACAATGACATCACTTAATCATGATGAACTGACTTAAACTGGAAAATTGAGTGTTTACTATTACCCTCTTGCATTATCGCTTATGCATTATTTATTTTTACTTATCAACACAGCATTGTATTACAGGAAAAGTCCAGGGGTTAAAGGGAACCAGCAATGGCAGATCTGATGGAGATGCTGAATCTGACATTGGAGGTGGGAGACGGGGCTCGGACCAAGTAGTAATGACACAAACTTGGTACAGGGTCAGGAACTAGCCCAATCATGTTCCGGGGGGTAAATAATATGTTTGTGGGTCGCAGGAAAACTGTGGATTTGGCAACACTTGCACAGTGCACTGTCATACAGAAGTAAACATGGAGGATATAAAGTAAGCGATTATAGGATTATTTTTGTAGTGTAATTAGTGTAAATTATGCAAAGGCAATATGAAAAATAAAGACAAGCATATGAAAAAAGAGAGCAAAGTTTTGAAACTTTTATTATATGAGCCCTCATGTTTTGCTTGTATAAAGCATTGCAAAACATCTGACCTGTATCGGATTTAGTAGCACATATGGGAGGGGCACAAATCTACATTGAAAAGATCGAATTTCATTTGGTTTGTGTTGTTCACACTGTCATGAGAAAAACAGATCTGAGTCACATGTGAGCAAAAACATTTGGGCCACATTTGCCTGCAGTGTGAATGTAGCCTAAATTATCTGCAATATTTCTCAATATCACGGTCATCTTGAAAAATAACAATCATGTCTCATCAACACTTCACAACTGGGGCAACATTAATTGAAGCAATGTCCATGTTTTCTTTTGAGGTCTGATATTCTGTAACATTTTAGCTCCAATGTGAATGAAGAAGATCCAAAACATCAAATTTTAATGTAATAATTAAAGTAAAACAAAAATCACAAGGATATAAAACAGCAAGGGGGACCCAAACAATAACAGACAATGAATGAAACAAACTAAGGAACTTAAACAATGATAAAAAAAAAACAAATACAGACAGCTGTGCTCATTAAATAAATATCCATGACAACAGTTTAGAAATTAGATAAAAGGGAACAGGTAACTGAAGAAACAAACTAAAAGTTCATGGAAAAATAAACAAACACTGACAGAACATGACAGAAGTCAATAAATGTTCAGAAAAGTTTGAAGTGGCTTTATATTATACAAAACCAAAACAATGCAGGTCTAATATTGACAAACTGAGAGAAAAGCATTTATAACATTTTAAATATGGATATTTTTCTTACAAAAATGCATCGATTCGCTACAGGAGGCCTTTATTCATCCCCTGGAGCCGTGTGAGGCATGTTTTATTATGGATGGATGCACTTTATTAGACATCTTTTGGACTGTTGAACAGAAACACCCATTCACTGCCATTATAAAGCTTGGAAGAGCAAGGGCAATTTTTATTAAAACTCTGATTGGATTCATCTGAAAGAAGAAAGTCATTTACACCTGGGATTAGAGCTGTGCGATATGGCCAAAAAATTATCACTGTAAAAACCAGATGGTTAACTGGGGTTTTAAACTATTCTTTATGGTCAGAACACTTCGTTTTTGAATTCTTTACAGTTTTCCTTCACAAGATATCTTAATAGAAAAAAAATAATTTCTTAGTTGTATGTTCTAATGTAATATTGTTTCAAATCAAGAAACGGGTTTGTTCATTATTAAAGATCAGTTATATCTGTAAAAAATTGTAGCAATCTCATTTTTATATGGTGAAATGTAATTATTCTGACTGTTTGGGGTGTTTTTTTTATTTATTTTATTATTTTTTTTATTTTTTTTTACAATTGATCTTCCATGGTAGCATACATTCAGATCATGATAATCACTTTTAAAACCACAAGTATAGCACCTCAATACCATGGTAAATTTGTAATATGGCTTCTAGGTATTTATATGAAAAACAGTCTAAATACACTTACATTCCATTACTCCTCCTTCAATACATTTAATACATCTCTACATTAATAATAGAATAAAATTCAACACAAATACCCACATTTCTGACAATACCATGGTGCAGTTAGTGGTACTACAGTAAATCTATGGTAAATGATGGCGATTTGTAGATTGAAAAGTCTTCTGACTGTATCGTTGCGCACAGTGTTTCTCCTGTTTGTCAGCGCTATATCATCTGGCTGTAAACAGAGTTATTTGTGTTCCTCGCTGAATTCAAGCGCTTCACACTGGATCTCATGTCTCTGCTTCAAGTCAAACGCGTCTAATATCAGACATTTATCGAATTCTTGTTGTTGTTTATCAAGGACATTTATATCGCGTGATAATTATAGTTATCGATTTATTGCCCAGCCCTACCTGGGATGCCTTGAGGATGAGTAAAGCATGGGCTAATTTTTATTTTTGGGTGAACTAACCCTTTAATTCAGATATTTTAATTAAATCTGCAAATTTGATGAAGGACCAAATTAGCCAGAAATCAGTTATCACGATCTGGTATCTTACAAATCATTTCAGATGTATTAAGTGAGGTACAAAGAACGGACCCCTGCACATACTAAACAAAATACTACTGAGAAATATATTACCGTTGCATGTAACTGTTACTTTTATCTCAATTATAAGTAGGGATCCATCGATACCACTTTTTCCAGAACTGGCTGATACAGATACTTTTAATTTTGGTACTTGTTGATACAGAGTACTGATACCTGTATTTTAGCCTAATTGTATATAGAATTTTTGAAAATACTGGGTACAAAAACCAAAAGAATATTCATGTTAGTTGGCTTAGTTAATTTAGTAAATATTGTATTTTTTTTTTTTTTTTTTTTGTTCTATGGTATTTCATCTTTAATTTGATAGCACATAGAGCTGCTCCAATGCAGTGGCTCAGTACTGTAGTCACAAGACGTTTTCCTGTAATTATGTAAGGAACCACTCATTATCCTATAGCCTGTAAATCTTGTAACAGTGATGAACATATTTTCTGAAACTGAAGGCCGTTTCACACTGAGTGCGATGCGAAAAAGCGAGGCAAATTGCCGACGAACGTTGCTTTCACACTGAGCGCGAAACGATTGATCGCCTTCTGCTAATTCATGCCTACACACTAGGTAGCGCTGACCAACAATGCATTTTTTTCTTCGTATAGTCTATGTATCTTGTATGGTTTTACATCGTCCACTGCTCAATATACAGCATTAAATTAAGATAAATATCTTCTTCATCAGAAACACAAACTATCTATCATGTGTATGTTCCTGTTTAGTTTCCTGTTTGTCCATATTTGTTTTGGTTCCTGTCCTCATTATTAGTTCATCACCTGTTCCTTGTTAATTTACTCATTAGTCCCTCATTTGATTCAGTATTTTAAGCCCTGTGTTCTTTGTCTTGGATTGATGTTCATTAAATGGAATACGTGTGTTGATGCTACCTTATCCTCTTGGTTTTTCTCCTGTCCTTTGTTTTGGAAGTTATAATTAAATACTATTTACGTATACTACTACAACCACGTCCCGTGACAGAATCTGAGACCCACATAAGATGACTGAACTGAGAAACATTAACTGGGCTGAGGATTTTCTCTGGGATCTCCAGCAAGGGGGATGGCCATTGGAGCAGTATGTGGAGGAATTTCTGAGTGTGCTACATCTGGTGATTTGGAGCGATTCCATGATTAATGCGTGCTTCCGAATGGGACTAAAAGATGATAATTTGTTTAGATTCCTGACTCCTGATGATTGCCGCAGACCCATAGCGGATTTTATTAATTATGTTCTAGATTTAAATGGTTCCAAGTTCCTTGTAGATGTGGAGGATTCTCATCCTCCTCCCATCCGGAAGCATGTGGACGCTCCAGCTCACCACAGGCCAGCTCCCTCCACATGGTACTCCAATTAGCCCGCTCCCTCCTTTCCTCCCGCACTTCCCTGAGTACTCCTAAGCTCCTCAGCCTAGGATCGCCGGCCGCCTCTGACTCAAGCCTGCTGGCTGTGGCTCACACAAGCCTGCCAGCCGCTACTCACTCAAGTCTGCCGGCCGTTCATCACTCAAGTTTGCCGGCTTCTCCGCGATCAGGCACGCCGGCCGCTCCGAAGTTTGCCAGCCTCTCCACGATCAAGCCTGCCGGCCGCGGCTCTCTCAAGCCTGCCGGTTGCTCCGAAGTTAAGTCCGCTGGCTGTGGCTCTCCCAAGCCCGCCGGCCGCTCCGATGTCAAGCCCGCCGGCCGCTCCGATGTCAAACCTGCCGGCCGCAGCTCACTTCAGCCCGCCAGCCGCTCCTAAGTCAAGTTCGCCGGGCGCCACAACGTCAAGCCCGCCAGCTGCCCAATTCACACCCAACCAAAAGAGGGGGATGAAGAGGAAGAGACTGTTCGCAGCCCTCATCCTCACTCCAGTGTCAGCTCCAGCCCCAGAGCGCCCTCCAGTGCCCGCTCCTCCTGGACCCATCCTGGCCAGTAAACCCCTAAATTCCCCCAAGAAAATTTGGGGAGGGCCATATACCCGTGACTGTGGTGACCGAGCCGGGAAAGGCCGCGGAGTCCCCTGATCCGCCATTGCCTCCTGATCCGCCCGGGAGGCTCTCCTGGTCTCCACCCTGTCCCAGTCCTGCACCAGCCTCCAGGGCGCCCACATGAAATATTTTTTTCATAAATATATTTCATGTGTAGAATAAAGCAATAAACAATGGTTTACAGTGAATTTATAACAGCTAAGGGGCGTTGTTAGGCACAATGCGAAGTGGAGTAAACCCCCTTAGCTGTTACAAATTCACCTCTAAACCATGGCTTCACTGGGCTAATTGCTTTTATAAAACGGTGTATGTCGTGAGGTTTTACAAAATAAAACAAAGCAAATAAAGTGTATTGACGTTAATAAAAACATTATTCTTCCTCAGAAACAGTTGTGGTTGCAACAAAGTGGTTGCCGAGCAACACACAAAGTAAACAAAGGTGTGGGTTTGTAGAGTAATTTACAATGGCTTCGAACGCGTCTCAACCAATCAGAATCAAGGACCGGAACTATCTGTTTTATAAACACATTTCTACATATGAAATTTGTATATATATTTCATGTGTAGAAAAATATTTCAAAATTATTTTTAATATACAGAAGGGCAAGAGATATGGTTATAGTGAGTGCGCTCTGAATCATAACACTCACGCTCGTGGAATAAAATGGATGGTGCTCTTCAGATCACAGCAATGTTATTCTGTATAAAGAACGTGAGAATAAATCTTTTCTCAAATAACAATGATAACAAGAACTCAGCATCCACTTTCTTCTCTTGAGGGATACTCTTCTTCGGTGTTTGTTTACACTGGTTTTCGAAACAGCACCACCACTTTCGTCCTTTTGTGCAACAGCAGCTGCTCTGTGCACGTGATCCTAGCTCAAATCTAATTGGACAGCCCATTTCATCATGGAGCGATGGGGGGAAAAAAATCAACACACAGGACGAATAATCGCGCTCGGTATGAATACCCCCAGAAGGATCTATTGTTTCTATTCAAAAGCGTTATTGCGCTGAACATTTGCACTGATTTTCGCATTCAGTGTGAAAAGGCTTTTACTGTTAACATAGGTCTTAAGAGGTTAAGTAACAGTCAGGCACTGCTAATCAAATGCTTTTGATAAACTGATCATCAAGTGTGAGCACCTCTATAAAAGCATACGTTTTTGCTGGTCTGGAGGATTCAAGTATTTGTTAACACAATGCCAAAGAGAAAAGACATCAGCAATGATCTTAGAGAAGCAATTGTTGCTACCATAAATCTGGAAAGAGTAACACGGTCATTTCCAAACAATCTTAAGTCTATCAGGGCTCCAGACTGCGACCAAATGGTCACATTTTGCGACCAAGTTTTCTGCCGGTATGACTAAATTTTGTGAAAATATACTTTGTGGTAAACAAACACTTATGTATAAAAAACAAAAAAACAACAAAAAAAAAACACTATAACCAGTAGATGGCAGCAGAGGAGCACTTATTGGCTTATTAGTCATTCATTTCTGCTTTTTGCTTTGTAATTTGAAATTATAAAATCACTATTTTAAAATATCAAATCAAGAAATAAATTTTTTTTCAAAGTTTTGTTCTTTTTTTTTGTGAATGAAGTGAGAAAAGTCACAAAGTGCCTTGAAAAACACTTTTCTTCAATTTTTGACTGAATTATCCATGAAGAGTGTTACTTTTATAATCACTGAAGTTATCGGTCAGTTAGCTATATAATAAGAATAATAGTAATTTTAATAAGAGTGGAATAAAATTTTGCATGTTACTGTTGCTAATAAAAGTACATTTTGTACGCTTCCCAGCTCAAGCTCAGTGCTGTACTGTCAAATGTGTATTACCAAGAAATAAATGTCATATTATTAGTAACTGCACTTAATGCAAAACAATAGTAATTTTTATGATTAAATTCTTTATTTTTAATACCCCCCACACCACCACCCCAGCGCTACCAAATCTGCTCCGGACACCACCATCTGCAGAACTTAGTGGCACTGGTGCCACTGCTCTCAAAAGTTAGTCTGGAGCCCTGTCTATCATTCTGCAGTGAAGGAGATTATTCACAAGTGGAAGATATTCAAGACAAACACTAGTCCTCACATGAGTGGACGACTCTACAATTTCTCTCAGCATTACACGGTCTGATCTTGGGGTGAATTTGCTGAAAACCCAAGAACTTCACCTCAGTTAAGATATTAAATGCTAAAGTTTGTGACAGTTCAATTAGAAAAAGACCAGACAAGTATGGCATATTTGGAAAGGTTGCCAAGCCTCTTCTCTCTAAAATGAACAAGGCAGGATAGTTTAGGTTTGCAAAGTTGCATCTGTCTCTATGACGGCTCTTTTATTGTTCTTAATGTATTTCTCATAGACTGGTTTGTTGGATTACGATTGCAAGCAGCATAGATTATGTCACAAATGTGATGTGCATTCAAATGTCTTTATATATGCTGTTTAAACAAACATCCTCACCGATACCCCTGTTATGTTTCACAGAGTTTTTATGTTTTACAGACTCTGTGTAATCATGATAGCGAGACGTAACCAAACCACACAAAGCTATTTTAAAACCATGTTTGATTTTCTTCATTTTATGATGTCAGAAAGGCACAGAATATCAGGAATGAGCGGCAGGAGTGAAACACACAGATTGCAGGAACAGGCAACGGTCAGATATTCAGCTTGAGCGGGATCCAGAAAACAGTCCTGTGCAGGACTATAACCCACAGACTGACCCAGGAGAACTGGATAATTACAGACAGACCTCAAACCTGCCATTCATCTATAACTTACTCTGAAAAACACCGTCCTCTCAGCTATACTGTGAAGTTTTGAATATTGTCAGCTTCCATGTGCATCACAGGAAAATGTGACAAAACAACATTTATTACATTTCTTTCTTAAAAGGGGAAAATCTTTTTCTGTCTTATTTCCTTTTAAAAGTTTGGTCTTTGAGGAGTAAAGGCATTTTAATCAGTAGCCCATTTCTTATAAAGAAAGTAATGTTTCAAAGACCCTGAATTAATAAAACGATTTTGAGAATAAAAAAAAAAAAAGAAGTCAAATCTCACTCACATTCACAGTTTGCTTTTTGCAAGGGTTTTTATAGATATCATGTTTATCATCATTTAATGTGACAAAATAATTAGACAAATAACAGAGATAAAGAGATTCATGACAGAAGAAAGACTTTGAGAATGAAAACCAACCCGTTTGTTCCTCAATATCTTCATGTTTGACAGTAAATATTTCTTCAGTCTTCACGTCTTCACTCTCCTCTTTAATAAACGCCATCTTTATAACAGTGTCGTGGATCTCAGTCGCTTCAGCAGGAGTTTTCCTGTGTTTGAGATGAGAATAATTAACAGACAGAAACATAAACTCAAACTAAATCTCTATATGCGTCTCAATCAGCTCTAGTTCAGTAGTCAGTGCACTAGTAAGAGACTCAGAGTGAGAGTTAATGGACTTAAATGACCTGATTAAACAAAAAACACTCAAAACTAGCACTACAAATTAAAAAAAAAAAGAAAGGATTTTGAGAAGTTGATGGAAATGCACCTAATTCTTTTTCGTGAACTTTGAAAAGATTTCACGTTTGGATGGAAAACCCAGCCACTGTTTTGAGGTTAAAAAAGCTCTATTTGTTGTTTATCATTTCTTGTCAGTGAGCAAGCAGCATGTTTGTGATGAACAGGGACTGAAATGAGATGCACATTTTCTGTTACTCATGTTTACTCACAAAAACTGTTCATTATTGTTATTAAAACATTACATTCCTTAACCATTGAGGAATTTGCCATTGCACAGTTCTCAATAAAGATGTCAGAGTGAGTTATTTTGGTTTAAACAGTTTAAACAATTAAAAACAAACCTTTCTTCAGCAGAATCACAGATGCAGGAGCGGGGCGCAGCCTTATGACATCATATCGCCACGCCAAAATAAAAGTCCTGTTCACGTGCTAAAAATAATAATAGAAATTCACATACAGAAAACACATTAAAACTAGAGGTCTTCACGGGTCCACTTGGATCCAAAAATTCGAGGTCCGACCCGAGTGGGTTCGGGTCCAAAACTTCGACGAGTGCCTCGGGCACGGGTCGGGTTCGGTATTAGTTGCCTCGGGTCTCGGGTAATTTAAAATAAATGTGTTTTTTCCAAATGGACCCGATCAGACCCGATCTCTTTAATGGAGTGTCTATTTACAATAAACAGCCCGCCTTGTTGGCAGAGGCTTTTGCACACTAACACCACGAACCAATGTCTGGTTGTGATTGACAACAATACAAAAGACATCATACTCCGTAATGAACGTGACGTCAACTTTTTGATGCAACCGACCGAGTTACCGTCCTTCTTTTGCCAAACTCGTTCTTCTCCATTTTCCCACCACATAGGCTATCAGATCGGAAAGGCGTTTATTTTTAATATAAATGAACAAACTATTCAAAAATAAAGTGCCTCGCGGTTATTTAATAATAAAGTGTTTATTAGATTTAAGGGGAAGGTGTATATATATACATTGGGCTTTTGTCCCAATAAGGCGGCATCCATTTAATAATTTTAATAAATATATGATATGAAAGTAATTTATGATAATTTACACTCAGTGTTGTTATTATTGCATACTGTTTTATAATGTACTACAGTACTGAGGTGCAAATATCTGCACTAAGCAATTTATTTACACTTAGCCTACTGCAAAGAAAATACTGTCATTTTTACATACAGAATCTATAGTTATTTACACTTAGTTTATATAGCGTAAATAGTGTAGGCTAAATTACCAACCCCCTGCGTTTGCCAAGAACTCGTGCGCCATCATTTGGCTGGATGGTTAACTAAAAGACGAATATCCGTTAAGCCAGGCCTGTCAGTCAAGTATGATTGTCCTCTGTCGCGATTGTGATTACGGTGCGTATTCATAAAGGGCTTTTCTTTTTTGTGTGCAGAATCCGCGGAGATGAGGTAATGTAGCGAATCCATGATTTAGGGTATCAATTTAATTTTTATCAAAATATCACCTTTATTTTTCAAATCTACTGGTCATAATTGAAAGTTGAACTCAGAACTAACTTGTTAATGATATAAAGTAATAATAAATTAAATAAAATGTTAAATAAGTAAAAGAATTGGAGAAGCGGGCACATCAAACAGCGGCATTTTTCCTGACTGACTGCAGGCTGTGCAAAGCCGTTTACTTTCGGGTCCAGTCGGGTTTAAAAATAAATGCAGTCGGGTCGGACTCGGGTCTAATTTCATCGGGTCTCTCTCGGGTCGAGTTTTTCTTTTAAAATAATTAATTTATGCACATCGGGTTCAGGTAAGAAGTGATTCGGGTCAATTCGGGTCAGGTATGGATTTTAGGACCCGAGAAGACCTCTAATTCATAATGGATTGATTTAAAGGATAAATCACAGATTTCCAAATACCACGCATATATTTTTAAAAGCTTCTGGCTTATATCTAAATGTAAGTAAGTGTGAAGTGACCGCAATTGTAACAACAACTGAGCATTTGTGATATTCTCAATCATGAATAAAGTCATGTATCTTCGTCTTCATATTACAAACAATTAGAAAGAACTGTTGAATATTTCAAACTCTTCAAGAATTTGTAGTTTATAATTTAGTTTCATTTAGCAAGAAATTAAATCTAATTTCCTCTTTGTTTTGAGAAACTGCATTATATTAAAGAGCAGTGACTGTAAAGAATTACACTGATGGGTATAAAACAATTGATTTTCACTGTCTGAATGGAAAACTTGCATAAAAATTGTTGGTATACAATTATTAAAAAATGACAAAGTAAAACAACATGAAAATCATCACTGTGGCACTTGGGGAGATGAAGAACAAGAATCTGGGGGAGTTTGCAGAAAACAGTTAGATTTTTATTTGTTTATGAATTTTTAAAAATGTCTATAGCAACGAAAATAGCATTTTTGCATGATTTTGGTATACAATTATTAAAACATTATACAGTAAAGCAACATGAAAAATACCACAGAGGTACTTGGGGAGATGAAGAACAAGAATCTGGGGGAGTTTGTAGAAAACAATTTGATTTGATCTTTTTATGAATTTTTAAAATATGTCTGTATAGCAACAAAAATAGCATTTTTTTCATGATTTTAATATACAATTATTAAAAAATGATAGTTATTATAGAGATGAAGCTTCTCCAGCTTCCCACTGACTCTGACTACTGTTTCTAATAAAAGTTACCTGTTCATTCTAATCCTCTGTTTGAGTCTGCTTCCGTAACAGAAATCAATTTGATTTTATCTTTTTATGAATTTTTAAAGTATGTGATACAGTGAGGTAGTAAGTAGTATTGGTTATGACTTTGGTCTGCAATTATTAAAAAATGATACAGTAAAGCAAAATGAAAATCATCACAGTGGCACTTGGGGAGATGAAGAACAAGAATCTGGGGGAGTCTCCAGAAAATAATGTAAGGTTCCACTCGCCAGCCCAAAAAGCGGAATCTAGCGGCCTGGTTGAAGGTTTAAAGGGATAGTTCACCCAAAAATGAAAATTTGATGTTTATCTGCTTACCCCCAGCGCATCCAAGATGTAGGTGACTTTGTTTCTTATTGTAAACAGTGTTAGGTAGATTGTTCCAGAGTTTGGGCGCTAAATAGGAAAAGGATCTCCCGCCTGCAGTCGATTCTGATATTCTAGGTATTATCAAATGGCCAGAGTTTTGAGAACGCAGCAGACGTGAAGATTACCCTTTGTGAAGGGTGCCCCAATTGAAATAAAATGTCTCCCAAAAGTTGCATTTTGGTCTGGTTTCATTTTCATAGTAGACAAACATGATATTTATGTTTTTTGACTACTTAAAGTACACGTACCAGGTTGGTATTTTTACAACATTCCTAAAACGTATTTTGCTTAAATTATTTATTTTATAATTAAAAAAAAAAAAAAGAAAACTTTTAGAAACTTTTTTAAAATGTTGTACTAGGACATTACCTAATGGCAACCAAAAAACAACGTAGTGAAAAGTTGCAAAAACGTTTTGTGTTTGCTGGGGCGTCACACTTCCTTACATTTAGATATAAGCCTTAAGCTTTTTAAAAATATCAGTGGTATCAATAGCTTTGGAAATCTGTGATTTATCTTTTAAATCAATCTATTATCTGACCGTTTGAATGTGTTTTCTGTATGTGAAGTTCTATTATTATTTTTAGCGTGTGAGCGGGACTTTTATTTTGGTGTGGTGACGTGACGTCATAAGGCTGCGTCGCACTCCTGCATCTGAGATTCTGCTGGAGAGAGGTTTGTTTTTAATCATTTTATGTGTTTAATCCAAAATAACTCGCTCTGAAAATTATATAGAGAGCTGTGAAATGAGTCAATAGTTAATGAAAGTAATGCTGTAATGATTCAAATAACAATAATGAACAATCATGAGGTTTTTGTGAGTAAACATGGGGAACAGAAAACGTGCGTCTCATTTCAGTCCCTGTTCATAATAAACACTCAGTTTGCTCACTGATAAACAAATAAAAAACCTCAGAACAGCCCCAGATAGCAAAATACACTCGAGACAGTTCTGATTAGATTCTCGCCTGCTTAATATCTACTTTACTGTTCACTAATCTTTCATTTAAGATTGATATGCAGCCAAAACGTTTACTTTAATTTTAATTATAAACGTCTCATTATGATGAATGCAGTTTTAAAGTAAAGAACTCACTTGATTAAGTTGGCATGAGGAAAATTTACTTACACAACAAATTATTTACAAAACTATGCAGTTACAGCAAAAAAGAAAAGAAAAAAAATTAAAAATGTTATATAGAAAGTATATATATAACATAACATTTAGCCAAATTACCCTTGCATTTAATTATACTTGGATTCTAAGATTTAACAAGTATAAACAATAAATACTCAGGTAACACTTTATAACTTACAATAAGGTTTCTTTTGTTAACATTATTTACCTACCTAACATGGCAAATACATAATAATAACCTTAGCTTAACTGTAGCTAATATATTAACCTTGGTTAACTTCAACATTTACTAATACATTATTAAAAACAAAAGTTGTGTCTGTTGACATTATTTAATGGATCTGAGCTAACATGAACTAACAAAGAATAGTTGTTTTTTAACAGTAACAAAGATTAATGCATACTGTAACAAAAGTATTGCTCATTGTTATTTAATGTTAATTTCAAGATTTACTAATGTTAACTAATGATACCTTATTGTAAAGAGACACCAAAACAGTGTTTTGAACGACACATTAGTAAATGGTAAAGTTTTTTTAAAAAAAATATTTGTACTTTAAAATTATCTAGTCATTTACAACTATTACCATGGATTATTTTTGAGTGAAACAATGAGTACTTTTTCTTGGTTGTTGCCCATTTTCAAATTACTCAGGATTTATGGTTGTTTTGGTGTAACATGTCTTTCCACTTCGTGATATCTTTGGAAGCTTTCATTTCTGCACCTGTTAAGAGCAAATAATATACAAGTTTCTATTAGTAAAGGTCTAACGTAATGCATCAAAGTGAACTACATTAAAGTATATGTTGTAGCAATGACAGCACAATAAGTGGCTGTGCCCAGCATGATTAATATTTAGTGTGTAGCATGCTAATTAAAGAGAGTTCACCCAAAAATGAAAATTTTACACCCCTTCCTATTATCCATATCTGACAAACTTGTTCGTTTTGATTACCAGCATTCTTCTAAGTATCTTCTTTTGAGTTCTGCAGAAAAACAAAAGTCAAAGATGTGTTAAAAGGTAAATAACAGAATTCTGGTTAACTATGCATTGAAGTAAATTAATAAACATTTTTCACCAGTCATCGCTATGCAGAAAAATAATAGTGAATGCTGCAATAAAATGCTTGAAAAATACACATTCAGAAGATCCAAAGCTTGCTGGATTAATTCTGTCATTAATTACTCACCCTCACGTTGTTCCAAAACTGTAAGACCTTCGTTCTTCTTCGGAACACAAATTAAGATATTTTTGATGAAATCGAGAGCTCTCTGACCCTCCATAGACAGCAACTCAACTGAAATGTTCCCAGGTCCAGAAAGGTAGTAAGGATATTGTTAAAATAGTCCATATGACATCAGTGGTTCAACCGTAATTTTACGAAGCTACGAGAATACTTTTTATGCGCAAAGAAAACAATAACAATTTATTCAACAGTTCTTCTCCTCTAGTAACCATCTTCCGCCATTTTGGAGAGTAACCCAGAACGTAATCAGCGTTGTTTACATTCAGCATGCCAAGCTTTATCCTGAACATAAACAACACTGATTTTAGGTTTTACGAGCGCTCAGATTTTATAAAAAAAATCTTAATTTGTGTTCCGAAGGTCTTATGGGTTTGGAACGACATGAGGGTAAGTAATTATAATGACACAATTTTCATTTTTGGGTGAACGATCCCTTTAATATTCCCCCCCAGTCACTGCAGAAAATAACATGGTGAAATGGTCAATGCATACATTTTACTTGATCTTACTTTCTGACTGGCTCTAATGCTCCTCGGTAGTTCAGTCAGAAGTATAATAAAGATGATGTCCACTGTCTTGGACTCAAGACACTGCTCGGTGTCTACAGGTGTCTGAGGAGTAACGTCTGCCATTTCTTCAGCGATGATGACACTTCTCTTGGTTACTGCAAAACATATAAATATTAATAGAAATTTTGTGGCACGTCAAGAGAAATAATCAGTCAGGCTACTCCTGTGTGTCCCTACATCCCAAGTGAAGAAGCAATTAAAGTAAAAGTGAAGAACTGTGATGCTGTGTTTGTGTAGTCACGTGTTTTGGCAGAGGTGAGGTGAGCATCTGTACATGTACATTCTGCTTACATTTAGCAGCTGTAAAAGCAGGACAAAGCTATCGCAGATGATCTCAGACATACTTATGCACGTATGACTGCAGTACATTCTCGTCATAAAAATAACTGAAACTAGCTTATTAGCTTATGTTTTCAGTTGAGGTTATTTGAAAACAATGACCTTATATACACATTAAAACAAATCATATTCACTCTCCCGTCCTTTAAGAAGTATGGGGAAAAAACTTTGCATTTACAAAACTAAGAATGTGGAAGCTAAAAATACAAACAAACCTTTGTCTTTGTGCTGGACCGCCATCATCCTCCTCTTCCTCCTCTGTTTATTGGCGGACCAGTGTTGCTCATCAAAGTTTTCTGCAGCACAAACACTCTAGACCCACACAACAATACTTAGATCAAAGATGAAAAAGATCTCGTTTATTTACTTTAACTTATGTTTCGCACAAAGCAAGAAAGCCGCGTTCGCTGCAGTCTCGTACGTGAGGTGAACTTTTGCGAGTTCATCTTTATCCAAAGATGGCGCCGCCGAGTTCGGACACCGTCCAGGTCGCTCCGCTTAGATTGTGCTTTTATTTACTTTCTTTCTTACTTTTGCTTTCTCTTTTTACACACATAACGTCTGCACTGATTACTTACGACAAAGAAACACTTTTGAACGTTGGATACCGTTACACTAACCTGTTTCAGGACACTTTATCCTCCAACCCGTCGTGGCCATTCGAGATTCTTCGGAACATGGAGATGAACAATGGCCACTTGAATAACCTCCCGAGACGACGGATCAAGAAACACCGCGGGAAACGCGCTGGGATTCGCAACAGACTGAGGAAAAGAGCTCACAGTCCTCCTCTACCGAGTATTCTGCTCGCCAGTGTCCAGTCTCTGGAGAACAAGATGGACGATCAGCCAGGATAAGTTTCCAACGGGACATAAGGGACTGTAACATCCTTTGTTTGTCTGAAACATGGCTCACGACCTCGGTCCCAGACACTGCTGTAACGCCGTCTGATAACTTCTCTGTTTTACGGATGGACAGAACAGCTGAGGCCGTTATATCCAAAGGTGGAGGAGGTGTGTTTCATGATTAACAAGAAATGGTGTGACGCCAGGAATATCTCCACTCTGTCGCGCTCCTGCTCGCCTCATCTGGAACATCTATCCATTATTTGCCGCCCATTCTATCTGCCCCGTGAGTTTTCATCGATCATCGTTACTGCTGTTTACATTCCACCACGGGCAGACACCGGCTTGGCTTTGTCTAAGCTTCACGATGTGCTCAGCGGCTACATCAACAAACATCCTGACGCTGCTCTTATCATCGCGGGGGACTTTAACAAAGCCAACCTCAGGCAGGTCATGCCGAACTTTTATCAACATGTATCCTGTCCAACTAGAGGACCGAATACACTGGATCATTGCTACTCTCAGTTTAAGAATGCCTACAAAGCCCGCTCACTACCGGCTTTTGGCAAATCAGACCATGCTGCCATTTTCCTCACACCGGAATATAAACGAAGGCTCGTTCAGGAACCCCTGGTGCAGAGAGTAGTGACGCACTGGTCCTCCCACTCAGAAGCTATGCTACAGGCGGCTCTTGATGACGTCGACTGGGACAAGTTCTGGGCAAGTACATCTGACGTCAGCGAGTTCACGGATGTAGCATTAAGCTTTGTAAACACGCTAACTGAGCAAGCAACTGAAACAATAACTATAAGGACCTTCTCTAATTAGAAACTGTGGGTGGACAGAACAATCTGTGCTGCGGTAAACAAACGCACTGCCGCTTACAACGCCGGTCTTTTGTCGGGGAACATGAGCGAGTACAAAGCATCGTGCTATGCTCTCCGACACGCAGTAAGAGCCGCCAAACTCCGATACAGGGAGAGAATAGAGTCTCACTTTCAGCTCAGTGACTCCCGACTCATGTGGCAGGGACTGAGGACCATATGTACCTTCGGAAATAAATCCTCTGCTGAGGTGAGAGCAGATCCGTTGCTGGCTGGCGAGTTAAACTCTTTCTATGGCCGCTTTGAAAGCAATCGTGGCTGTGCGACTCTGCCGATCAGCGCGTCAGATAACGGCAGTCAGAGCAGCTATAATCATGTAATCACTGTGTCGGAGGATGATGTTCGGAGGGCCCTAAAGCGAGTGAACATCAGGAAAGCAGCTGGACCTGATGGGATTACTGGCCGTGTTCTGAGGTTCTGCGCTGATCAGCTCGCTGGTTTGTTTACTTCCATCTTTAATGAGTTCCATGCTACCTCTGTGGTCCCCACCTCCTTTAAAAAAAATCTGTCATCATCCCTGTGCCTAAGAACAATAAACCCTCTTGCCTGAATGACTATCGTCCAGTTGCCCTCACATCAATAGTCATGAAGGTCTTTGAGAGACTGGTAAAAAAACTACATTTGCTCATCCATCCCTGATACTTTGGACCCTCTTCAGTTTGTCGTCCCAATAGATCTACTGAAGATGCCATCTCTGGTTCTGGGCCTCATTTCCAATAATGAGACCGCATACTTGGATGAGGTAGAGAGACTTACATCATGGTGCCAGGACAATTGTCTCTCTCTGAATGTGAGCAAAACTAAAGAGCTGATTGTTGACTCCAGGAAGCGACAGCAGCGGCCCTACACTCCTCTTATGATCAGTGGGACCCCTGTGGATAGGGTGAGCAGCTTCAAGTACCTTGGTGTAAACATCTCAGAGGACCTGACTTGGACTACATGCATTCAAACACAGGTTAATAAAGCCAGGCAAAGACTGTACCATCTGCGACAGCTGAGGAAATTCAGGGTCTCACCAACAATCCTGAAAACTTTCTATTCAGGGACCATATAAAGTGTACTAACTCAGTGTGTTTCAGTGTGGTATGGGAACAGCTCCAGTCAAGACTGCAAAGCCCTGCAGAGAGTTGTGCGCTTAGCTGAGCGCATCTCAGGGTCTGCTCTCCCCTCTCTGCAGGACATCTACCTCAAACGCTGCAAAAGCAGAGCTGTCAAAATCATCAAGGACTCAAACCACCCTAGTAACTGTCTTTTCACTCTGCTGCCATCTGGTAAGTGCTTCTGTTGCCTGATGGCAAAAACTGAGACTCAGGAGGAGTTTCTTCCCCCAGGCCATCAGGCTCCTAAACTCAAACTCAGCCTCTTAATACCAACATGACTCCACTTAATAATCACTTAACAATCAGTAAGATATTCATTATTCTCTACCTCATACTGACAGTGTCATTTGCACACAGCACTTTCTGTATTGCTGCTACAACCTGTTTGCTGTACAACCTGTTTGCACATTCCTCTCTTGTACATTCCTGCTTATCTTAATTTTAAGTTTACAATATACTGTCATGCACATTTTATTTTATATTTTGTTCTTTATATTTTATTCTTTACTTATTTCATTTTAACTATATCTATATTTATGCATATTTCCTCTGTGTTTGTATTCTATAATATTTGCACGGTCCATGGAGCCTGAATCTTGAATCTTGAATCTCTCTTGAATCTCTTGAGTTCCTTTATGAGCACCTGCGCTAGTAAAATACTGAAAATAAATGCTCAACGATGCTTACCAGAATTGTTTTATCGAAATGAGTCCATGCATCCATATCTCTTGTTAAATAATCCATTGTTTTGTTTGCATCCAAACCGCACAAACATGGTGGATATTGCCCTCGAGCACAGGTACGAGACTCCGCCCACACTGCGCTAATGAAGGCGAATGAATCACCTGAGAGCGCAATGAAGTGCGTTTAAAATACAAGCAAGCGTATAGAATAACCTGTGCGCATTACATTTGCTATTGTTATAAATATTAGAGAATGTTCAGTCCTATAAAGCACTTTTAATATATATATATATATATATATATATATATATATATATATATATATATTTTACACTTTTATCGCAGATATTTTGTTTTTTGACAAATTCACGACATTAAACGTGTAGTTAACATTAAGATACTGCAAAGGTCTTAAGTCAAGTTTAAAACAGTTTTATGTTAATTATTGCTATATTAATGTAACCATCTATGACTGAACCCAGCCGAGTCATTGCCAGAAGTGGCCCAGACTCTACAGCCAGGCTCGGGCCAGTTACGATGAACAGGAATCGGGCCAGTGCTTTACATCCGCATCACAAACACATGCGTGAGAGCGAGCTGCGGGCCACACTCGGCCCGGATAACACTCGCCGATGCCGAGTCTGAGCCGTGGGCGCCGCGGGGCAGTCGAGCTCGGGCCGATTACTACATGCTATCTGGGATAGCTGGGTTTCCACCCAAACGTGAAGCAAATCTTTTCAAAGTTCGCAAAATGATTAAAAAAGATAACAAAAAAACTAGGGCTGTCAATCGATTAAAATATTTAACCACGATTAATCGCATGATTAACATGAGTTAACTCGCGATTAATCACAACTTAATCGCACATTTTTATTTGTTCTAAATGTACCTTAAATTAATACTTTTCAAGTTTTTAATACTCTAATCAACATGGGCATGGACAAATATGGATGCTTTATGCAAATATATGTTTATTAGGGGCCAAGCACCGAAGGTGCGTAGGCACCTATTGTAACCATTGGCGTTCTTATTATTCTTCTTCCTCTGTGGAAGTCTATGGCAGCCCATAGAACCGCTTGCGGGAAAGTTGTAAAATTTGGCACACTGATAGAGGATAGTGTCAATACTAACCACAGCAAATTTGGAGACTCTATCTCAAACTCTCTAGCACCACCACTTGTCCAAATTTTCACTCATGTTTATGCTAATAACTTTTGAACCATAAGCCACAAAATGAAAATGAAAAATGAAATTTTTTCCTCTGATTCCTTGGCTCATGCCGAGTTGAATGGACTCCAAAATTCAAAAATCGTAAGGTTTAGTTTTTTTGCTATTTTCAATTGTTCGGAAAACCGTTGGTCCAATTTTCACCAAAATCGAATCATATCATCTTCAGACTATGCTGACCAAAATTTATGGATTTTGTATTGATAGACAAAACCATTTTCGCATACCATAGCAACGAATTTGAGGCATGATGCCAAAATGACACTTGAAGCTGTATCTCTGCAATGCATTGGCATATTGCCACCAAACTTTGTGTGTGCCATTGTCAACTTACACAGAACACACCACATTGATTTGATAACAGCCCCACCTAGTGGTCAAACGTGATAAGCCAATAAAACATGTTACTAGAGGTTTATTTAAGATTTTTCAGCCGTTTTGACTAAAAACATCCTAAAATGGCTTCAATTACTAATTTCTGCAGTTGGTCTGATGCTTGCTTTTGTAGTGCTTGGCCCCGTAATTGCTGCTTGCAGCTATATTTATTATTGAAACCATAGTCAACATAGAGCATGAAGACTAGACATGTTCCAAAGGTCATCAATGTTTTTCAAAGAACATGTTCATGTCTATTAGACACATGAAAAAAGAAATACCAGGTTCCCATTACTTCTCTTTCTTTGCACTGAGCAATTTACTTACACAAACCTGTTTACATTTTTGCACTACAGGGCAGCTCTTCTTCTGAACATGCAAAATGTACATTTATTATTAGATTTGTTTGCCTCTCTGTGCCCACATACTGTATTTTGATGCAGCTAAATTCTCAATAAAACTGTTTTCATTGATATATTTTACTGTTTCTGTTGTCAGACAACGGAATGAATATGAAATAGTGATTGAACGCGACCCATTAAGACTACATAACCAGCTTTCCCTTCCAAGACGTTAATCTGCACAAAAATCCTGATAATCAAGCTGTCGTCTGATGAAATGAAATACATATAAGATAAAGACAATAGCTGTGCTGTGATTTCGGCTCTACTTGCTTGTAAAATTAGAGAAGCAACATAATATATGTGTTTAACAGAAAGCGCTGCTCCTCTCCGCTGCTCGCTGAACAAAAACTGAGCAGACGCAGAGAGAGGTGCTGGGAAAGCAAGACCTCGCACTCGTGTGGCAGTACCAGTGATTCTCAGAAACTAAATAAGGTTTGGGCGCTTTTTTGAAGGGAAAAAAAGTCGCTAAAGGGGTCTGCAATGTTGCTAAGTTGGCAACACTGTGCATCTCCATTTCTCCAACTACAGGTTAAGCCACAGGTCAAACAGAAAATACGCACTGCGTTAATCGCACGTTAATAAAATTAGTGCTGTTAAAATTAATTTGCGTTAACCCGTTAACTTTGACAGCCCTAAAAAACACATGCAAATTAGGCACCTTTCCATCAAGTTGTTAATATTCTGCCTAATTTTCATTCTTTTATTATTTTTAGTGCTAGTTGTGAGTGTTTTTTGTTTAATCAGGTCATTTAAGTCCATTAACTCTCACTCTGACTCTTTTACTGGTGTGCTGGCTACTGAACTAGAGAGCTGATTGAGACGCACCCAGAGGTTTAGTTTGGGTTTATTTTTCTGTCTGTTAATTATTCTCATCTTAAACACACAGAAAAACTCCTGCTGAAGCGACTGAGATCCACGACACACTGTTATAAAGATGGCGTTTATTAAAGAGGAGAATGAAGATGTGAAGTGTGAAGTCAAACATGAAGATACTGAGGAACAACAAACAGAGATGGTGTATATTATAGAGGAGAGTGAAGTCAAACATGAAGATACTGAGGCACAAGAAACAGAGATGGTGTATATTATAGAGGAGAGTGAAGTCAAACATGAATATACTGAGGCACAACAAACAGAGATGGTGTATATTATAGAGGAGAGTGAAGTCAAACATGAAGATACTGAGGCACAACAAACAGAGATGGTGTATATTATAGAGGAGAGTGAAGACGTGAAGAGTGAAGTCAAACATGAAGATACTGAGGAACAAACAGGTCAGTTTCTTCGGCCATTCTGTGTCATGAATCTCTTTATCTCTGTTATTTGTCTCATTATTTAGTCACATATTAAATGATGAGAAACAGTAAATAGCCTAAACAAAACAAGTGTTTTGTGTAACATTAAACCCAGTATCTACTTCAGAATTAAAAACAATGTAAATCATTCCTTTCTATCACTTAGTTTTGCAGCTGTATCTACAAGTACACTTGCAAAGCAAAAGTGTGAATTTGAGGGAGATTTGTTGTCTATAATTGATTTTTTTATTATTATTTTTTTTTTTTGTCCTCACAATCGCTTTATTAATTCAGGGTCTTGTAAACATTACCTTCTCTCCAGACATGAATAACTCTGATTAAAACACCTTTACTCCTCAAAATCTGTTGATTTTAGCAATATTTGTTGCATTATGTGCCAATGGTGACCATTCGAAAATGGGGAAACAGCACTTTTAAATTTTTTTCTCCAAAGTTTGCATGCCTGTAACTCAAGAAGTATTGAAGAGATCTTAATGCCCTTTTAGATATTGAGTCTTAACAAACTTACCTTTTAGCATCTTTATTTTTAAGGCCCTATATTGTTCGGTTCCAGAGATATTGGAATTTTAATATGGCTCTCGTTAAAATGTGCACATTTTCAGTGTCAAAAACCAAATGTGGGTCAGTTTGCAAAAAATATGATACTATTATTTTAAAGAGGAATGTCTGAAGAACAAATAATGTTAAAACTAGAGATATCTTGTTTCCTGCTGTCAGAACTGCATTGAACATACCTGTCTGAGTGCCATAAATATTCTTTTTCCAAAGTTTGCGTGCCTATAACTTAAGAAGTATTAAAGCTATTGCAATATGATTTTAAATTCTAATTGTTAATAAAGTTTTCTTTTGGAATCTTAAATTTCAAGGCCCTACATTGTACAATCCCAGAGATATGGGGGATCTCAATGAGGCTTCATGTCCAGATTGTTGAATATTACCCATTTTCAGTGGTTGAAAACCAGATTTGGTCACTTTGTATGCAGCTGATTCTTATTTTATTTAAAGAACAATGTCTGAAGTGGTAATGTTGAAATTCGAATTGTATCTTGTTTACCTCTATCAAAACAATTGCATAGAACATAGCTGTTTGAGTGTCATAAATAATCTTTTTCCAAACTTTGTGTGCCTGTAACTCAAGAAGTATTAAAGTTATCCTAACATGGTTTTAGATTCTGGCTCCTAAGAAACTTTTCTTTTGGAATCTTAATTTTTAATGCCTTGAATGGTTTAATCTCAGAGATATCGAGATCTCAAGTGCAGCTCCATGTCCAAAATTAGTATCCTACTCATTTTCAATGGTCAAAAACCAAAAGTGGCTGTATTTATCTAATCATCACTGTTGACAATGCAATTATGCAAATAATAACAGTAACCCAATGATTAGGATTGTACAGTGTGACATATCAGATTATGACTGACCAGGATTAATTGTTAACTCTAGGTATAGTATGAACAGTGTCAAATGTAAAATAAGATTACCCAAGATTCCATTTTCCCCCGAGTTTAGAATAACCCAGTCTTATTTATTTCAAGTGTGAGAGACCTTAAATGTTTGAGGTACTATCAGTGATTCTGCCAGATATCCCCTTTAGCAGTAGATACTACTTTATCAATGACTATGCTTCATATTTTATAACAATAAAAAAGAAAAAAAAAAATTCTAATAATCCAGGTGAGGTAAATCTTGGTTTGATGTGAATTGCAATGTGTGGAGAAAGTAACCACACTTCTCTATGAGGTGTGGGATTTGTTTCAAACGCATAACAATATTTAATATTTAAACTATTAGTAGCTGCAGAAGTTGTTAAAATGAATAAAATCCCTTCTTCCAAATATCACGGAAACTGATTCAAATATAGAATCTTATGAATAGACTACAGAGAGCAAGGTAATGTGCCTCTACTTGACCTTTTCAGTGCATTTTTAGCACTCAGACAGGTATGTTCCATGCAGATATTTTGATAGAAGGAAACGAGATACAATTGTAATTTTAACATTATTTCTTCTTCAGGCATTGTTCTTTAAATAAAATAAGAATCAGCTGCATATAAAGTGACCAGATTTGGTTTTCGAATACTGAAAATAGATAATACAGTATTGACTGGAATATAAGACGACCCTGATTAAAAGACGACCCCACTTTTTCCAGATGTACCTTTTGGAAAAAGGCTTTTTGAAAACCAAATCTTGTTTTTTTTTCTTTCTTTCTCTCTCTCTGTAAAATGCATTCCCCCCCCCGTAAATTATCATATTGCATATTTTTCCTATTTTAATTTTTGTTTTGAAAGTATGGTAAATACTGGTAAAATGTACCAACATTGACATTTAAAAATATACACTTTTTGATAAACCATAAAAATAACAGGTAGCCCATCTGAATTATATAACATTTATGCTATCCATCTCATAGTAGCCTACCAAAATTTTATTAACAGTAGAAGTGAAATCTTATTGTAGTCTTCCAATCTGGGTACTGTCTTATGTTTTAAAATCTCTTACAGAGGAAGTTTGTTCCCATCAGACTAACATGACAGTAACGACTCTGCTGTAAGCATTTTCTTGTTCTTTTTCTTTTGTTTTCACTCGTGATCTTTACAACAAACATTACATCTCGCATTTCATGGCACACTCGTTTTATGCGTGCTTGGCGGCACCTATTGTTGTGGGTGTATTATTGACATGTCAAAGTCTAGACCCCGAATATAAGACGACCGCGTTTTTTCAGATGTATCTCCAAGAAAAAAACATTGTCTTATATTTGGGTCAATACGGTATTCAACAATCTGGACATGAATCCTCATTGAGATCCCCATATCTCTGGGATTTAATGATGTACGGCCTTGAAATTTAAGATTTCAAAAGAAAAGTTTATTAACAACTAGAATCTAAAATCATATAGCGATGTCTTTAATACTTCTTGAATTATAGGCACACAAACTTTGGAAAAAGAATATTTATGGCACTCAGACAGGTATGTTCAATGCAGTTGTCCTGACTGAAGGAAACAAGATATATCTCTACTTTCAACATTATTTGCTCTTTAGACATTCCTCTTTAACTCTTTCCCCGCCATTGATGAGAGATCTCGTCAATTAAGAGACAACGCTTCCCCGCCAAAGACGAGTTTTTACGGTAATCCGTGTTCTAGGTGTATTACGGTAAGGAAAGCCCTAGCGCAGGGGTCACCAAGTTCGGTCCTGGAGGGCCGGTGTCCTGCTTAGTTTAGCTCCAACCCTAATCAAACACACCTGAAGCAGCTAATCAAGGTCTTACTAGGTATACTTGAAACTTCCAAGCAGGTGTGTTGAGGCAAGTTGGAGCTAAACTCTGCAGGACACCGGCCCTCCAGGATCAAGTTTGATGACTCCTGCCCTAGCGCATGTCCTGAATGAGTTACGAGACTTCCGGGTCTTTAGGGTGCGACTAGAAGATGATCGGCATAAATGGAAGCGTCAGAGAAAATGTAGATCATATATAGATCATGTATGTAGATCATGTTTTGACCATTTTGAATCTGATCGGGACGAAGTAGTCAGTGAGAGAGATGCCTTTACAGACACAGAAACATCTCTAGTTGTAACCGATAACCCGTCGATCTGAATAGGGATATGTGTGTGTGTGGGCGCGATCTATACATAGACTATATATATAGATCTATTTCTATATATATATATATATATATATATATATATATATATAAATCTATATATATTTTAATATATAAATATAAATATTTTAATCGATTGACAGCACTAGTATGTATGTATGTAGCCTATGTATGTTTGTGTGTGTATATAATCATATGTATGTATATGTTTGTGTGTGTGTCTGTTTGTTCTGTTTATTGAATGCAATTTCAATTATTCATATAATCATTTACAGGTGAAAGAATATGACATCTGAATGTATTTTGCTTGAAAATGCACTACTTTGATAAAAATGCATTTTTCTCAGTTTTTTGTCCAAAATGTTGTATTTTTGATGAAACCTATCTGCATTCAAATGGTGATAAAACATGAACACATGAAGATAGAATAAATTTTTTTTTGTTTGTTTAAAAGCAGAGGCTTGGCTATTTATTTTGATAAATATATACAAAAAGTGCTCAGTGCATGTTAAAATCAACAAAATTTTCAGTCACGCAGGACCTTCCTCAGTGTTCACGCTATTGAAACAGTTCATTTTTCTATTCAATTCATCACATCTCAACACACGTGCATCTAATCAATTCAGTTAATGAATCAGTAACAGACCATTTAACATACTTCATTGGCAATTTACAAATATATCCAGAGGAGATATAGAAAGATACAAAATTAAAAAAAATCAATCAAAATCTCCATACAATCCATCATAATATAACTGACCAACATATGGAGGAAAAAAAAACAAAAACAATGCATTATAAAAGCTAGACAGATGGATTTAAGACAAAAAATCCATTTACTTTCAGTTTGTAATCATTTCAGTTCCAAATTGGAAGTACCATATCTATTCCACAAAATGACAGCTCATTAACTGAATGATTTAACTCAGTGAAATGTCAGACAACAGGTGATTTACTGTCAGCTCTATTTATAGCACTTCTGTGTTCATTGATACGAAATCTTAATTGTCGATTGGTCTTCCCCACATATTGAAGACCACAAGGACAGGAAAGTAAATATGTTATAGTGGCTGAACAACAAGAAATAAAATGTCTAATTTCAAATTCTTGATTCCTAGAATAACTCACAAATTCACTTTTATTTTTAGATTACGACGAGCCAAACAATGTATACATGGGAAAAATCCCATTGGCCCTTTGATTGTTTTTGGATGCATTTCAGATGTAGCATGCACCAAATGATCTCGTGAAATTTCTTCCCCTAGAATACACAAACAGTGGTCCATTATTAAACAGTTCTTTGCATTTTTCGTCTGTGCTTAAAATATGCCGTTTTTGAGATCCTTACTAATTGATGTGTACGTAGTACAACATACAACAGGTCCTTTTTTCCAAAATTCTTAAATGAAAGTTAGTTCAAATTATTTACTTTTTCCAAGGCCAAATTCAGCCATTGTCTTTTATATCCTCATGCTAAAAATTGATCATACAGTTTTCATGACTCAAAATCAAAGTCTGTTCTGTTAGAACAAATATGTCTTATTCTTAAGAACTGACTAAAGGGTAAACACATAGGGTAAACCCTGTTTTAATGGTCGCACATGGCTACTTGAAGCATGTAGCAAACTATTCCTGTCTGTCGGTTTACAATATACCGTTGTACATACCGTTTGACCATCCTTCAACACTTTAGTATCAAGGAATGGAAGCTCTCTCTCATTGAATTCCATATTAAATTTAATTGAATCACAAAAGCCATTCATATATTCATAGAAAGATTGTAATTCCTCCTTTGAGCCCTTGAAAAGTATAAAAATGTCGTTGATATATCTCAGATAAAATTAAGTTTATTGGAGAAGGGGTTGTTAAAAAACACAAACTTTTCCTCCAAAAACTGCATTAGTAAGAATTTAGTAAGACTCAATCTTGCCATATCTACCAATACAGCATTTCTTCACGTCGGTCTAGATAAAATCTCAACGATTCTAAGCCTAATTGATGTGGAATGTTTGTATATAGACTAACCACATCAAAAGAGACCAGATAATTTTCTTCATCAGGTAATTTTATCGGCAATAAAAGATGGCTTGTGTCTTAGAGGATGCAGATGTGCATTGACATTCCCAGTACATCAGTTAATGATTTATGAACTTTAGGAAGAATATATAAAGCAAGTTTTGTTAGATTATCGTTGATTAAAAAGTTTTTTTTTTCTTTCAAAGTAATTACACCCTCCTCATATATACGACTAATGAAATCATCAATTTCCTTCTTAAATCGGCGAGTAGGATCAGAGCTCAGTTTCTCATAAAAATTACCGTCAGACATTTGTCGCATTATTTCCATATGATAGTCACTTTGTTTCATCAACACTATACCTCCACCTTTATCTGACGGTTTAACTATCAGATCTGTTTCCTTAGTCATTGATTTCAGTGCTTCACATTCTTTTTCTTTTTTTTTTTTGTGATGTTCGGTCTATACTCAATATTATGCTCAAATATTTAATCTGCATCTCTCTCTACCAAATGACAGAACATATTAATAGATGCATTCGTCACAGTTGGACAAAATATAGGTTTAAATATACTCTTATAATAGAAATATTTCAACTTGATCTGACGAAAAAAATTAAACTTCTACCTTCGTTTGGAATAGATCCGGAGTTGGGAACAAAAGAAAGACCTTTATTCAGGATGGATTCTTCTTCTTTCGTTAGAACTTTCTTAGTCAAATTAAAGATCAAGTCCTCATCTGACTTCTCTTGCGAGTGTAGTACTGATCTCGAGCCTCCTCCACGCTTGCCCCATTTTTTTTTGTTCCTCGGTGCCGCGGAAGCATTGGATGTTGACTTCTGGAATCCATAGATGTTCCCTGGCCTAAAAAATCTGAATCAGAGTCCAATGGAAAGCCAGATGTTGTTGAACCCGACATTTCTTGCCATGTTTAAAACAAACTTGCTTCTGATGTGTTCAACATTGGATTTAAGCCAAGGATAAACAAGTCTCATTCTTGTAATCCAAAGTCAAGTCACTATTATTTGTATAGCGCTTTTAACAATGCAAATTGTGTCTCAGCAGCTTTACATCAGCTTGATATAAAGCTGGGTGGCTTTACATCAGCTTTACAGTTTTTTGGCGGGGAAAGAGTGTGTCGAAATAGTGTCATTCTCCTCTGGCCAGACAAAATCTGTAGTTTAAATCTGCAAAAGACTCATCTGGTTCCTGTGGTCTTGTCCCGATGGCCATCTAGGAGACAGGGTCTTCACTGGGGATCAGTCTATGGGGCTCATCTAGTTGTCCTGGTCTCCGCTGACGTTCAGGTGCTGATCCACCATCTGATCTGGATACGGAATGGATCCGGGGTGGCTACGGTGACCTCAGAATAAGAAAGAAACAGACTAATATTAGCGTAGATGCCATTCTTCTAACGATGTAACAAGTACATTGGGTGTTTTGGGTTCCCGGTTCCGGGTTGACCTAATTAATGCAGCCTAACAATCCTTTAACGGATTTGAATTATAGAAATGCAATAGTGTATTATGTGTAAGCCAGGATAAAGAGATGGGTCTTTAATCTAGATTTAAACTGACAGAGCGTGTCTGCTTCCCAAACAGTGTTAGGTAGATTATTCCAGAGTTTGAGCGCTAAATAGGAAAATGATCTCCTGCCTGCAGTTGATTTTGATATTCTAGGTATTATCAAATGGCCAGAGTTTTGAGATCGCAGCAGACGGGAAGGACTGTAATGCGATAAGAGCTCACTCAAATACTGAGGTGCCAAATAATTCAGGGCCTTATAGGTAATTAGCAAGATCTTAAAATGTATACTATGTTTAATAGGGAGTCAGTGCAGTGTTGACAGAACCGGGCTAATGTGGTCATACTTCCTGGTTCTAGTAAGAATTCTAGCTGCTGCAGTTTGAACCAGCTGGAGTATGTTTATTAAACGCGCGGAGCAACCACCCAATAAAGCATTATAATAATCTAGCCTCGAGGTCATGAACGCATGAATTAATGTTTCTGCATTTGACATTGAGAGCATAGGTTGTAATTTAGATATATTTTTAAGATGAAAAAATGCAGTTTTACAAATACTAGAAACATGTTTTTCAAAGGAAAGATTGCTATCAAAAAGTATGCCTAGGTTCCTAACTGATGACGAAGAATTTACAGAGCAGCCATCAAGTATTAGACAGTGATCTAGGTTATTACATGCAAAAGTTTTTGGTCCAATAATTAACACCTCTGTTTTTTCAGAATTTAGCAGTAAGAAATTGCTAGCCATCCAGTTTTTGATATCAACTATACATTCCGTTAGGTTTGCAAATTGATATGTTTCATCGGGTCGCGAAGAAATATAGAGCTGAGTATCATCAGCATAACAGTGAAAGCTAACACCATGTTTCCTAATGATATCTCCCAAGGGTGACATGTAAAGTGTGAAAAGTAAAGGGCCTAGTACTGAGCCTTGAGGTACTCCATACTGCACTTGTGATTGGTATTATACCTCTTCATTTACTGCCACGAATTGATGGCGGTCAGATAAGTACGATTTGAACCATGCCAGTGCACTTCCTCTAATGCCAACATAATTTTCTAGTCTAATTAAAAGAATGTTGTGGTCGACAGTGTCAAATGCGGCGCTAAGATCCAGTAGCAGTAATAGAGAGATACAACCACGATCAGATGATAAGAACAGGTCGTTTGTAACTCTGAGAGCAGTCTCAGTACTATGATATGGTTTAAAACCTGACTGGAAATCCTCACATATAGCATTTTTCTCTAAGAAGGAACATAGTTGTGAGGATACTACCTTTTCTAATATCTTTGACATAAAAGGGAGATTCGTGATCGGTCTGTAATTAATTAATTCTTTGGGGTCAAGTTGTGTTTTTTTAATGAGAGGCTTAATAACAGCCGGTTTGAAGGTTTTTGGGACATATCCTAATGACGATGAGTTAATAATATTCAGAAGAGGATCTATTACTTCTGGAAGCACCTCTTTTAGGAGCTTAGATGGAACAGGGTCTAACATACAGGTTGTTGGTTTAGATGATTTAACAAGTTTATACAATTCTTCATTTCCAATAGAAGAGAATGAGTGGAATTGTTCCTCAGGGGATCTATAGCATACTATCTGATACGATACTGTGGCTGACGGCTGCATGGTTACAATTTTATCTTTAATAGTTTCGATCTTGGAAGTAAAGTAGTTCATAAAGTCATTACTACTGTGCTGCTGGGTAATGTCTGCACCTGCTGATGTTATATTTTTTGTTAATTTAGCCACTGTATTGAATAAATACTTGAGGTTGTGTTTGTTTTCTTCTGAAAGAGATGTAAAGTAAGCAGATCTAGCAGTTTTTAAGGCTTTCCTGTAGGAGAGTACTTTCCCGCCAAGCAAAACGAAATACCTCTAATTTTGTTTTTCTCCAGCTGCGCTCCATTTTCCGGGCTGCTCTCTTCAGGGCCCGAGTGTGCTCATTATACCACGGTGTTGGACTCTTTTCCTTAATCTTCTTTAAGCGTAAAGGAGCAACCGTATCTAAAGTGCTAGAAAAGAGAGAGTCCATAGTTTCTGTTACATCATCAAGTTGTTCTGAGCCATTGGATATGCTGAGGAACTGCGATATGTCAGGAAGATTATTTATAAAGCAATCTTTTGTGGTAGAATATTTGTAACAAGGAGTTGGCTTTACAGCTTTAGCTATATGGAATATAAACGAAACTAGATAATGATCTGAGATATCGTCTCTCTGCTGCAAAATTTCAACGCCACTGACATCAATTCCATGCGACAGTATTAAATCTAGAGTATGATTTTGACAAATGAGTAGGTCCTGACACGTGTTGTTTAATACCAATAGAGTTTAGAATGTCTATAAATGCTGATCCCAACGAATCTTTTTCATTATCAACATGGATATTAAAATCACCAACAATTAGGACTTTATCTGCAGCCAGCATTAACTCAGATAGAAAATCAGCAAATTCTTTAATAAAGTCCGTATGGTGGCTAGTATACAGTACCCAGTACAAACATCACAGGGGATTTATCATTAACACTTGTTTCTTTAGATAACGTTATATGAAGCACCATTACTTCAAACGAATTATACTTGAAACCCGACCTCAGAGAAATACTGAAAATATTGCTATAAATTGTAGCAACACCTCCCCCGTTGCCTTTTGGACATGGCTCATGTTTGTAAGAGTAATTGAGGGGTAGACTCGTTTAAAGTAATGTAATCATCTGGTTTTAGCCAGGTTTCTGTCAAAAGTGTCAAAGTATAAGTGTCAAAGTGTCCTGTTTGAATTTTTTGAGTTCGATCTTTTGCAATTGTTGTTGGTATTTACCTAAGCTGGATTTGTTTTTTTTTTCCATGTCCTTCAAATCAAGATTTGGGATTTTCGATGTAAGTGCTTGTTTGATTTCTGTAATCTCGTCTTTCAACTTTGTCATCTCGTTGTGCACAAATTCAATTATCAACAATGTTAGATTAATTGAAGCTTTATTTAGAATCTCGCACCATTTTGTGCAGAACTCCTCATTCCCATGTCCAATTGTTGCTCCAGTTTTTTTGCTCTTTGATGGATTCTATTATTGACTTGAAATCGTGTTACATGTGCAAGATCCTCCTTTTTTCATTTTTGATATTTTTCAATGAACCAATTCAAATAGAAAACATATTCTGAGATTATGCAATACAGGTGCATCTCAAAAAATTCGAATATTGTGAAAAGTAATTTTTTTCTTGTAACATTTCAAAAAGTGAAACTTTCATATATTCTAGATTCATTACATATAAAGCAAACCATTTAAAAAGTTTTTTTGTTTTAATTTTGATGAGTAGAGCTTACAGCTCATGAAGATCAAAAATCCTGTATTTCAAAATATTAGAATATTTCCTCAGATCAATCAAAAAAAGGATTTGCAAAACAGAAAAGTTCAAGTTCTTTAAAGTATGTTTATGCACTCAATACTTGGTCGGGGCTCCTTTAGCACAAACTCCAGCATCAGTGAGGTGTGGCATGGAAGCGATCAGCCTGTGGCTCTGCTGAGGCACTATTGATCCTTCAGCTCGTCTGTATTGTTGGATCGACTGTTTCTCATCTTTCTCTTGAAAATATGCCATAGGTTCTATATGGGGTTCAGGTCAAGCATGTTGGCTGGCCAATCAAGCACAGTAATATCATGATCAGTAAACCACTTGGAAGTGGTTTTGGCACTGTGGGCAGGTGCTAAAGTCCTGCTGGAAAAGGAAATCAGCATCTCCATAAGGCTTGTTAGCAGATGGAAGCATAAAGTACTCCATAATCTCCTGGTAGATGGATGCATTGACTTTGGACTTGATAAAACACAATGGACCAACACCAGCAGACATCACTATACCCCAAATCATCACTGACTTCGGAAACTTCACACTAGACTTCAAGCAGCTTGGATTCTGTGCCTCTCCAGTCTTCCTCTAGACTCCAGACCTTGATTTTCAAACGAAATGCAAAATTTACTTTTATCTGAAAAGAGGACTTTGGACCACTGAGCAACAGTCCAGTTCTTTTTCTCCTTAGCCCAGGTAAGATGTTTCTGATGTTGTTTCTGTTTCAGATGTGGCTTGGTAGCCCTTTTCCTGAAGGTGTCTGAGTGTGGTGACTCTTGATAACTCCAGCTTCAGTCCACTCCTTGTGAAGCTCTCCCAAATGTTTGAATCGGCTTTGCTTGACAGTGTTCTCAAGCTTGCGGTCATCCCTGTTGCTTGTGCACCTTTTCCTATGCAATTTCTACCTTCCAGTCAACTTTGCATTTAATATGCTTTGATACAGCACTTTGTAAACAGCCGCCCATTTCAGTAATGACCTTTTGTGACTTACCCTCATTATGCAGGGTGTCAATGATCATCTTCTGGACCATTGCCAAGTCAGCAGTCTTCCCCATTATTGTGGTTTCAAAGAACAAGAGATGCCCGGAATTTATACTGTAGGGATGGTCATTTAATGAAACTCAAATATAAATATTATTTTTGACATTCATGAGCTGTAAGCTCTAATCATCAAAATTAAAACAAAAAAAAAACTTTTGAAAAGTTTTACTTTAAATGTAATGAATCTAGAATATATTAAAGTTTCACTTTTTGAAATGTTACAAGAAAATATTAACTTTTTCACGATATTCAAATTTTTTGAGATGCACCTATAACGTAACTGCATACAGTCACATCCACTACTGCGGAGATGACGCGTCAATGTCGCCGACTTCATCTCTTAAGCTGATAACAAAGAAAGCACTAGTTTGTCAATAAATTGTTAATGTTAATGCACCTTCCTTACTGTTTTACCCTGACACATTCGTAATCATTACTTCTGCCGGTGCGCTGTGGCAAGCTTGAGTGCTTCGTAGGCTATGTAGGCAATTAAATGATTATTAAATTGATTGAAAAGTACTGTTTATTTTATTTGTATCTTTGCTCTATTGTATTTATTTGTGCTGTTGCTTGTAGTTAGATTACTGTCAAGAAATAAAGAAAATAAGGACAAATATAGTTTTTTCTCTAATTATAGCACATACCGAACCGTACCAAAACCGTGACTCTAAAACAAACTGTGATGCAAACCGAACCATGAATATGTTGAACCGTTGCAGCCCTAGTGACAAATCTATGCAACCAAAACATGAGGGTTTGTATCATAAAAACTCTACTGTCTTTTGTCACATCCTTATCTTTATTTTTCATATTTCCTGCGTATAATTTCACTGGCTTCTGCAGCAGATCACACTATAGATAAACGCATAATTGCTTACTTGTGTCTTCTGTGTTTACTTTCGTATGATGGCGCACTGCGCAAGTGTTGCCAAAGCCGCAGTTTTCACGTGGAATTGGACTACTTATTCCGCTGTTGCCAGTGGGTTGTTTTCAACTTCATGGGTTGAAGCGACCCCATTAACGTGATATTTAACCCCCGGAACATGATTGGGATAGTTTGGACTAGTTTTGAGGAGCAATTGGGTGGATTTTGTTTTGAAAACCTGGCAACCCTTTCGTATAGTATATGCGCATGGGGGACAGTTCAGAACCATGATCTGTTCACACTGGAAATATAATATTGACTTCATTTAAAACAAAAATGTGAACAGCTATACAAAAAAATCAGGTCTCAGCAAAGGAATTGAGCACTAAAGCCCAATTTATACTTCTACGTCAAACCTATGCCATAGGCTGTGCATATTATGCGTAGCCTGATGTGCACCTCTCCAAAAATGTTACAGCGCATCAATTCTACCCAGACCGCAAGCACTGTGATTGGTCTGATAGAACCTTGAGTTTTGTGTGTGTTTGTATGCACTTTAATGTTTTAATGAACAAGTGTCTTATCATTTATTATGCAACATAGCATTATACATCACCGTTATTCTGCCATGGTACAAGTCCTTGTGGAGATTGAAAGAATGCCATCTTCTCCTGTTCTGTTGTTGTCTCCTTTTCTGTAGTTTTAAATAATGATTTGATATTTATTTGCCACCTGTCACTGCTATAATGCTTCTCCGACAAGCTGCTGCTTTTTCGGCTTTTCCCGTGGTACTGTGCGTTACACCAGCAACATGCCCATGGACACTGCAGACTAGCGGTTTGCATGTGTACTGCACGTCGACGCAGAAGTATATATGAAGTCACCGTGGACAGTCTTTAACTTTAACTTAATAGCCTATGTAAGCAATTAGTGTTTAGTTCCATCAGCTCTTTCTGCACCCTAGTCCCATTTGCCGTCAGCCAAGTCTCCACCATGGCTCCTTCCTTTTTCACCTCCCCTGTGAGCTGTCTTCCGGGCTGCTCTCTGAGTCACCACCAGGCTCTTCTTGCTCCCGGATCTTCCCACTTTCATCACCACCTTGGTTTCTCCCGCGATCATTGTCACTAGTCTCCAGCTCTTTGCTCCAGTCCTCCACGAGTCACTGCCTTTCATCCTCAGTTGGATATGCTTTCCTGGAGGGGGGTGTAACATCATCATATCAGTATTAGTTTCATATGCTTAGTTTGTTTGTCTTCAGTTAACTGTTTCTTTGTTCTAATTTCCCACCACTAATCTGTTGTCATGGATGTTTATTAAACAAGCACAGCTGTTTGTCGGTGCCGATAGCCTCATGGGCTGCATGCCGATATTTTTAGTGTTGGGCGATATGCTCGTTTTTCATATCGTCCTATCATCAGCCAGTGAGATCGCAGATACACAATATTATCATGCTAACTTATTTATTTACCTACTTAGTCTCATTGCCGGATAGTGAACCAACTCCAGTAGACGGCTAAAAGCAGTCTAATGTTTTTAATGTGATTGAATTTGTATTTAACATAACAATTTTATTGAAACATTGTAAGTTACTAATTATAAAGCTTGCAGTTATTCAAAAAGCAGCTACAGAAAACGAGCAAAGAACATTACCAAAGAACATCATAACTGAGTCTAGCGCAAGTATTATGCACTTTAAATACACTCCCATTATAATCAGTGAAGCTGTCGACACTATGATGAATAAAATCTCTTCTTATTTACACTGCATATGTCTGCAGCGCGTTACAGCTCCACCTGAGCTGATCGTGGCCACTCTAGGCAATGCCTGTGTTTATACCAGCCGCGCAGGTTTCTGAAGCATCTCAGAAGTGGCTCTCCACCCTGCTTCGCTAAAGATTAGCGTCTAGCCCTAGTCTATTTTTGACAGATTATAATAATAATCATCTTGCTATCGTCATAGGCATCAGCAACAGGCGATATCTCTGGCTATCGTCGATACGCGATACTATCGTCTATCAGCACAACCCTAGTGCTGTTGCGCTTTGGGCATCCTAAGTTTGAGTCTTGCCTCGTGGATCTTTCTCAATCCTGTCCCCTTCTTTCTGTCCCATGTCTCTTCCTTTCTGTCCCACGTCTCTTCCTTTCCTTTTTAAACTTTCAATAAAAAAAGTGAAAATTCCTTGAAAATGTTTATATCTAACATGCTGTTTCATAACCTTGTGTTTTGATTTTAAGATTACAGGTTAAACTTTTGTAGTTGGTTAGAGGATATAGGATCTAGCATACATGTTGGATTTGATGGTTTACATCATGTCTTGCTTTGTACAAATAAACTGATGTTAACTTGTTTTTGTTTCTTTTCACGTTAGACCTGGTGCCACTGAAAGAGGAGAGTCAAGAACTGAATGAAATGGAAAAGAAAAATCAGGATGAGAAATGCCTTGATTTCATGACTGGGGAAAAAATTTTGAGTTACTCGCAGACTCATGAAACAGAAACTAGGAACCTTAAAGTCCAGAAGAGAGTTCACACTAAAGAGAGACCTTTCACTTGCCAACAGTGTGGGAAGAGTTTTGGACTAAAAGGAAGCCTTAAAATTCACATGAGAGTTCACACTGGAGAGAGACCTTTCACCTGCCCTCAGTGTGGGAAACATTTTGCACTAAAAGGAGATCTTAAATGTCACTTGAGAGTCCACACTGGAGAGAAGCCTTACTCCTGTCAACGGTGTGGGAGGAGTTTTGCACTAAAAGGAAATCTGAATAGCCACTTGAGAGTGCACACAAGAGAGAGCCCTTTCACCTGCCAACAGTGTGGAAAAAGTTTCAGTCAAAAACAGAGCTTTGAAATCCACTTAAAAATCCATGCTGGAGAGAAGCCGTTCAGTTGCCCTCAGTGTGGAAAGAGCTTTAAACAGAAAAAAAACCTTAATGTCCACATGAGGATTCACACTGAAGAGAAGCGTTTCACCTGCAAACTGTGTGAGAAGAGCTTCACACGAAAAGAAACTTTTAAGGGTCACATGGCAATTCACAGGGGAGAGAATCCTTTTGATTGTGGTCAGTGTGGAAAGAGTTTCAGATATAAAAGAAACCTTAGGCATCACATGAGGATTCACAATGGAGAGAAATGTTTCACTGTCAGGAATCACCTTAAGAATCAAGTACAACATCACACTGTAGAGAAGCCTCACACATGCCCTCACTGTGAAAAGAGTTTCACAAAAAGAACAAAGCTGGAGGAGCACATAAGAATTCACACTGGAGAGAAACCTTTCACCTGCCCTCAGTGTGGAAAGAGCTTCACAATTAAAGGAAACCTTAGGATTCACATTAGAGTTCACACTGGAGAGAAGCCTTACAAGTGTCCTCAATGTGAAAAGAGTTTCACATATCACACAGACCTGAAACGGCATTTGCAAACTCATTCTGTAAAGATATTTCTGATTTACACAATATGACGAGGTTTAGAAAAAAGGAGGCAATAGAAAATGTGTATGTTTTAGAAATCAATGTTACTTTCACACCACAGCTGAAAGTGAGTTTCATCTGATTTCACTTTTTGACCACTTTTATTTGTATTATGTTTTTTTTATATATCTTTTACCTTTTTATTCTTCACCTGACCATCTTCTCTCCTATAGTTTCAAATATTATTAGGCACCCTTTAATTTATACCAGGGGACGGCAGCCAATAGAGAAAACTGCATACCAATGTTCGTTTTGAGGTCCTCTGCACAATCTGATCTGTGCTGCAGCCTGGAATTGAACTGCTGGTTCGTCTGGCCAGAAGAGAACTGGCCCCCCGACTGAGCCTGGTTTCTCCCAAGGTTTTTTCCTCCGTTCTGTCACCGATGGAGTTTTGGTTCCTTGCCGCTGTCACCTCTGGCTTGCTTAGTTGGGGACACTTAATTTCCAATGATATCGCCGACTGGATTGGACAGATATTATTTAAACTGAACTGAGCTGGACGATGACATCACTGAATCAATGATGAACTACCTTTAACTGAAAATTGAGTGTTCACTATTTCCCTTTTGCATTATTACACACTATTTTACCTATTTAATACTGTAAAGTTGCTCTGACACAATCTGTATTGTTAAAAGCGCTATAGAAATAAAGGTGACTTGACTTGATCATTTTTCATAGTCACACAGCCTGTTAGAAGTTATAAATACTATTAAAGTGTGAGAATTAACCTGCGCTAGTCTACAGATGCGTGTGGCTAACAACACTTGTCAATGTCAAAATAATTCAGATGGCTAATCAAATCAAAGTAGCCGATGTTTTCTGTTCACAGAAGCAGAGCGTGAATGCCAGAGCAAAGTGTAAGTTTAACCTTGGAAAAGAGTGAGGTAAAATGGAAATTTCCAAAACGCAAATCATTTAACATCATTGCGTCTTACGACATTTAGATGCAAAGAAAGGTTGCAATTTCAAAAGGTTTCACTCCACCTCACACATTTTAGTCCATGTTTTGGAAAAGTCCAACTAGTAAAATGTGTATGTTTATACAATAACACTTTAATTAATACATTCAAGAAACCTTGGGTGTTTCAAAGAAACGTTTCTACAAGGGTCTGAGAAATGCTGAAAATGTAACTTCTTTTGAAAGGAAGAAATACAACACAAAAAAATCTAAACTGCATCAGAGCGTTGTTGCCTTTTATACTAGGGATGACTTAAGCCGTTGAGCTGGCAAAAAACTGACCAAAACTAAAGGAAAGTGCAAAATGCAAAAACGCTTCTTAAATGACACTGAAAAACCTTCACCGAAGATTCCTGCTGGAAAATCCACTGAGCCATCTCTCTTACTCCCTCTTCTACCGAATGCATCCATTTTGGATTTTCCATCCAACCATCTCAGACAGGCAAACATGCCTCTGTAAAGTACATGAAAATTTGTCATTCATTGTTGACAAACTCAATCAGCTCAATCTTCTCAGATGCAAGGACTTGGAGTCTCTTGCAGAGGCAACATGTTGTGATGCAACACAGAGAGCATGCATGGACAGAAAATGCAACAATTGTAAAAACCGTGTCTATGAAATTGCTCCAGAATATGACGCACAAGCCCAGGTTTCTTATGTGCAAGGAAAATCGAAACAATCATGAGGAAATAGAAGAATAATGATGGCTCTAAGGACAAGGGGCCTGTCAAAATAACAACAAAGAAGGAAACTGAATGTTCTCTTGAAGAACTAATTGGATCCTTTCAAGAACAGCTGAACAATTTCAAGAGGCACATGTTTAATATTAGGGCACAGTTCACACACTGCTGTGACCTGAAACAATGGCTGAAAGGTGATGAATGCCTCATCCACATTGATTTTTCAGAAAATTATGCATGTAAATTCCATGCAGAAGTCCAGTCCGTCCATTTTGCTTCATCCCAACAACAAGCAGTCCTTCACACAGGGGTCCTCTACATTGGAAGTGGAAGTGTGGAGCCCCTGTGCGTCACTACAGTCTCTTCAAGCAAAGAAAAGGGCCCACCTGCAATATGGGCACGCCTTTCCCCAGTTCTTGACCACCTAAAAGAATCCCATCCATCTGTGTCTGTCATCCACTTCTTCAGCAATGGGCCATGTATCGACAGAAAGGCAACTACTTCCTGTTTAGTACAAAAATGTACAGGTATGGGTTCAGGGCTGGTACATGGAATTTTTTCAAGGCCAGCCATGGGAAAGGTGCCCCTGATGGGGTAGGTGGTCTCCTAAAAAGAACAGCAGATAGACTGATCTGCGAAGGGAAGGACATTCCAACTCCTAAACACCTCTTTAATGTATTCGTGAATTCCAGTGTAGCAGTGAAGCTTTTCTATGTTGAGGAAACAGAAGTGGACAAGAACATCAAAGAAATGCCACAAAGACTCCCTGCATTGCCTTCAACAATGAGGATCCATCAAATCACCACAACTTCACCAGGAAAACTTGAATACCGTGATGTGAGTTGTCAATGTTCAACCATGCAGATTTTTCAGTGCAAGTGCAATAACACCCAGACCTTCAACTTTGAGGTGAATTCTGCCATATGTACAGATAAATTACATTCCCAAATTCAGTGGGAGGACAACAACATCATTGGTGGTTGGTGCATTGTCAAGTATGATGAAGATGTATACCCTGGGACAATCCTCGAAGTCAATGAAACGCATGTGAGAGTGAAGTGCATGCGCAAAATCGACCAGAATCGCTTTTTCTTGCCCAGGCGAGAAGATGTGTTGTGGTACTTGTTTGAGGATGTTCTCAGGTTAATTCCTCCCCCAACACAAGTGACATTGTATCATGTTCAAATAAGCAGAGAAATATGGGAGGAGTTCTCAGCATCACAACTTTAAGTATTAAACTGTTCTGGCTCTATCACAAACATATCAAATGTGAGCTATTTTCAAGTTAGATCACTTGGAAGTTAGCATGTTGGATCTGTATTTTTCCCAAGACTTTTAAATTAATACTACAAATGGACATTGCTTCATTCAAGAACTTGTTCAATAAACCGATTAAGTGGGTGCAAACAAGAACCTGTTCACTAACCACGTGCAGTATATGCATATTTGTTCAGTAACTAGAACCTGTTCATTAAACAGAAAATTAAATGCAATGCTTAAATTCAATAAAATAAACAAACAAATATAAGGCTCCTACAATTATATACTGGAATTATATTTATCCATTAGAATCACATATTTTTTAAATTCTTGTTCTGTTACGGTTAAATTTAAAGGATTTGTTGTAAAGTGAGGGGAACTAAAATATCATATGTTCATAATGTTGGTACATTATAACATTAGGCCTGTCATTATTATTTCTGAAAATGCGACTTATACGAGACTTTTTTTAATTTCCCTCAAAAACGTACAATTTATTTTTAGCGTGTTTTTAAAAGCATGCAGCAAACGAAAATATGCGATTAATCGGTTAAGATTTGTTACTGTGTTAACAAATTTACATTAGTATTCTTCTGCTTGGCTTCCCAGATAGCAACAGAGCCTGTGCCAAATCTGGGGTCCGTTCTTCGTATGTCGCTAACTCAGTTAGCTGGATTTGATTGCTGATGATTTCGCTTGATCTTGGATCATTTGGTTCTTTGAAGCTCATCCTAGACTTGCTGTCATAGTAACAGGTCCGTAAGCTTAAACCTGCTCGGGAGCAGGCTTATTCCATGTAAACAGGATTAGATTGCATCTTTTTGTTTATACTTAAAATATGTCCCAGCCACTGCTACTTTATTACAAGAGTACCCAACTTATCCAGGGACAATAATTTAAAATAATAATAATTTAAAAATTAATTTGAAAATAATACAATAATGTTGTATAAGCTACAATAGACAGTTTTACTCATTGAAAGATTTATTAGTGATGAAATAATTACTTTATAATTGTATTGGAGTCTTACACACGTGCATTAATTTGAGTGATGATAGATATTAATGGGAGTGGCCTGATGGGGCGCAGGAGATGCAGATAACTTGATCTCTATGAAAATTGAATTAGTGCTGTCACATAAGAAATCTGCTTCAAAGATAAAATTACATGAATTGCTAATTACAACATTGAAATAAAAATGTAAAGCCTGCACAAATACTAGAAATCATGAATATAAATAATTGGGAATCATGTAAAAAAAAAAAAATACAAATAAATTAAAAACAGTGCACATTTAATTGATCTATTATAACATTTATGTAGTTTTGTTTGCTTGGCTGTTTCCTTATAAAGGTCCAGAAATTTGTCAACTTTTTCATCAGGTGTCTTTTTTAATTATATGATGTCATTACGTTGCTGATCGTGGTTTTGAGTATCAATACATCTGCCTTTTTCGGAGAACACGAGAACATGCAGTAATCTTAGACAACTTAATCCAGATATTTTAATCTAATACGCAAACTTGTTTGAAGAACCAAATTAGCCAGAGATCAGTTATCAGGATTCGAAGATCTGGAATCTTTCAAATCATCTCAGATGTAATAAGTTCACTGATGTTTGACTCATATAGCTGTTGTTGCACTTCAAGTTTTGTCACAAAATAGAGTTTTCAGATCCATTAATTCCCAGAAATAGAAAATAGAAAACACTTTCTTTAAATATTATTTCATTAGTGTACTTGATTTCCTTTTTGTATGTTTTGTATAGGACTAAATGTCAAGGCAAGCAGCTAAGACTTGGAATCAAATAAACCAAGATTTGGTCACTGATCACAGCACAAAAAAGTATTGATGATTGTATGCACCTTGCATATCCACAGTTCTTTTTGTAAGCACATTTTAGAAACACTTCAATTTATTAATTTGCCCATTTTAGGTTTGATATTTCTACTGTCTACCACAAGTCATTTAAAATAAACTGTATCAAGAAATAACATTTCACAAAAAACTTTTTTTCTCCTCCAAATTCATTGTCTTTAATATACATATATTATTAAATTCTTTGCTGCAATCTTTAAATGTCTTTTGACAGCACACTCTTGCCAGCAATGAAGCAGGCATTCTCTGTTCCTCGCAATAAAAACATCAGCCGAGCCACTCCTACATTTTCTCCTTCATGATCTACATATACTCTTTATGAAAAATAAAAGAAAAATTATATAAAAATGGAACCATACAAGTTGCAAATAAGTTAAATTATATGATAAGACCATTATGACACCATCAAATAAAGCAAATCAACAAGTGAACCATAATTTTTTTTTTATTATTATTTACATTGTTTGTTTTGGCATAACAATAAAAAAATGGATTAAGGGTAAAAGTGTAGAGTGTAACTTGGAAGATTTACAGTTTAGTCTTTGTTACATTTGTAGATAATAAAACCTTAAGGGAAAGCCAAACTCCTCCACTGCCTCTTTGAAAGATCGAAGTGTGTTTTTTCAGAGCGGTTATTGTCTGCGATGCGTAAATGCATGATCTGAAAAATAAACAGCACTCATTTTGGCAAACAATTTTTTGAAAGTATATAAAAGAACAAAAGCATGCCAAGACATTTTTCTGCAGTGACTGGTTTCCACCAAAAAGCAAATTTAAATGTACCTTTCTTGAATATCCATCCACACCCGGAAAGATAACCACAAAAGGTATATGTGTAAAAATGTTACATATTTTGGTAACTGAATGTAAATAAATGCTGCGCCATCTTTAGGCAGAGCTAATAATAGTCCATGCAGGGCAGTTCACACAAGTAGCTCTGCTCTGCTTTTGGTGCATTTAAGAATTCTTGTGCACTAAAGAATTGGAAGTGCATATGAGTATTTATATTGTTGTTACTCATATTTTACTGCTACATATGGCCTAGAATCTAGTGCTATCACCTTGGCTTGACATTGTGAAACTGCATGATTTGTAAATTTGTTTGGTGAGCCACATATAATCCACAACATTCTAGATGGCAGTTTGGTGGGGAAGCATGATCTGGTGTTCAGATTCCTAAGAGGCGCCGAGAGGTCGAATCCTCCAAGACCGTGCCTCATTCCCTCTTGGGATCTCTCTGTGGTCCTTCAGGCCTTACATGGAGATCCATTTGAGCCCCTTCAGCCAGTTAGACTTAGTGATCTCTCTATAAAGATGGCCTTCCTGACTGCGATCACTTCGATCAAGAGAGTGGGGGATCTTCAAGCCCTCTCCACTAACACTTGAGCTTTCCTGTAGCTCAAATAGTAGAGCATGGTGCTAGCAACGCCAAGGTCATGGGTTCGATTCCCAGGGAAAGCAAGAGTTGATAAAAATGTAAAACTGTAACTTGAATGCAATGTAAGTCGCTTTGGATAAAAGCGTCTGCTAAATGCATAAATGTAATGGAATTCGGGTCAGCAGACTTGTCTTGAGACCCCAGCCTGGATATGTGCCCAAGATTCCCTCTTGGACCACTCCTTTTAGAGATCAGTTGGTAACCCTGTAGGGCAGTGTTTCCCAACCTTTTTTCTGCCGCAGCACATTTTTGATAAGTAAAAGATCCAATGCCACACCATTAAGCACTAAAAAAAAAAAAAAAAGGAAAGATAGAGGGGAAAGGTCTTTTTTCCCAAAAATTAAACAATGCATTGTCAGAGTTGCTATTTTGGCTTCATATTTGATTAGACACTTTGATCTAAAATTTTCTGGAGTTAACGAGGTTTTTGACGGGCGAATGACGGAGGTGTTTTTTCTGCCATTAGAACGGTCGCATCTGAGGCAGTAAATTAATTACATCATGTTTTCATCAATATACACTTACAGGTTATAAAGTTTATTGCAGCTATATATGGGTGCTCGGTTTTTCTTGTTGTTTAATACATTTGGCCAAAATCTCATGATATACAGTGGGGCAAAAAAGTATTTAGTCAGCCACCAATTGTGCAAGTTCTCCCACTTAAAAAGATGAGAGAGGCCTGTAATTTTCATCATAGGTATACCTCAACTATGAGAGACAAAATGAGGAAAAAAAAAATCCAGAAAATCACATTGTAGGATTTTTAAAGAATTTATTTGCAAATTATGGTGGAAAATAAGTATTTGGTCAATAACAAAATTTCATCTCAATACTTTGTTATATACCCTTTGTTGGCAATGACAGAGGTCAAACGTTTTCTGTAAGTCTTCACAAGGTTTTCACACACTGTTGCTGGTATTTTGGCCTCTAGAGCAGTAATGTTTTGGGGCTGTCGCTGGGCAACACGGACTTTCAACTCCCTCCAAAGATTTTCGATGGGGTTGAGATCTGGAGACTGGCTAGGCCACTCCAGGACCTTGAAATGCTTCTTACGAAGCCACTCCTTCGTTGCCCGGGCGGTGTGTTTGGGATCATTGTCATGCTGAAAGACCCAGCCACGTTTCATCTTCAATGCCCTTGCTGATAGAAGGAGGTTTTCACTCAAAATCTCACGATACATGGCCCCATTCATTCTTTTGTTTACACGGATCAGTCGTCCTGGTCCCTTTGCAGAAAAACAGCCCCAAAGCATGATGTTTCCACCCCCATGCTTCACAGTAGGTATGGTGTTCTTTGGATGCAGCTCAGCATTCTTTCTCCTCCAAACACGTCAAGTTGAGTTTTTACCAAAAAGTTCTATTTTGGTTTCATCATTCTCCCAATCCTCTTCTGGATCATCCAAATGCTCTCTAGCAAACTTCAGTTGGGCCCGGACATGTAATGGCTTAAGCAGGGGGACACGTCTGGCACTGCAGGATTTGAGTCCCTGGCGGCGCAGTGTGTTACTGATGGTAGCCTTTGTTACTTTGGTCCCAGCTCTCTGCAGATCATTCACTAGGTCCCCCTGTGTGGTTCTGGGATTTTTGCTCACAGTTCTTGTGATCATTTTGACCCCACGGGGTGAGATCTTGCGTGGAGCCCCAGATCGAGGGAGATTATCAGTGGTCTTGTATGTCTTCCATTTTCTAATAATTGCTCCCACAGTTGATTTCTTCACACCAAGCTGCTTACCTATTGCAGATTCAGTCTTCCCAGCCTGGTGCAGGTTTACAATTTAGTTTCTGGTGTCCTTTGACAGGTCTTTGGTCTTGGCCATGGTGGAGTTTGGAGTTGGACTGTTTGAGGTTGTGGACAGGTGTATTTTATACTGATCAAACAATTCAAACAGATGCCATTAACACAGGTAACGAGTGGAGGACAGAGGAGCCTCTTAAAGAAGAAGTTACAGGTCTGTGAGAGCCAGAAATCTTAATTGTTTGTAGGTGACCAAATACTTATTTTACCGAGAAATTTACCAATAAATTCTTTAAAAATCCTACAATGTGATTTTTTGGATTTTTTTTTTTCTCATTTTGTCTCTCATAGTTGAGGTATACCTATGATGAAAATTACAGGCCTCTCTCATCTTTTTAAGTGGGAGAACTTGCACAATTGGTGGCTGACTAAATACTTTTTTGCCCCACTGTAAAAGATTAAACGCTATGCACAGGATATTTTAAACGTATAAAAGTATATTGGCTACAACTAGTTGGCAAATGCTCTTCTCCGCTCTTCAAACAAACAGAAACATTAGTTTTTATAGACATGTTTCTTGAGTAAGGAAAACGCTGTACTAATTCAAACAGACACCTGCAACTTATTTGACATGACCTAAATAGGCTTTCTGTGGACAATGCATTTTTATGCTAATTAAGCAATTTTATGAGCTCTAATATACATGAAACTGCTGGATGGTGTTTCCTGAGCACTTCGGAGTGAAAACAATCATGGCCGCCATATTGAAGGGTCGTTCCAAACTGAAGTGCTCAAATCTAGCCACTTCAAAGGGCCCGAGTACAACTGATGGACACTTCGGGCTCCCATGATCCTTTGCACAGATTCTTTGCATGATGACTGCGCTTCCGTATGATGACGCAGAAGGGCACTTCAAGAAACAGTTGTTTGGTCCCCTACACCCTTTAACCCTTCGAAGCTCTCACTCCGGAGGGTAAACCCCTTTGAAGGGATTAGGGCATAGGGATGAGCCCTTCAGAATGGAACGCAGGGTATGTCCCCGAGGTGAATTGGGCCCCACCTTCTGCTCCTCCTTCCACTTTGCCTTCCTCTCCTCCTTCCACCTTGCCTTGGCCACTCTCCTCTGGGGCCTCTGTTTCACGCTGTTAAAGGAGAAAAAAATACATGAAGAGGAATTGATCATGATCATGCAAATCTGTCTATCACGGTAGGCTCAATCTGGTTACAGGATGTCAGTTTACCTCAATGGACTCAGGACTGGACATCCCAGACTTCTGGCAAAGGACAGCCGTCTCCTCTGGAGTGGTGCTGCCCGATGTCTGCTCAGGAGATTTTGGTGACCGCTTTTTGGAGCGCTGGGACTCAGCAGGCTGCTTCCCCTTTTGAGGTGCTGGCTGCCTTGGTGGACTCTTCTCTGGACCCTCCAAGGCAGACTCAAAGAGCCTGCAGTGTTCCATGGCCTGCTGGGCAGGCAGGTTGGTGACAAAAAATTTGTCTGCTGTTGTGGCACATGGAATTGGACATCTTCATGCTGTCCTCACTGGAGTGAGTGAACTTGGCTTGGAAAGACAGAGAAAGAGAGTAAAACAAAAGCCATTCTGAAGACTACCAAAAGATGTGCGTATGTGCGGAATCACTTACGTGACTGGTGATGGAGGTCTGAACGTCAGTAAAGGTGGGGCAGCTGTGCAAGCCACTGGACTTCCATGCATCCATCCTGGAAGTAGTTGTTCAGGTTTTTTGCATGGGTTAGGCGTTGAGGTGAAGAACAAATATCTTGCACCGGGCCCACCTGGCAGCTTGTCCTACAAGTGGAGGAACCACTACACACACCCGTATTCCTCCTATGTCAGGGCAATTTGGGCCTGGGTCGAAAGCCTCATTTGTCTTGTGGCTGCTGACCTGTGGACACACCAGAAAACACACAAGTCACTCAGAAGAGGTGACAAACAAATGAGGTAGGCCTTTTGAGACATAGGTCTCTGGGCTCCCAGCACCTCCTGGATGGTAATGTTTTGATAAACGCTCCCTCTATGGTCGTAAATGGAGGAAAGCAGCACGGCAAAGTGTCCATAGAACTGCCACTGGATTTTTTGTGTGGGGTCATTTTCCAGGAGTGCTACGGATAGGAGAGAGCAAGACATCAAGGTTCATTCAACAGCAGGTGAGTACACTGAGTCGAAGCGAAGATAAGAATACTTACTCAATAGCTCTGGGATGGCCTGCGCCGCCTGCCTCCAGCACTTCAGAAGGGTGGCCTTGGCAATCACCCGAACCTCCTTTGTAGCCTTCACCGAAGTCAGGTGGATGGCCACACCCCTGTTCAGTGATCAGCGCAGGCTCAGCATGTCACGGTGAAGCCCGATCAGGGTGTTTTTGGACAGGCGGCATGACGGCGGAGGGGTTTCGAAGATCTAACGAATGAAGCTGCCGACGTTCATGACACAGTGCTGTGTGGTCATCACTATCATGCTGGTCTGTCGGAGGGAGCTGACCTACCTGCGAGCAGACAAATGGTCCCCAGTTAAAGGAACGATAAACTTTGATAACACTGAGCCAAAAACAGGGAAGACTACTCACGCATGTATCTTGGCTGTCTTGTTGAGGAAACAAAAGTTGGACAGCTTGCCCTTGCCTTTGGCCATGTTGGTGATGAAATTCTTTATTTGGTAGATCTGACCGCCGACATTTTCCTTCAGCTTGGAGCTGGGATCTGGGCCTTCCTGGTGGTGCCTGTATTCCTCCTGGATCTCGTCTGCACACAAAAGGCAAAAAACTTGCAGAGGGCTCATCGGGCGAGGAGGGATGCACAGGAGCCTCTAAGGCCTCTTCCACGGGGGCATCGTTCTCTTCGTCTAACCCGAGAGAGGAGAGGAGCTTTCTGGCCACCTGACCCATTCGGACAGTGCCCAAGAAGGACAACCTCCTCTTCAGGATCAGGTACCGCCTGGTGATGTTCCGCAGACTCTCTGTAAGAATGTCAACCTGTTTGTTGAGGTCTGCCACCTGTGCCCTGAGGAACTTCTTTTGGTGCTTACACCCTATGTTGCTGCACTCTTCCTCCTCCAGCTCCTCTGGGTCAAGGGGCGCGTCGGGTTCGTCTAGCTCCTGGTACCCCTTCAGGTCCAGGGTGGAGACCACTGGGACGGCAGGGTTAGAGGGCCTCAGGGCGGTCAACCTGGCGATGACCTCTCTCCTCTTGCATCACAGAATTGCATCGTCCTGCGCCACCACAAAGATCTCACTGTGAGAGTGAATGTGCCGGTCGAGTCTGTTGGAGAACTTGCTGGAAAGTTGCCCGCCCGAGCATTGATTCGGCCTGACTCTATGACCAACAGCAGTTTCTTTTCATCCTTGTTTTGCACCTTGTGGGTGATGGCAAAGTGCTGGCTGAGGCGGGCGTACATCCGCAGAGACAGCGGGCATGTCTCCACAGGCATCTTGGGAATGCTTTTTAGTGTAAAAGGTGAGTACAGGTAAGCGGATACTATATGGATAGGGGACTGGTGTGGAATGATTGGGTCCCTTACACCGAGGGCTTAGAAAGCCTTGGTTCAGTTTCAAGTAAGTCACTGTAGATTTACCTGAAAATGGAGTGAATTTTAAAGTAATTTACTGTAGACTTACCTGAAATTGCAGTGCATCAATGTGTGCTTTCTGTGTACATTGCTGCAGGTTTTTCAAACACACTCAACACATACATGAAATATAACTCATAAAAGCATTGTCCACAGAAAGCATGTATAGGTTCCATGAAATAAGTCAACAGAAATAAGTCTGAATAAGTCAAGTGTCAAATATTTTTCTTGTTAAAAATATTTTCAAGTTTTAAAAATGCAATTATTTTTGACTGTGTAAACAATAATAATCCCTCTTTGAAACTCTACTGCAAGCAGCAAGTCAGGTCACTGAGAATAATTATCCAAAATTAAGGTAAGTTATACAGTCCTATTTTGAGAGTTGTGCATGTTTGTAGAAGTTCAAAGCTTACTAACTTTATTTGCATTTCTATTCTATTTTAAAGATGCAGGAAAAATGCCCACTTTGTCCTGCAAAGGTTTCCCACTTGAGGCACCACCTGAGGTCACAACACAGCATGAACAACAATGAGGAGAGGCACATCATGTTGCGCTTGGCCAGGAGGTGGGTCCTGCTACGTGACCTCAGATGTCCCAAGTGCAGCATCGTTGAGTTGAACGGCACTTCAGATCAGGCTTTGATCTCACAGTAAGTCTTATCTCAAACTAGCATGCTTGTTTTTGTGGATTTATTTTTTTGATAAATTAAGAAAATCTGTTTCTTTAGGCAAAACAGGTGAAAACCCACATTAGGGAGCTACAGCTAATAGTCAGTGTAGACCAGCTCAAAAAACTAAGAGCACAGAACCCTCCAGTTCCAATGGTGTCTCACCTGGACAGCCATGAAGGAGGAGAGGAAAGTCAGGTGACACTTCCACAGCCTCCAGAGGAGTGTTTCCAGTTGCTGGGTAGGCTTTGAATGTTTCATGTAATGAGACAGTAGTATTGTTTTACAAGATGGTGAAAAAGTAATTGTTTTTTTGTGTTTTCATTGTAGAAGACTTGGAAAAATAATTCAACCCCCAGGGGAACATGAGCCTGTGTTACGGGTACCGAGACAGATTAAAAGTACCTGAATTACCAGGAGAAACAAAAGCACAGGCAAACCTCAGTGTCTTTCCGCAGGCGCAGTTTGGTAGCTCTCTTTATTAACATTAACATCATAGCAACAGTATAATACTGAAATCTTTTTCAATGTTTTCATAGTTATCCCATTTATAGTTTAATCGAATGTAATCACAAATCATGTTTTGTGTAATGAAAACTAGTTTTGTTCCCTTCCTCTTTGTACTATTTAGCAATATTAAAGCCTTCTTGAATATCCCTCCTATAAACAAATCAAATCATTGTAGCTTCTGTATATTTCTCAGTATGACACAAAATACATTTTAAAGGTCCTTCAGTCAGCCATCTTTTTCATTTTCACTGTTAATACTTTTATAACTATTTACAATTGAACTATTAAACTCATTTGTCACCATCATGCGTGTTATTTTGTATCATTTAAATTGTAATGGTTACACTTGACACAAATGATCAACGTCACTCTCATAAACCATATATATTACTCTGAACAAATACTGTCTTTTAAAAGAGTCTTTTTCTGTTTATCACATACTGAGATAAATGTATTATTATTTACATGGGAATCAATTGTAACAAACAACACAGACCAACTGTCATTTTACCATTACTTTTTTCTGAAAGTCTCTACTCAATTAACCATTGTGAACAAGCCATTTGCCTTCAAACACATAGGAGATGTGTACTCGTATGTTTTTACATTCGGAATGACACATTTTCACTTTTTATTAAAACATACCTGAATTATCAGGAGAAACAAAAGTACACGCAAACTTTTTTCTGCAGGCGCAGCTTGGTGGTGTTCGAGGTAAATACAATGCACATCACCAAGGTAACCCACAGCGCGTGCTTTCATCTAGTCTAGTGGCTAGAACTGTATTGTTTCAAACTCAGTATTTAGTGGTGATAATTAATAAATGACTGTGCACGATAAACTCTTTTTCACATCATAAATAAGTAAATAAATATTAATAAAACAAACATTTGAATTGTGAATACACAATATTGTCATTTACATTTAGCAGACGCTTTTATCCAAAGCGACTTAGAAATGAGGACAATGGAAGCAATCAAAATCAACAAAAGAGCAATGATAAGCAAGTGCTATAAGTCTCAGTTAGCTTAACGCAGTACATGTAGCAAGGTTTTTTTTATTATATAATAAAAAGAAAACAGAATAGAAAAAGAATAGCGCAAGCTAGTGTTAGAGGACTTTTTTTGCTTTTGTTAATTGCATAATAAAAACAAATAGAATAAAAAGATTAGAAAAGCTAGTGTTAGTGTTTAAGAAAACAAGCAGTTAGTAAATGAATAGAGTGCAAGTCTTAAAGGAACGTTTTTTTTTTTTTGTTAAAGAAACGAATGCTATTATTTCTCTATGAATGATACTTTAACAACTTTTTTTGTGGTAGAATTGCTTCTACAGGAAGACAATCCCCAGGATGATCCCATCTTTTCATGCAGCACAGTAAGTATTTGGTGATCAGTTTGTTAGTAGTTAGATTCTGTTGTTTCTCCATAAGACCAAGCTAATTCGGTTTTGATGTTGTTTTTTCCTGCAGGATAACACAGATCTCTCCACACTTGATGTCTCAGAGCTTTTAACGTTTTTTCATCAACACTTAAATGTGCTGTATGCAAGTTTTTGACTTTACTAAAGCATAAAAATACCATAAATTGTTTGCAGATATTTAAGAAACATGCTAAGTTAACATACTTGTTTATCTGAAAAACAATGCTACAGTCATTCTCCTTTGAAAATGTGCGTTCTGGCCCGGAATGTCAGTCTGTGTTTTGGTTTGTGAAACCCGGCCACTGCCAGTTTACCCAATTGTATTTCGGCACGCCGGGTTGCCAGTTGGTTGAAAACACAGTGCATTTCATGTCATTCATTGTCATGTGCACTCGTTCCTGTTGATGTCGTTAATCTGGCAACCTGCGTGTGCATCAAGTCTGAGGAGCAGCAGCCGGGTGAAAAAAACCCTCTCCAATATTTTGAATTTGGACTGCAATATCTAGTTCAACCGCTTGGTGTCAATCCTACATATACAGCACCTTTAAAAAAAAAAGCTGCATTTTTAACAAAAACCTGAAAAAAAAAAAAAAAACTATTTTTTTGATCAAAGATTGTGCGAATCGATGATCAAACCATAGATGGAATAGATAGAGTCCACCCTCAGAGCTCCACAGTTCATCGGCTCAACATTTCATTCAGTAACATTAGGCAGTTTTGATTTATATGCTGTTTAATGATTACATGTGTGTATGTACGCTTGTCTCTGCTGCTTCTTCACAGACTAAAAGTCTAATTCCTTATTTTTAGTTTAAAAGAAGTATACTAATCACACTTGAATCAACTTGTTTGTAACAGTACTCTTAAAAAAAAGAACACAGTGTCTGACATTTACATTAATATGTAAAAGACCTTAATATGTATGTTCAAGTGTTATGTTTTTATTAGACTGAACAAAATCAAATTGTCTGATGACTGCTGAAATTGCTCCTAAACCTCTTGTCAGGACAATGGCAGTTTATTTCCAGAATGAGTTTGCATATGTCGTTTCAGGCTTGTGTTATTTTTGAAACTCTTTTCACACTGAAGACACTTGTAAGGCCTCTCTCCAGTGTGAACTCTGATGTGAGTCTTAAGGTTTCCTTTAACTGTGAAGCCCTTTCCACACTGAGGACAGGTGAAAGGTTTCTCTCCAGTGTGAAATCTCATGTGATTGTCAAAGTTTCCTCTGTGTGAGAAACTCTTTCCACACTGATGACATATAAAACAGTTCTCCCCCGAGTGAATGCTCATGTGTTTATTAAGGTGTGATTTATATCCGAAACTCTTTCCACACTGATCACAATCATACGGTTTCTCTCCAGTGTGAACTCTCATGTGGCCATCAAGCTCTTTTTTCTGTTTGAAACTCTTTCCACACTGAGAGCAGATGAATGGCTTCTCTCCAGTGTGAATTCTCATGTGAATTTTAAGACTTCCTTTTACTGAGAAACTGTTCCCACACAGTTTGCAGATGTGAGGCTTCTCTCCAGTGTGAATCCTCATGTGGATATTAAGGGTCGATTTCTGTGTAAAACTCTTTCCACACTGAGGGCATATGAATGGCTTCTCTCCAGCATGGATATTCAAGTGGACTTTAAGGCTTTGTTTTCGATTAAAACCCTTTCCACACTGTTGGCAGGTGAAAGGGCTCTCTCCAGTGTGAACCGTCATGTGAGACCTAAAACAATCTTTTCGTGTGAAGCTCATCTCACACAGTTTGCAGGAGTAAGGTTTCTCTCCAGTGTGAATCCTCATGTGGGTATTAAGGGTTTTTTTCTGTGTAAAACTCTTTCCACACTGAGGACACATGAACAAATTCTCTCCAGTGTGGATTTTTAAATGGCTTTTAAGGCTTTCTCTTTGACTGAAACTCCTTCCACATTGTTGGCAGGTGAAAGGGCTTTGTCCAGTGTGAACACTCATCTGGACTTTAAGGTTTGTAGTTTCTGTTTTATAAGTCTGCGAGTAACAAAAAGATTTTTCTCTAGCCATGAGGTCATGATATTTCTCATCCTTATTTTTCTCTTCCATTTCATTCAGTTCTTGACTCTCCTCTTTCAGCTCCATCAGGTCTAGAGTGAACAGAAACAAATAAGGTTATCACTAGTTTAATGGCACAAAGATATGAATTGCCTTTAAACAGGAAAAATGGCTATTTCCGACACGAATACCGCTGCCGCAAGGTCAAGACGTTAAATAAAGCCCGGTCAAACTCTTTCGCGAAATCACCATCAGGTGGAGTAAAGGGTGTTGCTCAAAACTGTGACATTTTCACTAGTAAATAAACATAAAAGAATTAAATTAAATCAATTTAGTAATGAATTAAAGTCACAACATCTAACAGGGTTCCCACGCTTCTTGAAAGTACTTGAATATCAGACACGTGGATTCAAGGCCTGGAAAGTACTTGAAAATAAATATAGGTCCTTGAAAGTGCTTGAAATAAATCTAAAATAAATTTCGTTTAGTAGAATGGTGCCGTTTCAAAAATTTTCCTATATGCGCTGTCAAAGGCAAAACGAAACAGCGCTAATGATTGAGGTGGAGATGGGGTAGCGGGAGAAAAAATCTTTGCATGCGAGCTGATGCGCACATTGCGCAGCCCTGCATGAACTTATGGAGAAGCAGTGCATTTGCGACTGAAAATTACTGTGTTTGCGCTGAGGGGAGCTTCAAAGGTTTCTAACGTACTTACAACATGTTTTTGCAGCGGTGAGTAGACATATCTGTTGATTCCTTGAACACAAATGTTAATCAGAATCCACTCACTGCTTAAAACGCCGTTTTGTTCAGTGCTGAGTTCTGCAAGCTCACAAATCCTCTCATTATATCAAACAAAGTGTAGACAGGGTGTAAATAAGAGATTCACTGTGCAGTGTAGAGAGCTGCGTTGATTAAAATGAAACTTTGCGAGATCACGATGAATGAAGGAGAGTGACAGCTTTTAATGATTAAGGGATTTTGCAAATGATATTGATTTAATACAAGAGTTCATTAAGAAGTGAATATTAAGTGACTTGCATTGTCTGAACAATATTGCCTGATTTTGCTCTATTTCATCAACGAAAATAGTTTTAAAGTAACAGCTGAGCCGCTGCGCATCTCCATTCAAACACAGCGTTGTTTCGTTTTTAAACAAATCTGATTCAATTACCCATTCATAAAGACAGTCACTTGCTTCGTTCCGGAATGAATCAGCCGTTCGAACGAATCAATTAATGAATGATTAATTGATAAAATCAGTGACTTGCCGCCACCTACTGGCAGTTTTACTTTCATTTTAAAGTATCTTTTCTGTTATTTAAATCATTTAATATTTCTATATTCAAAACTTTATATTTAAAACATTAACCTGAACATGAACATGAACATGAAGTTATGAATTTAATTGCACTCATGGGACCTCTGAGCCTCATTAAACCATCTGAAAATACACCTACAAACCAATATTGTGTTGTTCTGTGCCACCTCTAGTACAAATTATTTTTTTAATACTGATTTCATTTGATTGATAACTCGTTCTTATTCTACTGGTTTATTTATATATTTATATATATATATATATATATTAATTTGACAAAAGATGACATACTTTTAATAAAGTTAGAAAAATGCCATTACAAAGGTAAAAACAAAATTCCCTGTAAATCATTAAGGAGTCAAATATCATCTCGTAATAGAAAGGCTAATATTTGATCAGAATTTTTGATTATTGATTAGAAGGTGCTCCTGATATATTTGACTGTGCTCCTAAAAAGTAAAGTAAGCGTAGAGCCCTGTTTAACCACTTTTTATTAATTTAAAAATTGAGTAATTCTTTCAAATTTAAATCTTTTACAAGAATTACAGCAAAAACCAGTTTGATGCAAGAATATATATTTTTATCAATATTTGAGAAAATCCAAATTTCTTTGAACAAGACTGCTCAAAATGGTCTAAATTTATGAAACCTACACATTCAAAACCTCATTACTCTGACATTTTTAATGTAAATGTTAAGTGTAAGTGAAATGTTGAGTACTGTAAGAGGTCTTTCATGACGCTACATATGCTGAGGTGTGAATTTGATAGGTGCTTGATTTAAATAAATGATGCTTTAAAAAGTCCTTGAAAGTCCTTGAATCTGGTGTTCATATAAGAGTGGGAACCCTGATCTAACTACTGGGGTGCCTCAGGGCTCAGTTCTTGGACCACTTCTTTTCTCTGTCTACATGGCATAACTAGGTTCTGTCATTCAGAAACACGGCTTTTCATATCACTGCTATGCTGATGACACTCAACTCTACCTTTCATTCCATCCTGATGATCTGATGATAACTGCTCGCATCTCAGCTTGTCTAACAGACATTTCTTGCTGGATGAAGGACCATCACCTTCAACTCAACCTTGCCAGGACAGAACTGCTTGTGGTTCCATCAAACCCATTAGTTCATCACAATTTCACCTTCCAGTTAGGCTCATCAACCATAACTCCCTCAAAAAGAGCCAAAAATCTTGGAGTTATGAATGATGATCAGCTGACTTTCTCAGACCACATTGCTAAAACTGCCCAGTCCTGCAGATTTGCTTTATACAATATTAGGAAGATCAGGCCCTTTCTTTCGGAACATGCAACACAACTCCTTGTTCAGGCTCTTGTTCTGTCCAGACTTAACTATTGCAATGCTCTCTTGGCAGGTCTTCCAGCCAGTTCTATCAAACCTTTACAATTAATCCAGAATGCGGCTGCAAGATTAATTTTTAATGAGCCGAAAAGAATGCACATCACACCTCTGTTCCTCAGTTTGCACTGGCTACCAATAGCTGCTCACATAAAATTCAAAGCATTAATGTTTGCCTACAAAATCACCACTGCCTCTGCACTCTGTAAGTGAACGTCGCTTTATTGTGCCATCCCATTTTCTAATTCTATTCTTTAAAAAAAAACAAAAATAAAAAACACTAGCTTTTCTAATCTTTTTCTATTCTGTTTTTCTTTTCATTTATTATATACCGTATTGACCCGAATATAAGACAATGTTTTTTTTTCTTGGAGATACATCTGAAAAAATGCGGTCGTCTTATATTGAGGGTCTAGACTTTGACATTTCAATAATACACCCTCAACAATAGGTGGCGCCAAACACGCATAAAACGAGTGTGCCATGAAATATGTAATGTGTGATGTAAAGATCGCAAGTGAAAAAAGAAAAACTTTCAGCAGCATGAGTCGTGACTGTCATGTTAGCCTGATGGAACCAAACTTCCTCTGTATGTGATTTTAAAACATAAGACAGTACCCAGATTTGAAGACTACAATAAGATTTCACTTCTACTGTTAATAAAATGTCAAAAGCCTAAATGTTATATAATTCATATGGGCTACCTGTTATTTTTATGGTATATCAAAAAGTGTATATTTTTAAATGTCATTGTTGGTACATTTTACCAGTACTTACCATACTTTCAAAACAAAAATTAAAATAGGAAAAATATCCAATATGAAAATTTCAGAAAAAAGTGTTTTAAAGAGAGAAAAAAAACAAACAAAAAAAAACAATATTTGGTTTTCAAAAAGCCTTTTTACAAAAGGTACATCTGGAAAAAGGGGGGTCATCTTATAATCTGGGTTGTCTTATATTCGGGTCAATACGGTAATTAAAAAACCCCTTGCTACATAAACTGTGTTAAGCTAATTGAGACTTGTTATAGCACTTGCATATCATTGCTGTTTTGTTGGATTTGATTGCTTCCATTGTCCTCATTTGTAAGTCACTTTGGATAAAAGCGTCTGTTAAATGACTAAATATAAATGTAAATAAATCAGGAGTAATATTAGTAATAACAACAATAAAGCATTATAACATTTAATCTCAAATTATTAATCATATAAATGTTTAATGTGAGCTATTTGACCACTGTTACGGTAAAATAACAGTTGTGAAATAGCTGATTTTAAACGGCAGTGCTTGAAGTGTGCTTACGTTTATGGTACAATACCAGCCAGTATTTTAGATGAGCTCTTTGAATGTTTAGATTATATTTAAAGAGTTTTGCATTATGTCATAAAAAATAAAATTATATAAATGGTGGATTATTATTAATAGGAAAATTATGAGTGATATAGGGCTAGTTCTAATGCATATTTTGGCACCATTGTCACAATGTCACAAATGAAAGGTGTGAAACTTACATTAATAATATGTTGATGCATTTCAGTAGGTCACACATACTTATTCATTATCTGTCCTTTTTTGAAACATCCCTGCTGAAAATTATAGTGACCATTAATTACCAAATTGCTTTTCACTGTTTATTAAATCAATCTTTTGAATTAATTAAAATGTGAGAGCACTCTATTTATTTGTTCTCATGTTTTAATAATAACGCGGAGGTGGACGCATATGCAGGGTTATTTGGCAAAAGAAAAAAAAAATTCTTTCAAAATGATTTACCTTGAAACTAACTATAGTAATGTATCAGTCATTGCTATTGGTGGTTAGCTTTGTCCTTGACCGCGTACAAGATGACCTACAAATCTAAAACATGACATTTCTGAAATTGTTTGGTTCAAATTAAATAATGGTAGGTTAAATACAAAGAAATGAAAATAAAATAGGAAATATACCAAGACAGTTTACTACAGAAAACTACAGTTAAGTTCAATTAACAACAACAAAAACATTAAAATGCTCCAAGAACTGGTAAATTAAACAGGGTTCGTACAGATACTGCAAAATGAAATTCCAGGACTTTCAAGGAGTTTTCAAGCACTACTTTTTTGGTTTTCAGGGACTAAAATCAGAGATCTTACTTAACAAACAATATCCTTATTATCTTTCAAATTGTAATAATCTAATACAACAAAATGGTACAATTAAAGCGCAGCACATGCAAAGCATGCAACGACTGTGGCAACTTTAACATTTGAAAAGATATTATGGCAAAGTTATCACTTTCCTTATTCAAACTAATTATTTCATGAATATATGGTTGACCTGAAGAATGAACACAATATCATACAATTGAAAAATTATGAGCTATTGACACTAGGGATGTGACAATAAACTTAGCTCATGAGATGAGACAAAATGCAGATACTTGCTTCACTAGAACGAGACAATGTCTTAAAGTCCCCCTGTAGTCAAAAATTGTATCCTTTAAAACTCATCTTTGATCATCAAAATGACATATGACTTTTTTCTTGTGAAAATAATTTTCTCATGCCTTAAAATAGCTTGAATGTAACTCTACACCCTTGTCTCATACGATGATCTATGAATACACAAATTAGCCCCGCCTCCACTCAGTCACATCAGCCAGCCATGAGCCAGGGCCTCCTGATCCACTGAACTGTAGTAAAGGCTATACAATAGCAATGACAAGTGGAAATATTGGTTTAATTAAGCCATGTGTGTTTGAACCAGAAATAAGCTGGTAATGTTCAACATAAGCAAGGAGACTGATGTGAGGTAACGTTAATATTTTCTGTTTTCGCTGGTTCGTACATGGATAACGACTGATAAACTATGCTTTTACTAGCGGACAACTGCAGTGGATACTGTAACATTCGTTAAATTTACCTACTTGATGATGTTGTGTCCTCAAAATGCCTTGAAGACTCAAATACAGCCAAGTTTGTGATTGCAATCATATGCATGTGACGTGTGCGGGAGAGGTGCGTTTGACTCCGGGCTACATTTACACTGTTTACTACAGTTTATTATTCAAGTTAGCGGTTCTAAATACAAATAAATAAGCGTTAACAGCACATGACATCGTGAAAATAGGGGGAAATATTAACAGTTAGCGAAACATCTACATATAAAATATAACTGTTACAGGATTAACCTGGCCGCCTTCTCAGTAGACCCTCTGCTTTGCAGCACAGTTAATGATATGCTAAGGATAGGATCCCTTGATGTGATTGGTTATTGAAATTTGTGACGTAGCAAATAAGGGCTGTTTCAAACCGCATTTCTGTGACTGCCACTGGGAGATTACAGTTTTAAGGAGAAAATACTCAGCAATGGTGTTGATAAATGGATTGGCACATGGTTTGTCTAAAAGCATATTAAAAACACCACATAGACAAATAAACAACATAAAAAAACTTGATTTTAACCACAGGGGGACTTTAATACTATTTTTAGAAATTTTCATTGACAAAATATTTGTCTTTTAAATCACAAAAAGCAAAGCAATGCAGTTGTATTTTGAAATGTTTTAACTAATCTAAGGCCGTAACTAACAATTATTTTGACAATTGAGTAATTGATATTCTGAACACTGTATGTTATATGCGCTGTATGTTTCATTCGACTCGAAGCCGGAGGACGCTCTCGCGCAGAAAGTCCAAAACAGCTCATATGAGAAGTAGTAATAACTTTTGACGTGATAGTAAAGCCCTAATATGGACAAAGGCATCCCGCTATCGCAGTTGCTAAGCTGAATAACAAACATAAACCTTAACTGATGAAACGTGAAGACGATGGTTTGTTTTTCAAGTCTTCTCCAGGTAATAAATATGAATGATACAGTGGTAATTGACAGCATTAATTACAGTACAGAAGCTATAAAATATATTTATATATATCTTATTCTGTGATAAAAATAGAAAAAGTGTTTGTAATATATATAGGCTACAATCCATAAAATTGTTTAGTAAAATATATATAAAAAACAATATAGAAGACAAGTTATTGGTTATTGTCCAGCAGTGTATTTTATTTCTTAGACAATTAAAAGAGATAAGAAAGGGTTTTTTTTTGTCAATTATACATAAATAAACATTATAATTATTATGATTATTATTATTATTACTACATTTGACATTTCTGTCCCCCTCACTTCAGAAATGATTGCTACTCCCCTGCCCTGTAACATAACTGAATATAAAACTTTAGCTATATGCCGTGTTATCTTTATTTGGGCATCAAATATTTTGTGGCTCCACGTGAATTTCATTTTATTTGGTGGGAAAGAGGCCAAAGTGGCTCTTTTGATGTTGAAAGTTGCAGACCCCTGCCCCAGATGAACTCACAGCATATGCAGGTCTTTACCGGTAAAATGCAGTTAAGAGATCATGTGTGAATAGGAAACCAGAAAATTCATTCTGGAAATCATATCATTCTTATGGAGATGACGTGATTATTATGAGCTGTTAACAAAGCTTTGCTGCTTTTTCAGAAATGCGTCGCGCTCGAGACCCAGGCTTCTTTTCCATTCATCAACACTGTGAATCTGCAATTGGATGCTTTTATGTCTTTCTGATGTAAGATCTAGGATGACTCTAAAATTTTTACATTTAAATGAGACTAAGGCCCCGTCCACACATTGAGCTGTATTCATAATAATTTTGTATCATATCGGTGTTTCGTGCAGACGGATCCGGTGTTTTGGGAGCCTGAAACCGCTATTTTTTGAAACTGGGTCCCAGAGTGGATAAATCTGAAAGCAACATCTTTGTGTTTTCATGTGTACAGCCAATCCATCACATAACAACAAAGGTGGACTACATGCTTGTGTTTGTGCTGCAGAAGCTACTGAGCTGTGTTTAGTGTCGGGTCATGCAGGAGTTTCTCTGAAACCAGTCAAGAAAAAGATTACTTTCAATAATTCATTTTACTTTAGTGCAGTTTGATCAAATGATTGAGTACATGTACAGTCCAAATATACTTAGACTTTGCTGTCAGTATAATTTAAGTATATTTAAGCGTAATTTTAAGTGTATTTCTGAGAATTGTATGAAGGAGACTCTCTTATTTTTAGTTTAAAATAAGTATACTAATAGCACAATTGAATTAACAACAATTTTTTTTTTTTTTGTAAGGGTAGACATATGGCAGTACAATTTATCTGTGGCATAAAGAACAGAACTTATATCCTACCTAAAAAAAAAAAGCTGCTTTCACAACCATGTTTATTTGACGATCGAAACAAAATTCCCAAATTCCTCTGCAGGATCAGGACTGGTCTCTCCTGTAACATTCACGTAAACCTCCACAAGCTGCAGCAAACACACAGGGGTCTTTCCTGCTGTTCAAAGCTTTTCTGATGTTTAACATCTCCATATCATGATTACACAATAAGTTATTTAAAAAAAAAAATTTTCTACATTTAACGACGTCTGAAAGGCACAGAATATAAGGGATGAAACACAGATTACGAGAACTGGATAATTACAGACAGACCTCAAACCTACCATTCGCATAACACAACTATAGACAACACGTAAAGTTGATCGCTCAATTTTCACAGTTTGTTTTTTGCAAAATTTAAGTATGTGTTAGATAATTTAGTGACAAATTATTGATTCTTTTATTGTTTTATTATTATTGATTGCTTTTAACTTCGAAATAGATATGGGTTTAATATGGGTACACAAAATAATTGTTTTGGCTATATCTTATTATTTTCCCCCCACTGGTGATGTCATTCATTTTGTCAGGAGTTACACGTAGTAAATAAAATAAAGAAGATTCATGACACAGAATGACTGAAGAAAGACTTTGAGAATGAAAACCAACCTGTTTGTTCCTCAGTATCTTCATGTTTGACTTCAATCCTCACGTCTTCACTCTCCTCTTTAATAAAAGCCATCTTTATAAGTGTGTCACGTGGATCTCAGTCGCTTCAGCAGTTTTCTGTTTAAAATGAGAATAAACAGAAATACAAATAAATGCACACTAAATCTCTCAATCAGCTGTAGTTCAGCAGTCAGAGTGAGAGTTAATAGACTTAAATGACCTGATTAGACAAATAAACACTCAAACCTAGTATTACAAATCCTCTTAAGTGTGCTATAGAAATAAATTTTGTTGTTGTTGTATTTACGCTAATGTACTGCAGTTGTCTTTGATTCCAGCACTTAAAACTCCAATAAACTTAACGCAAAAACTAAATTTGACCAAACTGACATAAAATCACTCCCACACATCCCCTTATTAATAAAAATACGGATAATATGAAATATAATTTTAAAACAGATAAAGCTTTAGAATCAATAGATACAGTTTTAAACATGACTACATGAGTCTCTGTAAATATAGTTTATTATCAATCATATAAATTAACTTAACCTTCACTTGCGCTGATATGACAAGATGTCAAGATTCTTTAAGTTGTGCTCTTTTCTGCATCTTTCCGTGTAAAATTATTTAAATCCTTTATTTTTCAAACCTAACAGCGTGTTTATGATGAACTGCTTCACTTCAAAACTGTTCATTAACGCTATTAGATACACCTGTTACATTCACAGTGTTACAATGTTACAAGATACACAATGTTACATTCAGAAATAATTCATTAAAAGGTTCACTATAAAACAAACGGGCTGCATTAATTTCTTCTTCTTTTGATTTTATGGTGGATTGCGAACCAACTTCAAAACTGCATTAAATTCAACACTTTACTTGATTAAAAACAAACCTTCCTTCAGCAGATTCACAGACGCAGGAGCGCGGCGCAGACCTGTGACGTCACGACGCCACACCAAAATAAGAGTCCTGCTCAAAATAATGCGTTTACATACCGAAAACATATTCAAGTGATAAGATTAAGGACTGATTCAAAGAATTAATTGCAGATTTACAAACAAAATTTTACTCCTCGTTTTAATGGAAGAAAAATAATGACAAATGTCTTTGAAACAAAAAAAAGCATGTTGAATTGCACTAAATGAAAAATTACTGCATTGCATTAACAGTGCTTGCATTGAAATGCTTTGTATTTTCAGGGCTTTCATTTTTAGGGGCTGAAAGAGCTGTGAATATTTCAAATCAAAACATTTCACACACATTTTCATAGCTAAAAATTCAACGTGTGCAAGCAGTAAGTAGACGTTATGATTATCGGGGCCAGAATAAATATCCGGAAAAGCTGATTATTACATATGGAACATTGCTGTGTATTAGGGTTTAAGATTGTTTCATATTTTTTGCACTTTGACCTGTCAAATGTCAAGAGTCGTTATTCAGCCAAAACAGACTGTTATGAGGCCGATTCTGTTAAATGTTCATCTAAAACCCAATTTAGCCTTCAGATTAACACATCCAATACCCTTTTTAGCCATTCTCTATTTTAGCAGACATGGATAGCCTGAAAACACAGGCCAGACATTATGAAACACTGCAGGAGATGTACAAAAAACACAAAACCCAACTAGTGATGGGTCGTTCTTGAACGATTCGTTCTTTTTGAACGAATCTTTAATTTGACTCGGAAAGAACGAGTCGTCTCGGGGTGTGATTCGTTCAGTCGCGCATGTGCAACATCCTACAGGTTCTGTACTGGAATTAGTTCACCTGTTTCGAGTCTTCGGGTTTGAGCCATTCATTCATCACGTGACAGCCCCATATACTTAACTAATGCAGTCTGAGCCGGAAAGAGAATTGATTAGTTCATCTCTCGAGTCTTCAGGTTTGAGTCGTTCGTTCATCACGTCACACCCCCATATACTTAACTAATGCAGTCTGAGCCAGAAAGAGAATTGATCAGTTCATCTCTCGAGTCTTCAGGTTTGAGTCGTTCGTTCATCACGTGACACCCCCATATACTTAACTAATGCAGTCTGAGCCAGAAAGAGAATTGATCAGTTCATCTCTCGAGTCTTCAGGTTTGAGTCGTTCGTTCATCACGTGACACCCGCATATACTTAACTAATGCAGTCTGAGCTGGAAAGAGACTTAATAATAATAATAACCAACTCTTTATACCTTTGTTACTACATTCTGTGTTATGGAAAAGAACCATCATGACAGAAATTCACATATTTATAAACTGTAAGAAATAAATAGCTACAATTTGAGACCAGAAACGCATCCCATAACTGTAAGAGTAAATAATAATTATGATAATAATAATAATAATAATAATAACTATGCACCTGTTTGTAAAGAATGTTGTAAATTAATTTCTCTATCCAATGCTGTCACGTCACATGACAAAAAAACGAATGACTCGAAAGACTCGAGAGATGAACTAATCAATTCTCTTTCCGGCTCTGACTGCATTGGTTAAGGATATGGGGGTGTCACGTGATGAACGAACGACTCAAACCCGAAGACTTGTCAGATAAGAGGTGAGGTGAGCTAATTATAGACTAAAGACCCAGGTAAACAATGAGTTAATCATTTCTGTTTCTTATAGCATTATAGTTTTGTATTGTGATCAACGTTTGCATAAGTAGTAGATGTGTTAGGGAAGTAACACGTAACATTTTAATTATATTTTGCTAAAATGAACGAAATGACTCGAAAAAAGATTCATTCATTTTGCTGAATGAGACTCAAAGGTCTGAGTCAGTAAAATGATCCGAGCTTCACATCACTAAACCCAACCAAAATGCTGTCTCCCACATCCTTGACCTTGAGTTTCAAGCGAGACGAGCCTTCATTGACAGTAATGCCCTGAAAGAAGAGGAAAGGCCCACAAAGATCCTTGATGCTTATCCATGTTTCAAGGAACTTCATAATCTAAGCAATACCCTAAAGAAAATGTTCATATTTCATTATTGCTTTTATTTCAGCAAACAGAAGATCCCACAATCTATCTGATTGTTTTGCTCTTTGATGGTTCCAACTGTTTTATCTCAATTGGAACAACTATTGAAGACCTGCTTTATCTGATGAGTTACTACTACACCCTTAATCTCACATACCCTAAGTGTGTGGCCCCTTACCAAAAAGTAGTATACTTCAAGTTTATTTTATTAAGTATACTTAAGTAAAGTTCAAGTATATTTTGAAGTATAATTTATGTAGTAAGTATACAAATATCAGTGTACTAGTAGTATACTTGTAAGTGTATTATTTCAATACTCCTTGGGACTAAATTGGCCCACTTTCTAGAATATAAAAGTATACTTTTAAGTATACATTAAGTATAACAGTAGTAAACTTTGAGTACACAACTGTTTACATCTGTTTTTAGTTTGTACTGCAACTATACTAAAAGTGAACTTATACTGATAGTTTACTAATACTTTTTTTACTAATAATTTTAGCATTTTTAGTACACTTTGAAGTATAGTCTCAGTAAACTACTAGTTTAGTAGTTTTATACTGCAAGTATACTCATAAGTTTTCTTTAAGTGAACTTTACATCATACATTTACTTTTAGTTATTTTGTTATTTAGCAGACGCTTTTTCATTCTTTAAGTATACTTCTATGTCCCTATTTAGGTATTAATTTGTATATATTTTGTTATATGAATAGATGAACATACAAAACATCAAAAGAAATAACAGGGTATCTGCTTGTAAACAAAAACATTTTATTCTAGCTTCATGCATTCTTTTTTTAAACACTTGAATGTGGGTAAGTTTCATAAATAAAGAAATAAACAACATTTTGAACAAAAAGCTGAAGAAAGACTATGAATTGGATTCAGAATGATAATCAAAACCTAGATGGAGTCGATCAACACCCCAAAGCTTGACAGTCATTATTACCTCTTCATTGGTCGACATTTTATTCCATAACGTTACACAGTTTTGATGCTGTTTTATGTCTGATGATCGTGTTAGATTACATGTGGAAGCATCTGTTGTTTCTGTTTCTTCTTCACTTGTGTTTTTTTTAAAATTCTGTACAGAAGATGTTATAGCGCCCCCTACCGTATAACAATAAAAACACTGATTCTAGGAGCACAAGTACAGCTCAAATATATTTAGACTTTTTCGAAGTGTAAGTCAAGTATACTTAAATGTCATTTTAAGTATATTTCTGAGAAGTACATAAAGCCCCTTTCTGAGAAGTACATAAAAAGTAGACAAAGTATACTTTTCTATTTTTAGTCTAAAAGAAGTACACTAATAGCACACTTGAATAAACTTCTTTTTCGTAAGGGGCAACACTTCTTTCTGTCATTCAGACAGAGACATTAGACGACTCGATTCATGAGAGGGATGCCAAAATCCATGGCAGAGTGGAAAGATTTTATTGGGAAGTAGAGGTAATTTATTGGCTATTAGTGGGAAGTAGTAGGTGTCACGAATTCAGCCTCTGTGGCTCCCTCCGATCGTCACCAGAGGGAACCGTCACCTGAATATTAACTGTCACGAACTCCAATTCCCATATTACCCCATACCTGTGGCTGATTACCTGCAAAGGTGTTTTATATTGACTCTGGTCCATTTAAGCTGTTCTCCCAGTCACCTCATTGCGAAGTCTTGTCTTGCCATGCAAGCATTTCCGAGCGGTTCTCCTGTGTATGACCTGGACTATTTACTGGACTCTGATTCAATATGCCTTGTTATTTGATTATCCTGGGTGTTTGCTGCCAGCCCTGATCTTCAGCCCGAACTCTGCCTTTGATTCTGCCCTGTCTACGTTGTGTTTGAAGCTCGTGATTGAATTCTGCCTGTTTGACTTGCATTCTGTTTTAATAAAGCTGCACATGGATCCTAACGCCACTGACTCCTCGTTACAGTAGGAGTACCAGAGGGAAAAAAAATGGCACCATTATCAGTGCCCTGTTAAACATCTGGAGGGGTTGGAGGAACTGATATTCTGTGTTCAAGAAATTTAAGAAAAAAGTAACTGTTTATGATGTGAGTTTAATTCTTTGTTTGTTTTTTGGAACACTTTTGGAAGTACTCAATGGCATTTTACTAAGTTCTATAAGTTTATTTCAGTTTCTCATGTTGAATATCTTTGTGTTCAGTAATGATAAAATACATTCAGTAATGTTTATGTTGCAATAAGTTGAAGTATTTTGATAAGCAGCAAGTAATGATTTTGCTTTGTTTTTGCACGGTAACTACTGTGTTACAAGACAGTCTTCATTTGAATAATTGTTGACAACATGTATATGTGATCCTTGATTTTAATCTTGTTTTAAGTTTAAATGCTTTGTCTCATTTTAAGTCAGAATATATAATGATGACAATTCTTAAATTAAGAGGAATTATTTTGTTTAGTATTTCTGGTTTTAAGATATTTTCACAAATTAAGATAAGCAAACTGTTTCAGTTTTAGTTTAATTACACAATACACTGTTTGGAATAAGTATTTTCTTGCTTATTTTAAGACATTTTCTAAAGCCTAGATATGTTTTCTTATTTCAAGAAATCTTATCAAGTGCAATTATTTTACTGCACTGGCAAACTTGTTTCTAGTCTGTATCTTCTTAAATCATGCATTTTTTTCTTATATTTAGGCGGTTATTTTTTGCAGTGTAAATCAGTAAATATATTTTAAGTAGGATAGAATTTAAGAATAATAGTTTCTTCTTTTCTTTTAAAGAGGAATGTCTGAAGAACAAATAATGTTGAAATTAGAAATGTATCTTGTTTCCTTCTGTCAAAGAAACTGCATTGAACATACCTGAGTGCCATAAATATTCTTTTTACAAAGATTGCGTGCCTACAACTCAAGAAGTATTAAAAATATTGCCACACGATTTTAGGTTTTAGTACTTAATAAACTTTTCTTTTGGCATCTTCATTCTCAAGGCCCTACATTGTTCATAGACTGTAAAAAAGATGGATGACGCACCTTCACTCTCTGACATAGAAGAAAAGTGAAGTCCCAATAGGACGCAGACATAACGTGCTGATTTGGGACCCACCCACACTTCTGAGGCAAACATAAGCACGTACTTTTACATTTATCTTTTTGTTTGTGTTTCTACTTGGCTGATAGTACACTTACATATTAGACCTGTCAAATGGAAGTTTCTATCTGACATCAGTGAGGAAGTGTTTTTGAAAATGTTCGCTCATCTGAAATTTGTCTGCAACAGATTTAGAAGTATCTGTTTATCTACATGCTGAATCAATCTATCTGACTGTCTATCTACTTTAAGTAGGCTATAGCTGTTGCAATATATAATATAATTTTTAGCAACCTTTTTTTAGCAACCTTTTCACCTGTCTGAAAAAAAGAAAGTCAAAAGGCTGTAAAATATTTTCAGCTCTGTATTACTGGAAAAAAAGAAGCTTCCCAAAATAAGACATAATGTGTCTCGTCACATCACATCACACCTTGACCCAAAAGTGCAGTTCATTTGACATTTGGATGACGTTATAAATGCATATTATATATATTCAGCCCTGGCACTATAGCCAAAATGCAGCAAAATGTTTTCTCACTGACTGCTCTCAATATTGGAATACTCATGAATACAAGCAAGTAATAACAATTGCACAAAAGAGAATAGAATATATAGCAAAAAACTATTAATAGTAGCAGCAGTAATAGCTGTGTGTGTGTGTGTTTGTGTAGCAACAGATTTTAAAGGTGCAGTAGGAGATCTTGGAAAATGCTAACTTTAGCCTGATAGCACTGAAAGCGAATGTCCCGCTCTCTCTGCAATCGCCGTCCAAAGCCACGCCCCCTGAACGCATATGCTCACAGAGCAGAATACCAGAGACAACATTACTACAACAGGCTACATCAGTAGTTCCCAATTCCAGTCCTCGCACATTTCATATGTATTTCATCTCGTGCGACGATTGTTCTATTCGACCATAAGTCATAAGTGCCCTGCGAAGTGGACATCACCGGATATTCCGCCATGATTCCAGTTCGAAGCGAGAGTATATCAAGTCAAGTCAAGTCAAGTTGAGCTTTATTGTCATTCTGCTACATGCGGGGGCATACAGTGGAACGAAATGTCGTGCCTCACAGGACCACGGTGCTACATAAATACAGGCATACAGCAATGAAGTAAAACAATATAAACCTATACACAAACTATCCTACTGATAGATTTTGACTATAAATATACTATCTATATAAAAAAAAATTTACCTATACATAAACTAAAAAATACAAACTATACAAACTATACAGACTATACGAATGCTTCCGATAAATACTGTACATGTACATGCAAAGAGAGACAATGTGAGTTCAAGCAGCTGGCTGGGGAACAGTGCAGGATGATTTGTAGTGCATGAGCATGTAAACATACATATATTACTGATATTACTGAGTCTTTTTGTGGGATTTGTGTGCACACAGCAGTGTGTGTGAAAAGTGACTAGTGTGCATAGAGGAAGAGAGTGTGCTACTATAGGTGGTTTGTACAGGCCCACTCACCTGTAGCACCCTTCGATTGCACAAACAAAGTTCCATAAGTTCCAGATGGTCCATGTTCCAGGATGTAGGGGGATGGTATGGGGTTTCAGAGAGGGGCGGGGTGATTTGAGTTCAGTTCCATACAAAGGGCATTAAAGTGTGGGAGACGTAAATTTAAATAGTATTTATTTACAAAGGTATATTATGTCACACTGCGCAGCGCAAATCCATGAATGAATGTTCCGAAGTGAAGTAAACCTCAAGGGATTCCCCCTCCTCAGGGAGTAGGGAGCAAACTGTGTAGGAAGCATGTCAATTGGAACACAGTTCATGCACGTAGCTCTCTTCTAACGAGCTGGTTATCTGAATCTGGTGTGTTATCTAAGAGAGACGTGCAAAATATGCAGTGCGGGGGGCGCGAGGACTACATCATGTGTCATTCACCACTGAGAAAACTTTATAGTACAGTTAGTAAAAAAGATTGGGTTGTTGATGTTTGTCTGTCATTCTCGGTCTGTCTGTAATAGCATACGTGATCGCACTGATGACGGATCCTGTCTGCGCGAACTGGCTGCGCAGAAGTATGCAAATGTGTATGTTGACAGGCAGGTAGGAACCCAATTAAATCACTCGGACCGAGCGTTTGGATTGGACGGACATTTCTTGGTCCTATGCCTTCCACAGAATATATAAATACATGTAAATACACGTAGACCTCTTAACATAATGATTGCTATCGGGATGTTAAGAGATTTTCAACCAGCATAACAAAAAATGTTTCTGAAGATAATCACCTATTGCACCTTTAACATGTTTAAATCCTTAATGATATACAATTAGTTGTGAATTAAAGTATGCTGAAGTGTTGCTAGTGTGTATTTGTGTGTGTGGTGTAAAGTTATGTGTGAGTGTGATCTCTCTGTGTGTGTGTGACATACATGCACAGGTTCCTCCTATCCTAAGGGTTAATTAATAGTTCAGAGCCATAGTATATCTAACTATTGCATATGAGTGCCTGTAATAGAAGCCTATGTTCCACCCTACTTAAGGATTAATTACATACTGTAACCAATGTATGCATGTTTTCAATATTATTATTATTATTATTATTATTATAACCATAGTGAAATCATCAGAGGTGGGTAGAGTACCCAAAAACTGTACTAAAGTAAAAGTAAACGTACTTATAGAAATAGTTACTCAAGTAAAAGTAATAGTCTGAATAGTTACTTGAGTAAGAGTAAAAAAGTATTGGATAAAAAAAACTACTTGTTAATTACTAGTTATTTTGGATCATATACTGAATATCTATAGTCTATTTATATATAGATAAATTTCTGCCGTTTAAAAGATTTTTAATGTTTTTTAATGTAATTTATTTCAGTGATGCAAATCAGAATTTTCACCAGCCTTTATGCCAGTCTTCAGTGTCACATAATCCTTCAGAAATCACTGCAATATGTTGATTTATTATCAATGCTGTTCTTTTTAACTTTCTATTCATAAAAGAATCCTGAACAAAATATCACAGGTTCCAAAAAATATTAAGCAGCAAAACTTTCCAAAACTGGTAATAAATCAATATGTTAGAATGATTTCTGACATTTAATGTATAAATTATACATTTTATTGAATGTATAAGGTACATGTTCAACAAACTGGTAATGTCATAGTGTTATCGTGTACTGTAATCTATACCTGTGTAACCGCAGACAGCACACGCAGTGTTCATCTAATAAAGATCTTCAAAGCTAGCAAACAATAGCCTTTGCAGATTTGCTTTCAGTTGACTGTAGATCCAAAGCCACGTCTTCAGTATGTGTGTATATATATATATATATATATATATATATATATATATATATATATATATACACTGAAGATATATATTTAAAAAAAATATGACCGGCCCACATTTAAAAAAATGGTCTGGCCCCTCTGGCATTTGCCAGAATTGCCCGATGGTCAATCCGCCCGTAGGCTATTGGGTTTAATGTCGGGGAGTTAGCTCACAGTGAGTAATTTCACTCTTAGAGCACCAGAGACACGAGTTCAATCCCCAATTAAAGTAGCCTCGTTACAGGTAGCAAATGATGATAGAATAAGTATGATAATTAATGGTTAGCTGTGCATTAAACAGTTTAAATGCACTCTGCTTTGCATCCACAATGTGCATTAAACTCATTTAGCCAAGGACTATCCATTACGCATACTTTGGGGGGTAAGTATACTAATAACAATGTATTATTACCAGTATATTTCTAAGTGCTCAATGTTAATACTACTTGGGATTAAATTGGCCCACTTTGGTGTCTATATAACAGTAGTAAACTGTAGTATATAACTGAGTTTACTACTATGTTTTTCATTTGTACTGCAACTATACTACAAGTTAAATTGTACGCATACTGATATATACCCTGTTTCATCCTTGATTAGGTTTCTTCCAGATATTTAAGCCCCGTTTTTCCTTCAGTTCATTGGTCCAGTATTGATTGGTGTTTAGCATTTGTCACATTTGCACATGCATTTTCTCTTTGTAGAAGTTTTCTCTTTGTCATGTATTTTAACAATTGAGTAATCTTATATTTTTTAGTAATACAAATAGATCCTAGTGAATAACAGGCTTTAGTATGACTATATTTATATATAAACTAATGATGAGGCAATAATAATTGGTTCAAATAAAGTATCAAAACCAAGTAATTACATGGTTTTATTGAACAACTGTTACGGAGACGAGAGGCGTGCGGATCCATTTGCAGGGCTTTTATTTGACAGAGACGTGGTTACAAAACAAGCAATGTTCATGCAAATGACAAACAGGCACAACAAAGAGTAGTCCTAGGGCAAGCGTGGGTCTTCGATCGGCAAACAATATCCAATAGGGCAAGGCAGAGAGATAATCCAGGTACACGAGCGGTAGTCCAAGAGAGGTGCAAACATAGTCCGAACGGGAAGGCAAAGGGTTAATCCAGGAAACACGGGCAAGAATCAAAACACTAGAAAACAGGCAAGGCAAGACTATAACAACTGAGTAGGCTCCGTAGAGTAGCTATCGCTAGGATATACACTATACAATACTCGGCACGGAAGGGCATGTGAATGGCTGTTATATAGGCAGTGTGATTGATATCAGGTGTGAGTTTAATTTGTGAGATGGAACATGGGAAATGTAGTCCGGGGTGACATGTGACAGTCTGTGAAGTGTGAGAGTCAATGTAGTGAGAAGGCGACTTCTGGTGATGAGCAAACGCAAATTCATCATTGGAGTCCTTGGCAACTACTGGTTGTGTTGACAGTTCACAACTAAACTTATTGACTGAAGCTGGATTAATTGACATGTCAAACTCAGGCTTGTTAATATCAACATAGGACAGCTAGATGATTCAAAATCAGACTCAATGACAGACGCTGGACTGACACAAGGTTCGCACTGAGACTTATCGGTAGCAGAAACCAGACAGACATTTCAGTGAGTGAAACTAGACTGGCAGACGATTCACAGTCAGACTCATTAATGGGAATTGGACCGACAGATGGCTCAAACTCAGACATGTTCAGGGAGACAGAACGGGCAGATAGTTCATAGTTCGGTTCCCAGACTGAAACCGACAATACAGACGGGTCATAATCAGGCACATTGGAAGATACTAGACAAGCAGACAGGTCCATTGTGAAATCCTTAATTGAAACTGGTAAGACTGACAGTTCTAGCTCAGCACTATTGACTGGTTCTTGACAGACAGGGAAACCAAACACACGCTGGGACACTGAACAGGTTGACAGTTCACAGTTAGTCTCATGGATAGGACAGACAGATCGTTCACAAGTGTTTACTGGACTCGTGACAGGGTTAACAGGGCATATAGGGAGTTCATTAACAGTTTTCATGGGAGTGACATGCAGAGAAGAGAGTTCCTGAACGGCCCTTATAGCCGCATCAGAACAGTCCGGAAGTTCACAGACAGCATCTTCGAGTGTGACAGACAAGGCTGAGAGTTCAGAAACAGCTTCTTCGGTTGGGTAAAGACAGGGCAATAGTTCGCAAACGGCCTCCATAGCCGTTGCAGGACAAACTGGGAGTTCATAGGCAGCCTCCATAGCCGGGACTGGACAGGACGAGGATTTGCAGACGGCCTCCATAGCCATGACAGGACAGGCAACGAGCTGATGAGTGGATACCACTGACACCTCCAGAGGTTCTGCAGCGGTTCCCGCCAACTCTGGAGGTTCTACAGCAGTACCAGTCTCTTTGACTGCAACACGACGGGCTGAGAGCACATTTCTGGGCGCCACCACCATACAAGTAGCTGAAGCGAGCAACGCTGCTTCGGGAGGTTCTGCAGCATGTGCTGCCACCTCTGGAGAAGCTGCAGCGGGTGCCATCGCCTCGGAGAACACAGCAGCAAGCGTCACTACCCCAAGAGGTTCTCCAGCATCAGCCACCACCTCTGGAGACTTCTCAGAGGACGCCGCCACCTCGGGCAGTTCTATGGTGGTGTACGCAGCAAAGCGATCCCCATCATGGGAAGCGCTTCAGACAGGGGAATTAGTTCAGGAACAGGAGGGTTAGAGTGAGTGGGTTTGGGGATACCAGCTGCATGTGCAGAGACCAGCGGTGCATCCCTCACACTGGATACCAGACTGGGAAATCGAAGCACTGACCTTGAATATCTGGGTGTGACGGACAGGACGTCACAAGACTCTGGATGATCAGCGGTGACGTGACGTGATGTAGTTCTAGAGGGTCAGTGGTGACGTGAAGGGCCTCTGGAAGATCCGCTGAGACTTGAAGAGACTCTGGAAGGTCAGCGGAGGCGTGAAGAGACTCTGGAAGGTCAGCGGAGATGTGAAGAGGCTCTGGAAGATCCGCTGAGACGTGAAGAGACTCTGGTAGGTCAGCGGAAACGTGAAGAGACTCTAGAAGGTCATTGGAGACGTGACCTGCCTCGTGACGATCAGTTGAGACCTGACTTAAATTGTGAAGATTAACCGTCACTGGGCTTGACTCTGGATGACCAACTGTGACATGGTGTGACTCTGGATGACCAGCTGAGACGAGAAGAGATTCTGGAAGATCGGCGGAGACATGACTTGACTCGTGATGATCAGCTGAGACATGACTTGACTTGTGACAATCAGCTGTGTCGTGACCTGACTCGTGACGATCAACGGTGACTTGACTGGACTCACGATGATCAACTATGATCTGACTGGATTCACGAAGATCAACTATGGCTTTTTAACATCAACTGTGACTTGACTTGGCTCTTTAACATCGACTGTGACTTTACTTGGCTCTTTAACATCAACTGTGATTTTACTTGGCTCTTTAACATCAACTGTGACTTTACTTAGCTCTTTAAGTTCAGTTGTGACTTGACTTGGCTCGTGACGATCAATTGTGACTTGACTTGTGACGATCAATTGTGACTTGACTTGGCTCGTGAAGTTCAGCTGTGACTTGACTTGGCGCTGTTGTGTCCGCCATTTTGTGAGCGTGCTCTAATGCGGCCATCATTTCACGAGTGAGTGCGGCGTCGCGTTCCTCTTCTGCGACACCCACAGTAAACAAAGAGCCAACAGACAGTAAAGCAAAGTCCATAAAATCACTTAAAGACGAACGGGGACCCTCACAAATTAGTTGCGATTTGAGCGGCTGGTTAATGCCCGCGCAGAAAAAGTCTATCAGGACACAGTCTGGTAGATCAGAAAAATAAGCGAAGTCTAAGTATTCTTGTACACAGTCCTCGAGCACTCGCATGCCCTGCTTAAGGGTTAGTAACAGTTTTGCAGTGTCCATACCTGGCCAATGTCCACTTGAAAAGCCGCTGGATACTCGTGTGGCCGAGTATTCTGTTACGGAGCCGACGAGACGAGAGGCGTGTGGATCCATTTGCAGGGCTTTTATTTGACAGAGACGTGGTTCAAAACAAGCAAGGTTCAAGCAAATGGCAAACAGGCACAACACAGGCAAGACAAAGAGTAGTCCTAGGGCAAGCGTGGGTCTTTGATCGGTGAACAATATCCAATAGGGCAAGGTAGAGAGATAATCCAGGTACACGAGCAGTAGTCCAAGAGAGGTGCAAACAGAGTCCAAACGGGAAAGCAAAGGGTTAATCTGGGAAACACGGGCAAGAATCAAAACACTAGAAAACAGGCAAGGCAATACTATAACAACTGAGTAGGCTCCGTAGAATAGCTATCACTAGGATATACGCTATACAGTACTCGGCACGGAAGGGCATGTGAATGGCTGTTATATAGGCAATATGACTGATATCAGGTGTGAGTTTAATTTGTGAGATGGAACATGGGAAATGTAGTCTGGGGTGACATGTGACAGTCAATGTAGTGAGAAGGCGACATCTGGTGATGAGCAAACGGAAGTGCATGGACAGGATTCGTGACAACAACACTGCTAAAATGCATAATGTAATATGGCTATACATTACATGAACATAGCCAACTTAAGTATTATGTATTATAACAACTACCTGCAGAGGGCACCAATGCTTCACTTTACACTTCACTTTTTTGTACGTGATTTAAGGACGTTTAAATCCATTTAATTTTAATATTTGACCACGTGCAAACTCCGAGCGAGGGTTTAAACTTTTATTTGAAATCGTGATGTACAACAAATCACATATTTAGAAATATGTTGATGTATTCTCTTGTGCTGGCATAGGTTTACGAATGATTTACATTACAAATTTAATGAGATAATGCACACAGTTACACCAGATGAACTCACAGCATATGCAGAAGAAGAGTTTGTCAACTGAGCTGCTGCGATGTGCTCCATGCTTGTAAATGATAACAGTGTGCAACATGAAGCACGTCAGATTTCATGTGCATTCTCAAACACACGATTGGAAACCCAAACAAACAGCACATGTACAGTGAAAGACCGAATATAATGCAAACACTCTCAAAGGTTTTACTTCAAACTCAAATAGTGAGATCATTTTTCACCTCAAGCAGTATCATCACATTTAATATTGGGAGATCTCTGAGCTCTATACTCCACCTCAGCTCTTCAGCTCTGCCTTGGCTCCATATTCTGTGTGTGAGTAGTCTACTGAGAAGCCCTCCTATGCTGAGAGTATGGAGCCCCAACTCGGCTTGGTTTCTGAGACACGGTCACTTCTTGTGTAACTTTGGCTGGGCTTAAGTTGGATAGGAATTGGAAGTAAAAACAAAAGTGAAAGTAAAATAAAGAAGTAGAACAGGATAAGTGTCGTTTGTCATGTAATTGTAATATTTGAAGTTGTTTTTTGAAATAGGGACTTTTATTTAAAGTAAATAAATAGGATAGGAAATGTATTGTTTTTTATTATTTGAAATGTAATGAATCCATGTTAGTTTATGTTAATTCATGCTTTTTAATGCATATGTTTCTGTGCTTAAGTGTGCTAACGTCATAAAAGTGGAAAAATGTATGATTTACTAAAGTAAATACAATTTGAAAATGTTATAAAGGAGAATTAAAATGTAAATACAAGTACAGTATAGACATACAACAGATAAGCATTGTTTTCCTTTAATTTTAACATGTAAAGTTGCATTTATAAAATGGAAAATTGGAGGAGGAGGAAGGAAAGAGTGACGTGAAACAGAACAGCGATCTCTCGGAGGCTGGAAATGATCTGATTTGGAGAAGGAGTAAGGTGAATCAAAACCGAAAGTGAAAGTAAACCATTCAGCGATATTTCCAGGGCTGAAAGCACTCGGAATTGAAAGGTTAGTGTTTGTATTTTGTTAGGGTTAGCGTGAGGGTTAGTAGTAGGTTTAGAATCTTTATGTTAATGTATGTTTTGCTGTGTCATAGTGTTTTTATATGTAATCAAAGTTGAAAAATGGGTGATTTCATAGAATGAATACATTTTGTAGATGTTCTGAAGGAGAAATAAAATGGTAATACAAGTGAAACAAAGAAATAGATAAGTATTGTTTGAGTTTAGAAATTGTGACTTGTATTTTAAATAATAAATCAGATAATTGGAGAAGATGGAAGGAGAGAGTAGGTGAAAGCAAAAGTAAGCAGATCAGGGATTTCAAGGCAGAAGAAGAAGTATTTAGAAATGGAAATGTAAGTGTGGGTAGGAGCGGTGCTGTCTCAGCAGCAGGGGAACCCGAACAAACTCCATCCATGCGCTTTCTTCTCCAACAAGCTTGCCCCAGTGGAGAAAAACTACGACATCAGCAACAGAGAGCTCCTAGCCATCAAATGAACTCTCAAGGAGTGGAGACATTGGTTGGAGAAGAAAGTCCTGACTGACCACAAGAACTTAAAGGAATAGTTCACCCAAAAATGAAAATTCTGCCATTATTTACGTCGTTCTTCGTTCATCTTCAGAACACAAATTAAGATATTTTTGATGAAATCCGAGAGCTCTCTGACCCTCCATAGACAGCAAGGGAACTACCACGATCAAGGCACAGAAAAGTACCAAGATGATCGACAAAGTAGCCCATGTGACATCAGTCTGTCAACTGTAATGTTAAGAAGTTATGAGAATACTTCTTTTGCGCAAAGAAAGCAAAAATAACGACACTGCTGTTGCATTACAGTTGACAGACTGAAGTCACATGGACTACTTTGACTTTTTAAGGACCCGTCAACTTTCCTGATTTTTGAAAATGCCATTGTTTTTCACTCACTGTAAGTTTCATCTGTCTGCACTCACTGCACGCACGACTGCACCCAAACGGCTCTACTGAGCTGACCTTGATATGCTTGATATACATTTGATTTGATATTTGAGTTTGGTATTTATTTATTTCATTATGTCAAAAGCCTTCACAGTCCACATGGAGGCATCTTGCGGTCCGGATTCGGACCGGAGTCTGCCAGTTGGCGACCCCTGGCCTACAGGGTAAAGGAAATCTTGGATTCCCAGCACAGTGGTGGCATTCTGGAATATCTTGTTGACTGTAACGATTCACTCAACTCACGATTCGATTTGCAATTTTGATTTCACGATTCGATTATTGCTTGGACACAATGCTGCACGTTTCTTTGTGAAATTGAAATATAACACTTTAATAATATACTAATATAGCACTTGCATGTTGTTGCTCTTTTTTTTTGGTTTTGGTTTTGATTGCTTCTATTGTCCTCATTTGTAAGTCACTTTGGATAAAAGCGTCTGCTAAATAACAATGTAAATGTAAATAACAAAACTAAATTGCAATTTTAAAACAATCCCCAAATTAAATAAATAACACAAATAAAAGAAATATCTTCATATAAACAAAATAAGGCTTTGTCTGTGCTCTTTCCATTTAAAACCGAGGCAACCACTGCATTTTAATCATGATCCAAACAAAGATGCTGCATTCATGCAACACGAGCAGTTTTTAATTTAAATTAGATTGTATAATTTCAAAATTTGAAGCAAACACAATGATTTGACTTCAGTTTTGTGAAACTATACATAAAAAATATCTGCATGAAACAGAAACAGCGGAGGATCTGAATGAGATGCTTAAAGCGTTTCCTTGTTTATGCTGAAAACAAAGCAGCGCTGCACTTATGAACTTTAATATGCTTTATACAGCGGCAAGATGAAAAGAAAAAAATACCATCTAAACTTTTCTAAAGACAGTAAGTTCCCCTCAGACATACATTCATATAAACTCCTACCCCTAATTGAATCGTGATTTGTTTAACATCTCAACCGATTTGAATCGTCATATATTTTAATCGATTTTCAACCGGCTTGCGGTTAATCGTTACATCCCTATCAGGGACCATAGAAAGTGTCCAGGTTAGGAGTTTCTCTCGAGAGAGCGTGACTCTCTGTTGTACCATGTGCAGTACTTCTCTCTCTAACCTGCTTTAATCTTTAATTGGTGCAACAGTTTCTAAAGTGCTAGAGAAGACAGTGCCCATACTGCAAGTCACTGCAACAAGTTCCCTTGTGTTTATGGGAACATTGAGAAGGTGAGACATATCATGCAGGTTATTTGTGAATTTATCTTTAGAGTAGTTGGGATAATTGTTCTACCTAATCAATAACGTGGAGCGAACAAACAATGAGTGGGTCCTTTGATGTTTTGCTTGACCCCAATGAAGTTTGGTGAATCTGTAAATGCAACACCTATATTTATAATGTAATATAAATAACATAAGTTATGTGTTTTAATTATTAAAGTGTCTTAATTATTATCAGTCTTTGCTGTCATCCTTCTGTGCTGAAGTCCACACTGCCAAATCTTCATACTTCCACAACAAGATCAACAGCGCTCCAGACACACGTAATCTCTTCAAAACATTCAATTCTCTCCTCTGTCCCCCTCCACCACCTCCCACCACTTCTATAACAGCTGATGAATTCGCCACATTCTTCACAGATAAAACTAGAACAATCAGTAGTCAGTTCTCAGCTCTACACACACAGGACCTCCAACCAACCACATCCACTGCTAAAACTCCCATCTTCTTCTGTCCCCTCACTAAGGCAGAAGCATCAAAACTTCTCCTCTCCAGCCATCCTACAACATGTCCTCTAGACCCAATCCCCTCACACCTTCTCCAAGCAATCTCTCCCACACTCTTACCAGCACTCACACACATCATCAACACATCTCTCCTCACAGGCATCTTCCCCACTGCGTTCAAGCAGGCTCGGATAACCCCACTGCTCAAGAAACCTACATTAAACACTTCTCTTACTGAAAACTACAGACCTGTCTCTCTCCTTCCATTCATAGCCAAAACACTTGAATGAGTTGTTTTCAACCAGGTATCACTGTTTCTTTCACATAACAACAAACTGGACCCTAACCAGTCAGGTTTCAGGAGTGGCCATTCAACTGAGACTGCGCTACAATCAGTCACTGAAGCCTTACAGATTGCAAAAGCTGATTCCAAATCATCAGTCCTCATTCTGCTGGATCTATCTGCTGCTTTTGAGACTACCAATCATCAGGGGCCTCATTTATAACCGTTGCGTATGCACAAAACCAGCCCTGAAAGAGGTGTACGCCACTTTCTACGCAAAAGTTGGGATTTATAAAAACAAACTTGACGGGAAAATTTGCACAAATGCACGCAAACTCTGACCCATGCGTACAAACTCTTTTTCCTGGAGTGAGAAAATTAATGAAGTAAAAACAACGATTTTAAGCTCTGTTTTCATGTTGATATACACATTTGCATTAAATATTCCACTCTCACTAATAGAGATAAGCACTGAAATTACATAAATTCATTACGCAAAAGTTAAACCAAAATCATATGAATTTAGACATATTTGTAATGGATGCTCTTGATCACTTTTCCTCATTTAATGACAGCAAGGAGTGCTATAGGTGCACAATAATTAATCTTTACACTAAACTGCAGATCTCGTTATGAGAAAATATTTTTTTTAGTGAGAACAATGATCAATGACGCACACTTACTTCGATATTATCACGGACACTGCTGGATTTGGTGGTTGAATGGTCCGTTGTTCGGTTTGAATAGGAACAATGATAACAGCTTACTGTACAACCGCAGCTGCACAGAGGTGTTAATGTCATGTGAAGGCATCTCCATAAAATTATGAAAAATACCACTGTATTTGAAGGATACAACTTGAAGAGAACGGTAAGATTTACACGTTTCCTTTTTAAAATCCTTTGTCAGTGACTGAGTCAGACAATTGTATTTAGGCTACACTGCAATAAATATAGGCCTATCTGTTTCCACTAAAACTAGCATAATTTAATGTGAATTGTTTAAAACAATTGAAATACTATTTGGCCAGTGTAAAAGAATGAGATCAACTCTATTCTAAAATATTTATCTGATAACTAGTTTAAACAGTTTTGTTTTTATAAATATTTTGATATATTTATTCTAAAACATAATGACATTTGATGATTTTTAGCAGTAAAAATTAATGTATGGCACAAATGGCATTTAGCTATAGTCCATATCTTGTATTTCCTTAATGTCTTGTACCTTTGTCGGTGTTAAACATGGTGTCACGTGGATGGGAATATGCATGGAAATGATATGCAGATGAGGTTATAGTAAAACTAGGCATTGTAAGCTCCAAATATGGTGATTTCAGGGAGGAGACGGGGTGGAGATGCACGTACGCACAATCTTCCCCTGACCGGGATTTATAAAGGGATTTTTGTGCAGGCTCTGGCGTACGCATGGTTTCATAAATCTGAAAACTTTTGTGCGTACCTACACTTTTACGATGAAATCTACGGAGAGTTTTATAAATGAGGCCCCAGATCCTCTTGTCCACCCTCTCATCTCTGGGCATCACTGGGATTCCTCTTCGCTGGTTTGAATCCTCTCTCACTGGTAGGTCGTTCAGGGTGGCCTGGGGAGGGGAGGTATCCAAAGCACATCGACTGGTCACTGGGGATCCTCAGGGATCAGTTCTTGGACCCCTCGTCTTCTCCATTCTCTTCACAGGCACATGGCTTCTCCTACCATTGCTATCTTTCATTTCAACCAGATGATCCAACAGTAGTTGCACGGATCTCAGGCTGCCTGGAGAACATCTCCAGCTCAACCTGGCAAAGTCTGAGCTTCTTTTTTCCCTGCCACTCCAACTCTACAGCATGATTTCCCCATCCAGCAGCGGCACGACTGGTCTTCAACGAGCCCAAAAGAGCCCATGTTACACTTCTCTTCATCTCCTTGCACTGGCTACCGATTAAGGCCCGCATCAAGTTCAAGACATTGATGCTTGCATATCGAACAACCACAGGCTCTGCACCCACCTACTTCCACTTACTATTACGAATCTACATTCCCTGCAGAAGTCTGAGATCTGCTAGTGAGTGACGCCTCGTGGTACCGTCACAGAGAGGCACAAAATCACTCTCCAGATCATTCTCGTTCACCGTTCCTGGCTGGTGGAATGATCTTCCCACCTCTATCCGGAATGCTGATTCCCTGACAATTTTCAAACAACAGCTGAAAACTCATCATTTTCGACACTACTTGACTTCATCCTAAATTAAAAAAAAAAAAAACCTTTGTCTTTCTCTTTATTTATTATTATTCCCTTTCTAGCTTGTACTTATTTGAACAATGCCTGAGACTTGGTATTACGAGCACTTCCTCTCTGTCTGTTTGCATCTTTAAGATGAATCGCTTTATGTATTCCCCAGTTGTAAGTCGCTTTGGATGAAAGCGTCTGCAAAATGACTAAATCTAAATGTATACAAATTACACTTGAATCAGCTTTTTGAAAGGGTACTCTTTAACAAAGAACACAAACAGGGTGTGACATTTACATTACTTTAATATGTAAATGACATTAATATGTATAAGTGTGATGTTTTTATTACACTGATCACAATTGAATTGTCTTTCTCCAGAGTGAATGCCCTGATAATTGCTGAAATTGCTCCTTTTTCTAAACCTCTTATCACACTGTGGAAATCAGAATTTTCTCTCCAGAATGAATTTACAAATGCTGTTTCAGTTTTTTTGCGATAGTGACTCTCTTTTCACACTGAGACACTTGTAAGGCTTCTCTCCAGTGTGAACTCTCATGTGAATCTTGAGGTTTATTCTGCGTGGGAAACTCTTTCCATACTGAGACTCTTGTAAGGCCTCTCTCCAGTGTGAACTCTCATGTGAGTCTTAAGGTTTGCTTTAATTGTGAAGCTATTTCCACACTGAGGGCAGATGAAAGGCTTTTCTCCAGTGTGAACTCTCATGTGAATATTGAGGTTTATTCTGCGTAGAAAACTCTTTCCACACTGATAACATATAAAACAGTCCTCTCCTGAGTGAATCCTCATGTGAAGATCAAGTTGTGCTTTATACCTGAAACACTTTCCACACTGATCACAAACATACGGTTTCTCTCCAGTGTGAACTCTCACGTGGGCTTTAAGGGTTGATTTGTGTGTAAAACTCTTTCCACACTGAGGGCATATGAACGGCTTCTCTCCAGTGTGGATTTTCAAGTGGCTTTTAAGGCTTTCTTTTCTAATGAAACTCTTTCCACACTGTTGGCAGTTGAAAGGTTTCTCTCCAGTGTGAATCCTCACGTGGGCATTAAGGTTTTTTTTCTGTGTAAAACTCTTTCCACACTGAGGGCATATGAACGGCTTCTCTCCAGTGTGGATTTTCAAGTGGCTTTTAAAGCTTTTTTTTCTAATAAAACTCCTTCCACATTGTTGGCAGGTGAAAGGGCTTTGTCCAGTGTGAACACTCATCTGGACTTTAAGGTTTGTAGTTTCTGTTTTATAAGTCTGCGAGTAACAAAAAGATTTTTCTCCAGCCATGAGGTCATGATATTTCTCATCCTTATTTTTCTCTTCCATTTCATTCAGTTCTTGACTCTCCTCTTTCAGCTCCATCAGGTCTAGAGTGAAAAGAAACAAATAAGGTTATCACTAGTTTAATGGCACAAAGATATGAATTGCCTTTAGACAGGAAAAACATCAAATACAACGACAAATATAGTAGGTAGTCAACCAAAATAGTTATTACCGACACGAATACCGCTGCCGCGAGGCCACAACATAGTTTTAAACTCTTTCGTGAAATCACCAGCAGGTGGCGTAAAGGGTGTTGCTCAATAAACTTAAACTTTTAACTTGTAAATAAAGATAAAATGTGAACCCTGGAGCACAAAAGCAGTCATAAGTAGCACAGGTATATTTGCACCAATAGCCAAAAATACATTGTATGGGTCAAAATTATCCATTTTTCTTTTATGCCAAAAATCATTAGGATATTAAGATCATGTTCCATGAAGATATTTTGTAAATTTCCTATCATAAATATACCAAAATGTAATTTTTGATTAGTAATATGCAGTGCTAAGAACTTCATTTGGACAACTTTAAAGGTGATTTTCTCAATATTTAGATTTTTTTGCATCCTCAGATTCCAGATTTTCAAATAGTTGTATCTCAGCCAAATATTGTCCTATCCTAACAAACCATACATCAATGGAAAGATTATTTATTCAGCTTTCAGATGATGTATAAATCTATAAATTGACCCTTATGGCTGGTTTTGTGGTCCAGGGTCACAAATAATTAAATAAATCAGTAGTAATATTAATAACAATAAAGCATAATAGCTTTGGTTCATAATAAACAACTTAGTAGTTATTATTACAGCAAAAATTACAAATGTGAGTGGAGCAGGAGATACAGAGTGGATTTATTCACTTTTTTTTTCAAAAAGTTAAATCAACAAGTCAAAGATAACTACTACTGGCGAAAATGTGGTTTAATACATTCGCCTCGTAACTTGTAGTCTGTGGTTAACGAGACACTCAACAGTCAAAGACTATTTCTGTGTATGCGCTCAGAGACGGAACAGAACAGACATCATCTTTTAGCTCAAGGTGTGCGTCTAAACGCTCAAATACACGCAAAAATGTGTAAAAATGTGGCACTTGGTGATTACTCATGTAAACCCCAGTCAGTTATGTAATAAATGAACGTAAACAGTTCAGAATGAAAATACATGTGTAACAGTAAATTGGATCTGTGTGGCTCTTAAAGTGACAGCAGCATAATATTCCTGCTACTAACTGTGTGCTTAATATTAATAAAACATCAAAAGTCAAAGACAAAATCACTCACTGCTCTTGACTGAAGGTCTTTTGTAGCTTTAATAAGAAACAAAGGAAGTTTAAGACTATGCTCTTTTATTTTACATTAGATTATTCAATTTCTGTTAACTGAATACTTTAGACTTGCATTAAAAAAGTTTTGGTTATATGGCCCACTAATATTAGTGTTCAATAATTGTGATTACAATATTGACCAAAATAATCATGATTATGTGTTTGTTTTTTTTTTTGTTGTTGTTTTTTTCGATAATCGAGCAGCCCTATTCTGTACCCACTAAAAAACTGAAAGAGGCATAAACTGTAATCTCAGAACCTCTACAGATATGAACAAGTTAAATTTAAGACTTTTTAAGACCTTTTTAATGCCACCTTATATGAAATTTAAGACCAAACCTCTGATGGAAATCACATTATTTTACATACATGTAATATTAAATTTTTTTAATGCAAAAAAAAAAAAAAAAAAAAAAAAAAAAAAAATTATATATATATATATATATATATATATATATATATTGCTGTCAAAAATGCTATTTATTATTATGATATACAGCAAACTTTTCACATCAGCAGACAATATCCCATACAAAAGCACCACAAGACTGAGATTTCTAGTAATGTAAACAATTTATTCTGAAGTAATATTTTATCTGTATTCTATTAGCTTTTACATTTATCTGCATATTTTTTATATTAACCTCAGGATGTTATTTAGGCCATTTTTTAAACCTTATTAAATGTATGCATCATATTTCATGTCAAATTCTTACAATTGATCAATAGATTAAATTACACTAGGCTGTTATCAAACTAATTAATTTACATTGCACAATTACAACTGCAATAAATAATGTTATGAGATTAATGTTTTAAATGCAATTTTGAATATACAAATAAGAAATGTTGGGGGGATACATAATAATAATAATAATAATAATAATAATAATGTTTAATTTATATAGCGCCTTTCCCAGGCTCAAGGATGCTTTACCAAAGCAGGAACACAATGGACATTCATTTCACATAGTCACAAACAGCACAAATAATCAATTAAGTTGGACAGTAGACATTTGCCCAGTCTAGAAACAAAATGAAACAAGATGAATGCAGTTGCATATCATGATACGGCAAAGACACATAGAAACAACATAGCAACACATAAAAATATAGAAAATACATACTTTTACATACAAACAACACACTTTTAAACATACTAACCCCGCCAATAGGTGGCGGTAAGTCACTTAATGAGTGAGTCATTATTGAGTCATTCATTCAACCATTCACTGAATCATTCAGTAAAAAACACTGCTGTGTGTAGCTTGGAGATTGCGCAATAATTCTGCTGTGATCTTTGTTTGGAACTATTTTAGTTGGTGAAACAGAACAACAGTCAATATTGTGTCTAAAATGTACGTAACTTAATTATGTGACTACTTAACTACTTGTTTATTTAACTAAAATCAATGTAACATTTGCAATCGTGAGAATATTTTGCAATTTCGGCAATTAGCTCCCTTAGTATGCTGCTTAACTACATCATGTTATAAATAAAAAACGCAACATTATGAAATTTTACCTCAGTATGTTTCTTCTGTGAGTTTCTTTATGTGTCCCGTTCAGCTCTTTTGCTCATTTCATAGTCATTTGATTTCTCCATAAAAGTCTTTTACAAAGAAACCGACAGCGTGAGCCTGAACAGCGCGACCTTGATATCAGAAATACACTATCCATTATCAATCGCTGTTTACCTTGAATGTAATAAAATCAGAAGAATCATTCTTGCGTTTTGATGCTTCAATGGTTATTTTTTTTTATTTTATTTTTTTTGTCACACAGGCTATTTGTCCGGTCGGGCAAGTGAAATTCTCAAGCCATTTTTCAGTAAACTTCATTTAACCTATTTTAAACTATCTAGGAAGCTGGTCAGCTAACTGTAGCATGCAGTAACTACAGTGGGGGAAAAATCTGTCTGTCCAATGATTGTAAACAGTCACAGGTACGTCAGACTGGAGAAATTTTTGTGGAATTGGGACCGAAAATATTTAAAACCCATCGAATCTGAACTTAAGACATTTTAAGACTTTTTAAGGACCCGCGGCCACCCTGTTTATAAAAATCCATAGTAGAGCACTGGATTGGGCTCCTGTAGGTCACAAAACAAATCCAGCGGAAGAAGACTATACAAAACCACAACAAGGCAAGTCTGATATTTGATGTAAGATCTATGATGTCTCTAATTTTTTTACATTTAAATGAGAGTAAGACAGTAGAGTAAGCAGTTGTTTTTGGGTCTTCTGTGGGTAAAGGAAAAATTAATTTAAATTCTTACATCAAACTGACTGTGAGAAATTTGGGAGTCGCTTTAGGAACCAAACTTCCTTTGGTCTTTTGATACAGAAGTTATTTTTATGCTTAATACATCCTGCAAGTTTCATAACTTAAAATGTCCTCATCATCAATTATAAAAGCATTTATGTAATAACTGTTTAGAAAAGTGATGTCACCTGGCCACAAACATTTGCATAAACTCCGCCTCCAGAGCAACACATCAACGAATAGTCTTCTCAGCATAGGCACCACCCAACGGCATTCAGTCACTAACGGCTGACACTTGATCACGCTGAATGCGAGTGTCACGTCGCGTCAAAAGTGAACAGAAATTACAATCATTGGCGCTATCTTGTCTACACTGGATACAGTATACAGATGCACATTTTCTTTCGAACATAGACCACATGCTCGAATCTGTCTTCAAGAAGGACAAATGAGTGAAAGAACGTTGGTTTGAATGAGTGGATAGTTTATTTTTAATGTGTGACGAGGTGTGATGAAAAACTGGTCACAATAAATGATGGCAGGGCCGCAATAGCACTTTTGTGCAAAGGTGGTTATATTGACAGTGTCTGATCCTATTCACAGTCTATTTACAGTCCACCAAAAGTGCACAAAATGTGTACAAGCGACAACCGTAAAAATAGACAAAATAGGGAAAAGAGGAAAAATGAAGGAGATATTTACAAAAATATATACAACACAGCACTGTGCTGTTAAAGCCTTCCACAGAAAGGTACTGTACACAAGAAACTCACAGCGTTTGCCTCCAACTACAACCCACACTGAACAGATACACAGGTTATGTATTACTACGGGTGAGTATTAACACGATGCACTTATATAAATAACAATATACATAATAATCATATAATCCTCAGTATCATAATACATAGCCTAATCACAAATATTCATCATATTACGTAATATATGTATTAGGGCCTAGCCATTGTCATTTTTATTAAACTGGGTTTTCTATTTGCCACTCTTCCCTAAAACAAGTAACATTTAAGACGGTCCAATTACCAGAGCGATCGTGCAGATGCAACGCAGGAATTCAGTGATTGCTGGCTTTGTTATTATTATTATTATTATTATTAAAATTTATTTCAAAAGGGACCATGTACAATTTTAACATAAATGTTTCCATTTCATGCATTGTACCGAATTTAGCCAGTGGCTAGTTTTCATCCGCGGTCCCTTGTCAGGTAATCATAATCACAGATAAACATGAAAACAAAACAACACATACAATACAGTAATACTTGTATGCATCCTATCAGAGCCAAAAAAATTTAAATTAAAATAAAAAACAGAAAAATAACATCAGGTTAAACCATACCCATATCAGTGTTTATAGAGTTGAGTTGATTTTAAATAAGATATAAGATTTTAGTTTCAACTTAAAAATGTCAATAGATGTGCACAACCTTATGTCTTCTGGTAGAGTGTTCCAATAAGTAATAGCTTTCACTTAGAAAGACGATAGTCCAAAAGCAGAGTGACAAAATGGAACAACACAAACACTAGTAGATGATGATTCTAGAAGATCTTACCGAGACTGTAGAGCGAAAGTGCACAAAATCACGAAGTATGGAAGGGGAAAACCATTTAAAATTTTATAAACCATACACAAATTTGAGAAAAGTCTAAAATTATCAAAGCTCAGAAAATTGTATTTCTCCAAAACCCTACAGTGGTGATATTGGTTAGATTTTTTGTCCAGAGTTTTTAAAGTCTTTTTATAAAGAGATTTTAAAGGTTTAATAACAGTTTCTCCTGTTTAACCCCAAATTGTTAGACAATATGACAGATGAGAAAAGATTGTAGCATGTATAAAAGTCTTGGCTACATCCGTGGGTAGACATTGTCTAGTTTGTTTGAAGTTTATCAAGTTATATTTTATAGTCCTCACCAATTTCTTTACATGTTTTTTTAAACTAAGATTTGAATCCAGCGTTAAACCAAGATAATTAAACTTATAGATAGATAGATAGATAGATATTTATTTTTATTTCGAACCATTTAAAAATACAAGAGGAAAACATAAGTATACAAATGAATAACAATAAACACACAAAAAAAAATAAAAATAAAAAAACTTTAAACATATTCGACCCATTTGAAATAATAAAAAAAAAGGTAGGTAGAAGCCCTAGTCTTATCGGATCCTACCCTCAGTAATTACCAATACCAAACCACAATCAGCCATAATAAATCAGACATACCATTATGAATAATAAAGGAATATTACTCCAAATTATGTCCTACTTTATCTATCTGTTAAGACAAACACAACAAACAGAAACAAAATCAAGCAGCATTAACAACAACGTTGAAATTCTCACTCTCACCCCCCACTTCTGTATTTATCAAAAATAAATCTTTTATACCTTCTTTTAAATTGCAACATTAACACTTTCTTTGATATATTCGTTTAATCTATTCCACAATATCACCCCACAAATCAAAATAGACATACTTTTGAGTTTTGTCCGTGCATTTTGTTGTCTCATATTTAAAGCCCCTCTCAAATTATAACACCCCTGTCTATCTGTGAATAATTGTTTTATATTTCCAGGCAGCTGTTTAGTTTTTGCTTTATAAACTATTTGTGCAGTTTTAAATTCTACCAGATCATTAAATTTTAAAGTGTGTAATTTTAAAAACAATAAATTGGTATGCTCATAATATCCTACTTTATTTACTATCCTAATTGCTCTTTTTTGTATTGTAGTTAGTATTTGTAGGGTGGTCCTGTAGGCGTTACCCCATACTTCAACACAATAATTTAAATATGAAAATACAAGTGAACTATACAGAATATAAAGTGCTTTCTCATTCGATACCTGCCTTGCTTTCCCCATTACTCCGTGCTACTTTTGCTCTCACATTCTCAGTAATGATTTCTGTCTTCTCACCATTTATAAAAATATCTGCATTGGAAGAACACACATTCGTTTTAGGGGGGAAAAAAAATCCCTTTTGTTTTACCAGTGTTCAAGGTGAGACACGATTGTTCTAACCACCGTGTAATCCTTCCTATAGCAACATTTAGCTTTTCAGATGCTAACTCTTGCTGTTCTGGCATGTGTAAAAATAACAGTATCCCTTCGCACTGCTGGGGGAGATCATTAATGATTAATGTACAAACTAAATAATAAAGGGCCTAGTATTAATCCTTGGGGTACACCCATTGTAGAGTTTAAGTTATTGGAATGAACCCCTTTAATTTTTACACATTGCTGTCTATTTGATAAATATGAGGAGATCCATGCTAAAGCCCCAGATGATCACCCATAATAATATTTATTTTTGTTATGATTACATGCCTTTAGAATTTCTACAAGTTGTTTATAAAACATAACACTTATTGAGGGGGATCTATACACGCTAGGGATGTCATGATATCAAAAATCTAGTAGTCTGTACTGATACCACTAAAAGTACATGATACTCGGTACCAAGTCGATACCACGGGGGAAAAAAAATCGCAATAATACTTAAACATCAACTCCTTTATTTAACATTACAAAAACATAAAATAGTGGCACTTGGAATAATACGCATGCACTCACTCACGCACACACTCTCTCTCTCACTCTCACACACACACACACACACACACTCTGAATGCAAGCATTAGTTTAAATTCACTGACATACTGGCAGGCTGGAAATATTTTTAAAAACCATTAACATAAACAATTATTTAAAACAATAATATTAGCCAACAACGTTAATAAGGATAATCCGCGAATGGATACACACAACAAATGAACAAGCTGTCAGACAGTCAGTAACATTATGTGTGTGCATGACCATGCGCAGCTTTCAGAGCTGTGCACTCTCATTTAAATCTCACACAATCATATTCATATATCGTCGCCTTCATCTTCCACAGGTAGTTCTTCTGTGTGCTCGTAGGCATTTTTTTCTATTTTTTTTGACTAATTGAAACACTTTCCAGCGTATGCTCTTGCCTGCCCCCATCAGTTCCGGAAGAATGGGGTGGACATGTGTGCGTTATGTATGCAACATTAACCTAATACTAGTGTGCACTCAAGGATAGGAAAAAGCAGAAAAATGGAGGGATATTGGATCGTGTGTGGGTAAAATGTAGTGCTGTCGCAATTGTGACAGAGCCCTCTGTCACATAATGGCGTCCCGGATTGTGTCTGAAGATTTTGTTTTGTAAATGAGGCACAGTGTCATGGAGAGTTCACAAAGAAACATTTGTTCAAAGATGAAACGGTACTAGATCTGACTACAGCTGCATCACAAACCGTAAGTAAATGATTTCATAATGATTTGTATGGAAATTACCACTTTATTTTGATTATGTTGTCAAAACACTAACAATAGCAAGGGGGTGTTGATACTGTTTCCTATGCAATGACGTTAGCCAATCATAACAGTGGCTGATTACTGAGAAGCCTTAAAGGACCCGCCCCTTAAAAACAGTCTGTTTTAGAGAGAGGTTCAGAATGAGGGTTGAAAATAATTTTTCCATTTCTTTCCCTCCATGTCCTATGGCTGCTGTCTTTGGTGTGTCTGTGTTTTCTTTTTCTGCTTTCGAAACAAGCAGATGTTATTGCATTTGCCTCCCTGGTTGCTAGAAGATGCATTTTGCTACATTGGTAGTGTCCAACTACAAAGATCTCATGTCATTCCTTTCTCTAGAAAAACTTATTAAATTAAGTTATACAAAATTTGGATAGTGAATTTGAAATAGTGAATTGGTGGGGTTTTGTTAAATGTGAGCCAAAATCATCACAATTAAAAGAACCAAAGACTTAAACTACTTCAGTCTGTGTGCATTGAATTTATTTAATACACGAGTTTCACAATTTGAGTTGAATTACTGAAATAAATGAACTTTTCCATGACATTCTAATTTATTGAGATGCACCTGTATATAGATAAATTTATGCCGTTCAAAAGATTTGTAATGTTTTCTTTAATGTAATTTATTTCAGTGATGCACATCAGAATTTATCAGCCTTTATGCCAGTCTTCAGTGACACATAATCCTTCAGAAATCATTGAAATATGTTGATTTATATCCGTGCTGTTCTTTTTAGCTTTTTATTCATAAAAAATCCTGAACAAAATGTCACAGGTTCCAAAAAATATTAAGCAGCAAAACTGTTTCCAACAGTGGTAATAAATCAATATGTTAGAATGATTTCTGAAGGATCTCTGAAAACTGGAATAACAACTGATGAAAATTCTGATTTGCATCACTGAATAAAATTTTATTTTAAAGTATATTAATTATGTATTATATATGTATTTAACCTCTGACACGGAGAAGAGTGAAAACTCCTCACATGACCGCTACTGAACATCTGAACATAACGAAACAAAAGCACATTGACAGATCTAATTGCACATTTATGTGGCCAAGCACAACATGAGGAGCTAAGCATGGCATGGAGCATCAGACCAACTGCAACAATGAGTAATTAAAGCCATTTTAGGATGATTGTAGTTGAAATTGCTGAAAAATCATAAATATAACCACGAGTTGAGGAGGCGTTTGAAAAAGTGGTTTTTAAATCAAAATCAAAATGGCGGACAGGAATTTTGGTTGACTATGACATAATTAGTATCTGTGGTCTCGGCATGATCCAAGGAATATTTCGAGACCAGTTTCATTACAGAAGTTATTAGCTTTTATGGAAATTTCATTATTAATGGTCAGTGTATAGTTTATCACTTTTGGCGCTTTTACCAAATTGAGGTGTCGTGGTCAATGTGAGGTGACAATGGCACATACAAAGTTTGGTGTAAATATGTCAAAGCTTTGCAGAGATGCACATTTCATTTATCTATTATAACATTTATGTAGTTTTGTTCACTTGGCTGTTTCCTTATAAAAGTCCAAAAACTTGTCAAGTTTTTCGTCAGGTGTCTTTTTTAATGATATGATGTCATTACGTTGCTGTCTTGCCGCCAGCCAATCGCTGTATTGCTGATCGTGGTTTCAAGTATCGATACATCTGCCCTTTTCAGGGAACACAAGAATGCACAGTAATCTTAGACAACTTAATCCAGATATTTTAATAAAATATGCAAATTCGTTTGAAGAACCAAATTAAGCCAGAGATCAGTTATCACGATTAGAAGATCATCTTTCAAATCATCTCAGATGTAATAAGCGAGGTACGAAGAACTGGACCCTAGTCCACGTCATATCAACAAGAAACTATACTTTTAACCACAGTTCGAACCACACAAGTTTGTGATGCTGTTTTGCGAATGTTCACTGGAACTAAGTTTTCAGGAAACAGCAAATTATTAAATTACACCAGTAATGACGGAAGATGTGACTACAATTACGAATGATGCTTTTGGGAAATGCAGCCCTGAACGATTAGTTTAGCTCAGATCTGTTCCTGGAGATCTACCTTCCTGCAAAGTTCAGCTTCAACCCTGACCTTAAGATCTTCAGGACTCACCTCAATTTTATTTATATAGCACTTTCAAAACCATAAAAATGGGCCAAAGTGTTGTACATAAGAGCATAAGCAAAGGCATAAAACTAACAATCTCAGAGTAGGCATTGACAAAGCTAAAAAAATTAAGGTTATTAAATTAATATACAATTAAAAAGCATTTAACACAAAAACATTTATCATGCTACATATTAGAATGCAGCATTTTGCACATTTGGAGGAGGTCAATCAAGGATTCATTTATGCATGTCCTCACAAAACAAAAAATAATTATACTTCAAGTTCATTATTAAGCATACCAGAGTAAAATCCAAGTATTGCTTTAGGTATACATTACGTAATAATTAAACTATTATTAATGTGCTGGTTGTATACTTGTAAGTGTACTATTTTACTAGTACTAAGTTTTAGTGTATAAAGTGTACTTTCAAGTGTACTTTTAGTGTAATAGTAATAAGCTTTAATACACTACTAGTTTACAAAAAAATATAAAAAATTAAAACAAAATTATTAAAATTTAAGAATTAGTCTTTAGTACTTGTTAAGATAACCTTAAGAACATCTAATAGTACACAACTGTGCTATTTTGGGACACCATGAATATGAACTAAAATGTGCTTTCGCTGTAAAATAAAATAATAATAATAATAATAATAATAATAATAACAATATTAATATAATATAATATAATATTAATATAATATAATAATAATAATAACAATAGTTACCATTTGTAAAACCTACTTTTTCGACCTCGTCCTAGGCTGTTTGTCTGATTTTGCAAAAATTGGCTCAGATCATCTTGGCAAAAAAGTTATGGAATTCAAATTGATTAGTTAAACCGTTCTCGAATAATGTGCAAATGAATTTGACGAAGAGCACGCAAAAATGGATGTGAGGCTATATCTCCACAACCAAACTTTGTGTTATAACAAGGATGACCTGAGGCTACCTGCAGTGTTTCGGCACAGTGCCACTTAGTGGTCAGGAGATATGAAAAATGGCTATGAAATATTTTTGCTTGTAACCTCTGAATGGCTTGGCCAAAAATCACAAAACTGGTCTCTTTAGATTTGGTGGAGCATGCCGAGACGAAACATCTTTACAATACTCAGTATGTGCCTTTGGCACCATGCCCTGATGGTACTCAAAAATTTTGGGGGCATTGCCACCTTGTGGTCAAAAATTATGAGATTTTCAAAAATGCTAGTAACTTTTCCTTTAAAAATGCCTACTGTAATGAAACTGGTCTCAATATATTCCTTGAGTAATGCCGAGAACATAGATCTATAAAATTTTGCCATAGTCGGCCGAACTTCCTGTTCGCCATTTTGATTTATGTTAAAATAACTTTTTCGAACTCTTCCTAGACCTTTGGTCTTATTTTCACCAAATTTGGCTCAAATCATCTTTAGACCATGCTGGCAAAAAAGACATGGATTTCGCATTGATTTAGGAAACAGTTATCATTTACTGCATCAATGAATTTGCTGAAAAGATGCCAAACTGCATCTGAGGCTGTATCTCTGCAAAGCTTTGACATATTTACACCAAACTTTGTATGTGCCATTGTCACCTCACATTGACCACGACACATCAATTTGGTAAAAGCGCCAAAAGTGATAAACTATACAATGACCATTAATAATGAAATTTCCATAAATGCTAATAACTTCTGATTGCATTAGCCCATTACAATGAAACTGGTCTCAAAATATTCCTTGGATCATGCCGAGACCACAGATACTAATTATGTCATAGTCGGCCAAAATTCCTATCCGCCATTTTGATTTTGATTTAAAAACCACTTTAAAAACCACCAGTTGGTCTGATGTTCCATGCCATGCTTAGCTCCTCATGTTGTGCTTGGCCCCTTAATTCCTGCTTGCAGCTATATTTTTATTTTTCTACTAAGCATACTACTATGCTGCTATTTAGGTAATAATTTTTATACTTGAGATACACATTTAACTATACTTTAAGTAGATTTAAAGTGTTCACGTTCACATTAGGGGTGGGAATCTGTAGGCACCTCACGATACGATCCGATTCTGGGAGTCATGATTCGATTACAAAAACATTATTGATCTCTTTATTTTAATTAATTAGTTTACAGACTTTTTTTAATTGTGATGCACTGATTTTTCTCCCACCCCTAAATAACAAACTCAACTAATCTAATTAAACAAATCTATTGTAAAGGATGACAAAACATAACAATGACTCATCCCAGTTTAAACGTATAATCGCAGTGTTTAGTGTCGGGTCATGCAGGAGTTTCTCTGAAACCAGTCAATAAAAAGAATACAATTCATTTGACTTTTTAGTGCATCTTGATTAAAAGACTGATCAAGTATAGTCCAAATATACTTCGACTTTTCTGTCAGTGTAATTTTAAGTATATTTAAAGTAGGGATGCACGGTATACAGTACGAAAAATACTATAAAATACTACAACTGATAAACGCACATACAGGTGTGATACAGTAAGCTCAAATGTGCATGTGTGACACGCTAGAACCAGTGAAGTTTTGGTCACGTAATATATGCACCTGCATTTCATACAATCGAATATTAATTGAATTTGAATTAAGCAAGAGTTTTGCTATATTCAATTTAGTATCAATAATATGAAGGGAATGTTTCTGCCACGCTGCCGCCCGCTAATATGAAGCAGCCGAGAGAGTGAGATTTATATGTAATGTTTTTTCTTTGAGTATCTGAGTCTGAAATCTGAAAACAATCTGAGAAAGAGAGAAATAATAACGTGATTTTGAATATTACTTTGACTGTTAGAATAACACTTTACAATAAAGCAACATTTGTTTTATTAATTGCGTTACTTCAGGGTTTTTTTTCTTAAAACTCAGTTAAAATGTAACCTTTGTTCCCGGTAGGTTACAGTTCGATACAAAGGTATTAATATATCAATCTGTTTTTATTATTATTATTTTATCAATCTGTTTTTATTATTATTGTTTTCAATTCACTTATCTTTTGAGGCTGGTTATTTGTCACTTATGGTGCCGATTTAGTATCGATACCGAGGTATTACATTCTGGTATCGTACCAAACCCAAAATTATTTTAATCGAGCCATCCTGATTTTAAAGTATATTAATATCCAGGGGTGCACATAAGTGGTCTGCATGTCCGCATGCACGACCAAAATAAAAAATGCACGGTGTAAGTAAGTTCTGACAGCGTATTTGCGTACCGACATGGTTGACAGCTGTTAATGCACAATTACCATTTTAGATTGACAAACTGTACTGTATAAGATTTCTATTCAAACAAAGCATAAATCTAGGCTACCCATTTTCAAAGCACAATGCAAAACTATGACATTTCATTCACTGATGCTCTTCAATCAGCAGTGCTAAACACGGAAGCACATATACTTACTTGCCGGCAACTCGCCAAAATAAAACCCTGCTGATTTTAAGTTTGAAAATGATGAAAAATCAGTCATAAATATTAGCATTTTATTTTAATGTTTACTATAAAATAATTATTGTATTTTTATTTAATACTCCCTTTTAATTTTAAATAGTATTATCACACATTATTATTTAGTTTAATTTATAAAAAATAAAAATAAAAAAACTAACTAAAGTGCAAAAATATTGTCACTATTATTAATTTATTTTTTATAGTTGTATTTAATGGGTCACGCTATATGCAGTGTGAGGACCAAACCAAATCTCCAGGTTCTCTTAGGAGAACCAGGTTGAAAAACCTATGTGCACCCCTGCTAATAGCACACTAGAATGAACTTCTTTTTTCTAAGTGTAAACACAAGATGGTAGAATTTATCTTTGGCATAAACAACAGATTTTAGTTTAGATCCTAACTGAAAAAAGCTGCTTTCACAACTATGTTTATTTGACGATAAAACTGAAGTTCAGAATCAAAAATACTCCCAAATTCCTCTGCAGGAAGGCAGATCTCTGCTTCAGCCCTAACATTCATGTAACATCTCCATATCATGATTACACACAGTTATTTTAAAAACTGTGTTTGATTTTCTACATTTTATGATCTCAGAAAGGCACTGAATATCAGGAATGAGCGGCAGGAGTGAAACACTAGGGATGGGAAGATTCCCCGATTCACTCGGTGCATCATCAAAAAAAGTTAATGCGATGCATCGGTTTAAAAAGTGTGCATCGGCTTCAAGTTGTCATTTATATTGCGATGCATCGTTTCTAACACATCTGCATTGGTAAAAACTGATTTATTTATACACTGAACAAAATTATAAACGCAACACTTTTGTTTTTGCCCCCATTTTTCATGAGCTGAACTCAAAGATCTAAAACTTTTTCTATGTACACAAAAGGCCTATTTCTCTCAAATATTGTTCACAAATCTGTCTAAATCTGTGTTAGTGAGCACTTCTCCTTTGCCGAGATAATCCATCCACCTCACAGGTGTGGCATATCAAGATGCTGATTAGACAGCATGATTATTGCACAGGTGTGCCTTAGGCTGGCCACAATAAAAGGCCACATTAAAATGTGCAGTTTTATCACACAGCACAATGCCACAGATGTCGCAAGTTTTGAGGGAACGTGCAACTGGCATGCTGACTGCAGGAATGTCCACCAGAGCTGTTGCTCGTGAATTGAATGTTCATTTCTCCTGATATTCCTCTTCTCCACATACACAACATCACTGGGTCCCATCATACAGGCACATGGCTTCTCCTACCATTGCTAGGCTGATGACACACAGCTCTATCTCTCTTTTCAACCAGATGATCCAACAGTAGCTGCACGGATCTCAGACTGCCTGGCGGACATCTCGGCATGGATGAAAGAACATCACCTACAGCTCAACCTGGCAAAGACTGAGCTTCTTGTCTTCCCTGCTACTCCAACCCTACAGCATGACTTCACTATTCAGTTAGGTTCATCAACAATTGCCCCATCAACTTCGGTCAGAAATCTTGGTGTAATCTTTGATGACCAGTTGACTTTCAAAGAGTACATTGCAAAGACTGCTCGATCTTGCAGGTTTGCACTACACAACATCAGAAAGATCAGGCCCTTTCTAACAGAGCATGGTGCACAACTTCTTGTCCAGGCCCTTGTCATTTCTAGGCTGGACTACTGCAATGCTCTTCTGGCTGGACTTCCATCAAACACAATCAAACCTCTACAAATGATTCAGAATACAGCGGCACGACTGGTCTTCAATGAGCCCATGCTACACCTCTCTTTATCTCCTTGCACTGGCTACCAGTTGCAGCTCGGATCAAGTTCAAGACACTGATGCTTGCATATAGAACAACCACAGGCTCAGCACCCGCCTACTTCCACTCACTATTACGAATCTACACCCCCTCCAGAAGTCTGAGATCTGCTAGTGAGCGACGCCTCGTGGTACCATCACAGAGAGGCTCAAAATCACTCTCCAGAACATTCTCATTCACCATTCCTGCTGGTGGAATGATCTTCCCACCCCTATCCAGAATGCTGGATCCCTATCAATCTTCAGGCAACAACTGAAAACTCATCTCTTTCAGCACTACTTGACTTCATCCTAAACTTTATAAAAAAAAAATAAATTAAAAAAAATAGCTTGCACTTATTTGAACAATGCCTGAGACTTGTTGTTACGAGCACTTCCTCTGTCTGATTGCCTCTTCAAGATGAATCGCTTTATGTATTCCCCAATTGTAAGTCGCTTTGGATAAAAGCGTCTGCAAAATGACTAAATGTAAATGTAATTTCTCTACCATAAGCCGTCTCCAAAGGCGTTTCAGAGAATTTGGCAGTACATCCAACCGGCCTCACAACCGCAGACCACGTGTAACCACACCAGCCCAGGACCTCCACATCCAGCATCTTCACCTCCAAAAGCCTTTTGTGTACATAGAAAAAGTCTTAGATCTTTGAGTTCAGCTCATGAAAAATGGGGGCAAAAACAAAAGTGTTGCGTTTATAATTTTGTTCAGTGTATATAATTACTAGTGAATGCGCTATACTTTTATTATTTAGAAAGTGATCAATAATCTGTGACCAATATTTTATATGTAGATTTATTTTTCCTCTCGAAACTGTTTCTCAAGCGCGTTCTCATCGCCGTTGTGCGTGAATATGACGCATCATAACAACACTAAGGAGACCTGAGGGAAAGTGGGGATTAAAGTCCAAAACCTGACTTGAAATAACTTAAATCAATTGGGGCTAAAGCCGTTATAAACAACAATATAAGTTCACACAATCTCACTAATTTGTGCACACTTATTCTGAAGCAGTCCTCAAATCTGATTTTCTTGATATATCTAAAGGGGTCCCCCAGGGTTCCATTTTGGGACCCATTTTGTTTTCTATTTATATAAATGATTTGGGCAAGGACATTCAAGCAAAAAAACACTTATGCTGATGATCCTATTATTTATACACTTGCTCCATCTATAACACAGGCAGTGAAATAGCTTCAGATTACATTTCAGTCACTGGAAGATGCTCTGGTTAGTTTAAAATTAGTTTTAAATTCAGTTTATGTTTTTTCAAAAGCTCAGGCACAAGTACTTGATAATCTTAGTATTTTTACATACGATGGTAAAATTATTGAAGAGTACCTTCTTACAAGTACTTGGGTATTTGGATTGATGATAAGCTTTTATTCAATGTACACATTGCTAATCTAATCAGGAGGCTCAAATTGAAGCTTGGCTTTTATTTCAGAAATAAATCTAATTTTACTTTTACTGCCAAAAAGAAACTTGTAGAAGCTACTTTCCTAACTGTGTTTGATTATGGTGATATATTATACATGCGGCCTCTTCTATCTTAACTTGATTCGGTATACCATGCTTCACTACGTTTTATTACAAATGCAAAATCCCGTACTCATCACTGCATTCTATATGAGATGGTGGGTTGGACATCATTAGCTATACGTAGAAAACAGCACTGGTACATTTTTATCTATAAAGCAATATTAGGTAAACGTCCAGCTTATCTCTGTACTCTGCTTTGTCTTTGTTCTGGCAATTACAAGCTATGCTCTTCCAAGTTTGTACAGAACTGGGAAAACTGCATTTTATATTGTGTACCCTGGGCATGGAATAATTTGCAAAAAGATCTAAAGCAAGATAAATTTGTGTCTACTGGTGAATTTAAAGGCATCATAAAGAGAGTGGTATTGGAAGCTTGTGATTGTTTTTGTTGAGAGGATATGTTTAAATATTGTTGTAATGTGTACTTGTTTTTTTATAATTGTCTTACTGTATGGCAGCTACCTTGGCCAGGTCTCTCTTGTAAAAGAGATTTTAAATCTCAATGAGACTTCCTGGTTAAAGGTTAAAAAAATAAATAAATAAACGTCGATCATGGATCAGATTGATCCACCATGGCAAACAGCGAATATATCTGTGCTGTTTAATGAATTTGAGATGTTGTGTTTTCCTCAGTGCATAACTGATATGTCACAGATATTTTTCATCTGTAAATGTTAGAAGGTCATGTAAACATATTTATTTTGCTGTCAGGAGTGGGCAAGTGAACAAGTGCTGCTGCGCGCTAAACAGACAGAGCGCAATCGAACAGGAGCGCAATAATAAAATAAGTAAAATATACATTTTGCTAAAATATTTGTTGGACATTAAATGTGTTTTTGTAGAATTTTAAATCTATATACAAGTGTATTTTTATGATAGCAGTAACTGTAAAGTAATAGGTAAATCAAATGTAAGCTAATACAGTACTGAGCCCAAATGAGTTAATGTGTTTCATATAGCAGTTAAAATATATTAATTTTCTTTATTTTTTTTTCATTTTCAATTCAGTGACTTTAACTTTTAATTTAGTTATTTTAATGCTTTAAAGGGCAATTTTAGATTGTAATGTTCTCCAAACTATAAAAGGTACAGCTGTCATAAAACCAGAGAGAAAGGCTGCATGGCAAGAAACTGTATAAAAAAAAATAAAAAAAAATGTCAAATAATACTATGTGAGAGAGTGGTAATATCATTGTGTTCCTATTATTCAGTGTTAGAGGAGCTCAGCTTAGTCTGATAGGTAGCCTGCTTTAGACCAGGTTAGTTTCCCAGCATAAGTTGCCACAGTGACTGAGCCTGATCTATAGGCCTATGTTAAATTTGCTTTATGGAACAGAATCATTTAACAATGAAACTAGCTGAAATAAGCCTGGTTTATTTGGTTAACTTGTTTTATGAAACAGGCCTCAAGGCATTAAAAGTGATTATATTTTCTCCATTGCATCGTATTGCATTGAATCGAATTGTGTTGAATCGAATCGAAATTGGATTGCACTGCATTGTAACGGGTGAATCATATCGTATCGTATCGCATCGCTAGCTGCTTTATGTATCGTATCGTTGGCTATGCATCGAGATGTGTATCGTATCGGCCTGAGTCATGAGATGCACATCCCTAACACACACAGATTGTAGGAACAGGCAGCGGTCAGATATTCAGCTTGAGCGGGATCCAGAAAACAGTCCTGTGCTGGACTATAACCCACAGACCGACCCAGGAGAACTGGATAATTACAGACAGACCTCAAACCTGCCATTCATCTATAACTTACTCTGAAAAACACCCTCCTCTCAACTCTGTTCAGGTTTGCAAAATATTTTTTAAGAATTTTGAATATTATGGTCTTCCATGTGTATCACAGAAAAAGATGGCAAACATAACAATAATACATACATATCAATTACAGACAACAAATGTAAAGTTGATCACTCACATTTCATAGTTTGGTTTTTGAAAAATGTAATTATGTGTTAGACACTCTTGCATAATTTAGTGATATAAAAGAATGATTCTCATTGCTTTTAATTCAGAAGTAGATATGGGGTTAACGTTACACAAAATAACTGTTTTGGCTATTTCTTTTATTATTTTTCTTAATTCGCAATGTCATTCATTTTGTCACGAGTTGCATGTAATAAATACAATAAAGAGATTCATGACTGAAGAAAGACTTTGAGAATGAAAACCAACCTGTTTGTTCCTCAATATCTTCATGTTTGAGTCTGAAAGCTTCTTCAATCTTCATGTCTTCACTCTCCTCTTTAATAAGCGCCATCTTTATAAGAAACGTGGATCTATAATTAATAAACTGAAAGATAAACGCAATCTCAGTGTGTGTCTCAATCAGCTCTAGTTCAGTAGTCAGCACACTAGTAACAGAGTCAGTCAGAGTGAGAGTTAATGGACTTAAATGATCTGATTAGACTAAACACTCAAAATTAGCACTACAAATTATTGAAAGAGCACAGATATAATTTAGATATTTATGTTTTACACTATGATGTTTGTGTGATTCCAGCGCTTAAAACTCCAATAAACTTCAAGAAAAAAACTACATTTGACCAAAGTGACAAAGTCACTCCCCCAGATCCACAAATATAAATAAATACAGGTAATATGCAATATTAATAAACTTTAGAACCAATAGATAAAGCATTAACCCCTTAACTGCCACTGTCCCGTATACAGGACGCCTAACTTTACTTCAATATATTACAATTAAACCCTAATCTAATCATGACAAACTATATATTGTTGGAAAGGTCCAAGACTCCTAAATAGATATTTTACCACTGTTTGTTGTTAAAAATTATGTAGGAGCAGTAATAGATTAATTTATGACAAGAGTGCACCTCAAAACAGGAGCTCTGTCCTTTGACACAAAAATTCTATTCGTTTCCTTTTTTCCCTATCACGTTTTAGTAATCATCATAAATTATATATCATTTGAAAGGTTAAAACCTCAAAATTCATCCTGTGAAAACCGTTTTGAAGTCGGACATTACGTTACCAAAGAAATGGTACTTTAAAATCTTTTAGCGGGTTCCTCCCCCTTAGTGGGAGGTGTCACAATCCAAATCTATTACAGTCTTATAGAATCAAAACTTTTTATAATCTTGACAAAATACCTATCATTGGAAAGGTCTGAGTCTCAAGATTCCATATTTGGTGGGATTTTTTTTTTATATTTATTTATTTTGTGATAGCAGTAATACTGAGAGAGAAATTGATACATTTGTGACAGAAAAATGCATAAAAAAATTCAGTGGCGTTTGGATGACACGCGGTGGCTGTTTGTGGTATAACGCCGAAACAAACTTACATAGGAACCTCAATTTTTTTATATATCAACTTCAAATTTGGAACACAACTTTAGACATATGGCTTTAATTTTATGCCAAATTTGGATTAAAACCTATTTTGTAAAATATTTATTTTATATAAAAAAAATAGTACAGTACATTCTTTACAGTAAATTTAAACTTTTATAACTTTTTTTTAACTTCCATTTTTTAAAATGATTTCACTTCTGCAATCTGCTGATTGTCTTCTTTAAAAAAAGACCAACCTTATGTCTGTATTCAAAAGCGTTCATGAATTATAACAATTTAACTTTAAATAGGGGGGTGAGCATGACTACATATGAGTCTCTATATATAGCGTATATATATTTATATATATTATTGTTTATATAAGTTAACTTCACAACCTTCGCTTGCGCTGATATGACAAGATGTTTTCTTTAAATATTCTAGTCATGGACAGTTCTTTAATGCATCTTTCTGTGTAAATATATTTAAATCTTTTATTTTTTCTGTGCTTTAATCATAAAGACTCTTCATTAACGCTATTAAATACATCACAATGTTACATCCGAAAATAATTGATTGATTTAAAAGTTCACTATAAAACAAACTGGCTGCATTGATTTAAACACTTTACATGATTAAAAACAAACCTTAATTTTTTTTCTTTCTTTTTTAACCAAACTTTCCTCAGCAGATTCACAGATGCAGGCGCGCGGCGCAGACCTATGACGTCACGACGCCACACCAAAATAAAAGTCCCACTTTAAATAATGAGTTTACATACCGAAAACATATTCAAGTTATTCATATTCAAGATTAAGGATTAATTCAAATAATAAATTGCAGATTTACAAACATAATTTGACTCCTCATAATAGCTCTCTATAAAATAACAGATACATTGTGAAAAGTAAAAAAAAATCATCTTCTAAAAGGAACGTCTGTATTTACTGATTTCAGTGGTAATGCTCTTTTATATGAGCAATTTTGTTAATAATAAAATGTAATATATTTCACTGATTAAAGCCGTACCTGTTGATTTTATTTAATGTGCAAAATTATGAGAGCATATTCAGTTGTTAGTCCTCCTCTACACTTATTAAGAGTGAATGTGTTCAGTTTCTAGATGTAAGATACAGAGCAAGTACAAAAATATATACATACATGTTATGACATCAATAAAAGTTGACGTTTTAAGAAGAAAACAGCTTCAGTATGCAGTTATACACCTGTAGAATCTCTGAGCTGATCATCAGGAGACTGTGAATCAGATTCTTGATGGAGATCAAACTGTGGCGCTTGATTGAGATTTCAGGAGGCCGTCCTTACAGGTGAAGATAAAGCAAACAAAGCACTCAAAAGATGTCAGCAGTTATAGGAAGTGCTCAGACTCTGAGTTTCAGCAGCTCATCACTAGGAAAGGTCAAGGATCTCCGTATACCCACTTAAAGCACGAGGATACGTAACAAAATCGTTTTGTGACAGACCTTTCACACATTCATTCATAAATTCACCCTGTCTGTGTTACAAAGCACAGACTTTTTGATAATCATGCCATATTTCTGCTGACAAAACTAGAGGTATTTCGTATTGCTTGGCAGAAAAGTACCCTATCCTACAGAAAAGCATTAAAAACCGCTAGATCTGATTACTTTTCGTCTCTTCTAGAAGAAAACAAACATAACCCCCGGTATTTATTCAATACAGTCACTAAATTAACGAAAAATAAAGCATCAACAGGTGTTGGCATTTCCCAAGAGCACAGCTTCTCAGTCCGTGTCCGGATCAGATGGTGGATCGGCGCCGGGAGATGATGTCTGCGACCCTGATCGTCAGCGGAGGCCGGACACCTGGATGAGCCCCGGGGACATATCCCCAGTGAAGACCTCGACTTAAATACAATAAAACTTAAAATTAAACAAAATAACTATAATATAATAAAATACCTAACTACATAATACTATTATTGTTAGAAATTGCAACAATATAAATGCGGTACAGAAAACGCGGCCGATGTTATCGTAGCGTTACCTGATAAGTCAAAGTAGCAGATACGTTATCATTAATGTAACTGTAACAGCAGGGGATTGTGATTGGGATGAGTGATTTCAATAAACAAAAAGTTAATATTAAGTGTTTTGCATTGTCTGACTAGAACATTATTGCCTGATTTCACTCTACTTCATCAACTAAAATAATTTCAAACAACTGAGCCGCTGCGCATCTCCATTCAAACACAGTGGTGTCTCATTTATGAATGAATCTGTGTTTTATTTTATTTTTAATTTATTTATTTTTTACATTATGCGAGTAAAGAAAGTGACAATGTTTACATGTGCCAAATATATTCACTTGGACAGACAAACATATATACTAATAGCCAACATTACAAGTCCATTCTGATTAGATGAATCTGCGTTTTAAACGATTCTAGTGAGTCAATTCAATTAGCCATTCATAAAGACAGTCACTTGCTTTGTTCCTGAATGAATCAGCCGTTCGAACAAATCAAATGAATGAATGATTCAGTGGTAAAATCAGTAACTTGCCGCCACCTACTGGCAGTTTTAGTTTCATTTTTAAAGTATTATTTCAGTCATTTAAATCATTGAATATTCAAAATGTTATATTTAAAACAATCTCAACATGAATTTATTAATTTAATTGCACTCATGCCACCTCTGAGCCTCATTAAATGTTTGTAAATATACCTATACATGCCACCTTTGTGTTCTTCTTTGCCACCTCTGTAGTGCAAATGAATTTTGTTAATACTAATTTTATTTGATTGGTAACTTATTCTCATTGCATTGTATTAATTAGAAATTTTGAAAAAAGCTTATAAAAATATACTTTTGAATTTAACATAAAAGATAACATATTTTGAATAAAGTAAAAAAAAAATGCCCCTGTAAATCACTTTAAGAGTCCAATATTACTTCGTAATGGGAAGCAGGGCCGGCGATTGTCTAGGGCCTCGCGCTTCGAGGAGGGGCCTCCATAACCGTAACATCCCCTACATGCTAGTCCACCATTCAAGACGGGCAGAAATACTAACCTCATTGTTCATTGGGTATAGTTGAAATGACACTCACCGGCATTTAAACCAATTAATGTTGCCGTTTCAAAGCAGGTTAATTCCGCCTTCTGAATGTTTGCGTAACAAACACATCCTTCAGGTGCTGCGACGCAAACGACTAAATAGGCACACAAAGAAGTACAGCTCCTAATGCAGGTATGTGAGTTGTCGTCATCTATTTTAGAGTGATTGCAACGTATTTTCTGTCAATCAGCGTCATTTCTGGAAAGATCACCGCTTTATTACGAGTTTAAAAGAACGCGAGCGCCATTGACGCGCCCAGACGTAACACTTTGAATTTACGTGTACAATGAATGACAATGAACATCCATCTAACTAGCAAAATAGCTACAAAAGTAAAAACAGAGAAGTTTGTATTCAGAGTTAAAAAGTAAACACACTAGAACATTTTTTTAATGTTTCAAATAAAGGATCTCAGATATGTGCATCTTCTAAATTCTGCTAATGATTACAAGTTATTTTCTAACAGTTATAACACTTATAATTTCAGCTTTAGCTAACTAGAAAATAACTTTTTTCTGCTTAGTAGCGATCGCGTCTTTCTCTTCCACTTGATTTGAGTATATATATCATATTTAAGGTAACAATGCAATACATTATCATATTATTGATATTAATAATATGACAATATCTGTTGTCAATATTGATCAAATGGGAGAGGGAAATCCTGCCCATACCCAGCTAGGAAAAAAATGATAAAAGCACTTATGTTCATCTACTGAGGCGGTATTCTGGAACTGTGAATAAATTGAATAAAACAGTAAAATAATAACAACAACAATAACATCATCAAACAAAAAAGAGATTACCTTAGATAATGTCACGAATCTGGTCTATGGAAAACTGCAACACTACAGGCTAAGAGAGCTTTGCTGGGCGCCACCATCATACAAGGGGCTGAGGCGAGCCCTGCTGCTTCTGGAGGTTCTGCAGCGGGTGCCATCACCTCGGGCAGTTCTGCGGTGGTGTACGCAGCCCAAACGCAACATAAAGCGATTCCCATCCTGGGAAGCACTTCGGACAGAGGAGTTAGTTCATGGACAGGAGGGTTAAAGTGAGCTGGTTTGGGGATACCAGCTGCACGTGTAGACACCAGTGGTGCATCCCTCACACTGGATACCAGACTACGATGCTGAAGGACTGACCTTGAATATCTGGGTGTGGCAGAAAGGACGTGTTGTGACTCTGGACGATCAGCTGAGACGTGACTTGACTCTAGGAGATCAGCTGAGACATGACAAGACTCTAGGAGATCAGCTGAGACGTGAAGTGACTCTGGATGATCAGCTGTGACGTGAAGTGACTCTGGATGATCAGCTGTGACGTGACCTGATTCATGACGACCAACTGCGACTTGACTTGATTCATGTAGATCAACTGTGACTTGATTGGACTCGTGAAGATCAGCTGTGACATGAAGAGACTCTGGCAGATCAGCTGTGACATGAAGAGACTCTGGAAGATCAGACGAGACATGGCGAGGCTCTGGAAGATCAGACGAGACTTTGGTAGATCAGCTGAGACGTGACGAGACTCATGACGATCGACTTTGACTTGACTGGACTCATGAATATCCACTGTGATGTCTCCAGAGGTGGCGGCTGATGCTCCACAGACCAGATTCGTGACAGATAAAGTCTGATTAATATGTACATACAGTAAAAGTTTGAACCCATTCAAAATTTTTAAAATGTTTTTGAAAGAAATTTCTTGTGCTTGATGCTGCATTTATTTGATATATATACACAGAACAGAACAAAACAAGCATTCTTCAGCAATAATATGTTAAATAGATCAAAAGTGATGGTACATAAAGAGACACATTTTATGAAAGATTTATTTTTAAACAACTTTTTAATAATCAAAAATCCTGAAAGAGGTATCACATTATAAAATAAACATTAAGCACTGTTTACAACATTGATGATAAATCAGTATATTAGAATGAGTTCTGTAGGGTGACACTGAAGACTGGAGTAATGGCTGATGAAAATTCAGCTTTGCATGACAGAAATATATTTTAAAGTACAGTAAAATAGAAAACTATTATTTTAGATTGTAATAATATTAACACAATATTATTGTTTTTTTTTTTTTCTGTGTTTTTGATCAAATAAATCCAGACTTGATGAGCATAAGAGACTTCTTTCAAAAACAGTAATGTGTCCAAATTTTTGTACTGTATAAGTAAAAATATGCAAAATTTTAAATTAAATGTTGTATAAATAAGAAGGTTTGGAATCATATTTGTTTAAAGTGCTTTTTTGGAGGGGCGGGGGCATCCAACATGAATTTTGCCTAGGCCTAGGGCCTCCTAATGTCTAGAACCGGCCCTGATTATATTAAAAGGACGATGACTGTAAAGGATTACATTGACTTGGTCTCTGTCTCGTCATACCTGGGGGAAAAAATCCTTTCCCCCTGACTGGAAAAGCATGGTGTTAACCCAGTATGGCCTACATCAAATCATTTCTGCTGCTCGACAGAGCAAGATACATTGAAATACTGAGCCGTAGTGGGTCGGACTGTCCGTATAGTATCTGTAACTGGACAAACGACCCAACGGAATGGCCAGAGGTGTCGTTTACTGACATTATGTGATTAAGCATGTGATTAAGTAACTGCAGCCAGGGTAAGTGGTGTAGCCTATCTAGAGTGCATATGAATAGTAAGTAAGTAAGTAAACATTTATTTATATAGCACCTTTCAAAACAAAGTTACAAAGTGTTTTACAATAAAAAGATCGGTACAGTAACAAAATACAAAACCATCAAATTTAAGAAAAAGCCATACGATAATTAGCCTGCCTAATATCCCCAGGCAGGGAGTTCCACAGTTTAGGTGCACGAATAGCAAAAGCGCAGTAGCCTTTGGTAACAATTCGAGATTTTGGAACCATTAATAGGGCCCTACCGGAGGATCTCAAGTAGCGATCAGACTCATTAGGAGTTAATAAATCACAAATATAAGCGGGAGCCTGACCCTTCAATGCTTTAAAAACAAGCAACAAAATCTTAATCAATTCTAAAACTCACAAGCAACCAGTAAAGAGCAGCAAGAATCAGTGTAATGTGGTCGCTTTTCTTAGTACGTGTTAAAAGCCTAGCAGCAGCATTTTGAATCAGTTGCAATCTTTGGAGATTTCTCTTATTAATACCAGAATAAAGTGCATTACAATAATTAAGTCTGGAAGAGACAAAAGCATGAATGACCTTTTCCAAATCTGCAAAAGAAAGGAATGACTTTATCTTCGTTAGTTGCCTCAGTTGTACAAAACAAGTCTGCACTACTTTAGTCACCTGAACATCAAAGGAGAGTTCTGAGTCAAAAATTACACCTAAGTTGCGAGCTTCTTTTCGAACATTATTAGATAAGGCACCCAGACTCGAGGAAAGATTATCAATACTAGCACTACTGGGGCCACGCAGGGTAATTATAAGCACTTCTGACTTGGAGTCATTCAACTGCAGAAAATTTTGACATCCAACTTTTCATCTCAATAAAGCAGGACATAATATGGGATATATCAATAGTACCAGACTTTAACGGGACATACAATTGTGTGTCATCTACATAGCAGTGGAACTCAATGTCATAACTACGCATAATTTGACCCAGGGGTAACATGTAGATAGTAAACAGAAGGGGACCCAAAATAGATCCCTGAGGGACCCCACAATATAAAGGAGCACGAGAAGAGGAGGCATCTCCAAGCACTACGGAGAAAGATCTATGCGACAAATAAGAAACAAACTAATCCAGAGCTACATCTCTGACACCGACACAAGTTCTCAAACGGTTGATCAAGACATTATGGTCCACTGTTTCGAAGGCTGAGCTAAGATCAAGAAGGATTAAAATGGAGTACAAGCCAGCATCGGCTGCAAGGAGTAGTTCATTAGTGACCTTAACCAGAGCAGTTTCAGTGCTATGTTTGGAGCGGAAACCAGACTGAAATATTTAAAAGATTAAATTATTATTCATAAATGAAATCAGTTGCACTGACATGACTTTTTCTAGGATCTTTGATAGAAATGGAAGCTTAGAAATAGGTCTAAAATTACTTAAATTGGAGGGAACTAGAGAAGCCTTCTTTAATAATGGATAAATAGTGGCATGTTTAAAACATGAGGGAAAAATGCCCGAAGACAAAGAACAGTTAATAATAGATAAAATATCTGGACCAACCGTATGAAATACAGCTTTTATAAACCAAGTAGGAAGGCAGTCAGAAGGACAGGAGGAAGATTTTGAAAGTACAACAAAATACATTCCAAGGTAAACAAGGAGATTTCATTAAAATGAGTAAATGTCAAAGGTGGACCCGAATCAACATCATGATCTCTGAAATCAGTATTAAACTGCTGTCTAATCTCCACTATTTTATTATAAAAGTAATTCAAAAAGGCATCGCAATTTTCTGGAGTAGAATCAGCAGGCTGGCTAGGCAAAGGACCTATAATAGAATTAATGGTTTTAAAAAGTATTCTTGGATTATGCCCCTGTTTAGTAATCAGGTCTGAAAATATGTGCTCCTTGCTTCCTTAACTTTACACTGATAAGTAGACATCAGATTTTTTAAAGAGGCAAGTGAAACACTAAGTTTATCCTTTTTCCACTTCCGTTCTGCCTTCCTGCATAATTTCTTTAAATTTCTTAATTCTTCATTTAGCCATGGTAAAGAAAGTTTCAGCTTTCTAACTCTAATTGGAGCTACAAAATCTAAAATATCTCTACAAGAGCTATTAAAAGCACTAACTCCTCTGCGGAGTAGTCAGATTGTTGACCAGTGTTAAAAGGGGAATTAGAGGCAGTGAAAGCATAACAGAAGTGAGAAACTGAGAGTGAGTTTAAAGGGCGAGAACAAATCAGTGTAGAGGGTTTGGAATCAGAGAGAACAAATGGAATCTGGAATAACACTGCATTATGATCAGAGATGGCAAAATCAATCAATTTCACATCCTCCACACAAAAACCATAAGAGAGCACAAGTCAAGCATGTGCCCTTTGTCATGGGTGGGCTGCTTCACATATTGAGTCAAATTAAAAGAATCTAAGAGTTGAATAAAATCAGAAGTAAACGAAGAAGAAAAGCAACAAACATGGATATTAAAATCACCAAGAATAAGTACTCTGTCATAATGCAGCATAATGACAGATAAAAAGTCAGAATATTCCTGGATAAAACCGGAAGTAGATTTAGGAGGTCGATAAATTATAACATAAAATAGGCAATTTATTCTTTAAAATAAAAATAAGACTCTCAAAGGAGGAAAAGCAACCAAATGAAACTGGGGAAGAGCTAAAATCCCTTCTGTGTATTACTGCAAGACCTCCCCCTCGGCCTGTCAGTCTTGGCTGGTGAAAAAATGAATAATCTGGGGGGGATGTTTCAATGAGGGGGGCACATTCATCAGGGTTTATCCAGGACTCTGTGATAATAAAAAAAAAAAAAATCAATATTATTGGTCATAATAAGATCCTGGCAAACAAACGACTTATTGGCCAATGACCTTACATTCAGTAGACAGAATTGAACTGATATAGCTGCAAGGATAGAAGACATAGTTTTAACTGTGATGAGATTATTTCTATGCAAGCTACAAGTAGACTTAATTTTCACACATTTCCTTTCAGTAATCCTAGTGGGAATGGAATAACAAGTGAGGGAAGCAGAACCAGCACCAGCAGGACCCGCACTGTCAGAGACAGAACTTAAAAGTGCAGAGTCAAAACACTGGACGGGGTCATGCTGGAGAGACCATCATTTGTGACTAAAGGCAATAAAATTAATAAAATTGGAAATCAACTTTTCTGTTCCCTTCCTATTTGGATGCAACCCATCATATTTAAAAAGGTCCCACTCTGTCCAAAAGGAGTCAAAATGACTAATAAAACCAAGTCCAGTAGCAGTAGTAAAATTTTGCATTCACACATGTAGACTAAAAAGACGGCTAAAACATTCAGAGCTCTTGGACATGGAAGGAATAGGACCAGACAGAACACACCTCCTACCCAGACATTCAACTATAGAAACCAGAGACTCCAGTTCGTGTTGCAGTTTAATGGACTGCCTAGCCATGACATCATTGGTGCCAGCATGTAATATTGACAGTATGAACAGACGAATGAAGATCAAGAAGAGCCGGAATCAGCTCAATAACATCAGCTGTCTTACCTCCTGAGAGACAGTATGTGATAACACCAGGAAGTTTTACAGATCTGATGATAAGAGTCTCCAACAATTAAAATCTCAGGTTGTTCACTTTCAGGGGATCCTTTATAAATTGAAAGCTTTGATCTGAATTTGTAACCGATCGTTGTCAAGTTAACAGAGTGCAAGTAAGTTGAATGATCAGCCCGATCTGATCTTTGCAAGGAAGAAGGCAGTAGAGTAGTAGCAGGTGGCAGAGAAGTCGTCGCTGGAGCTTTCACGTTGTGGTACCGATTTTCAGATTCCAATCGACAGAGTGACAAACGGGGACGTTTGCACCCGGGAGGGCCTGGCGTAGGAGATAGCGAGCCCGATGAATTTAAACTAGGGCGCTTTCTATTGATTGGGCCGCACATATATCGGACCATGAGCACTAGACGAAATTGGAGAGAAGACAGGTTCCTGAGGAAGCTCAGCTAAGGGTGAGAAAAAGTTTGTGAGTGGGATGTCATCACCACTAATACCAGACGAATCGTAGAGAGGAAGAGAAAGTCTTTTAAGGCCCTTGACAACAGATGCCCAGGAAGGAGAGCAGGGTGAAGCCGGACCAGGAACGTCAGCTGCATCCAAGGCCAAAGGCCAAAACATCCTAACCGGGAACGTAACTCCGTTTGCCATTTGAGGAGATCCTCGATGAGCCGCTCAATAGAACAAAGTTCATTTTTCAGCACAATAACCTCCGCTTCTCCCATCAGGCTGTTGTCTCGAACTGCATTCAGGTAGTAGCCTTTGCATGTCACGGTTCATGGGATCACGGTCTCATCTTTGCTTGGTCTGTTGTTTGTGTGTGTGTGTGTGTGTGTGTGTGTGTGAGTGAGAGTGGGTGTGTCTGATTACCACTACGAGCTAATCATTCCCAGGTGTGGCTCGTTTGCGGCTCTATATTTGATGTGCTAACCTCGTCTTGTATTGTCAGATCTTTGGTGTTTGTCCTCGCGTTCCTGGTCACTCTGTTCCTCCGGTGTCTGGCTCCCTGGTCGTCTTTCTAGCCTCTTCCTGGATTTTCTACTTCAGTGCGCTGCCCATTGCATCCCTGCGTTACAGAGACTTGTCAGCCTTCCGCGAGGACTCCTGTGGACTCTCTGTTTTTGTGTCTTTGGAGATTCTCCAATAAACTGTTTTGCATTCCTGTCTCTTTTTCCCCGTGACAGAAGGATCTGACCCAAGAATGGATTCAGTGGAGGCTTCAGGATTGCAAAATCTTTTTGCCTCTAACAATGCTCGTATGGATCGCCAGGATGAGCAAATGGTGGCAACCGGGCATGCCGTGCAAGCGGTCGTAGTGCAGGTGTCCGAGCTCACCACCCAATTACAACTTTTAAGAGCACCCGCTGCGCCACCCCCACCGCCCGTTCCCCCGATTCCAGCAGACATCGCTCGTCAGCATGAGCCCAGACTACCCACACCAGAGATATACGGAGGGGAACCCGATCTTTGCAGAGCCTTTCTAACTAAATGCTCTATGTTCTTTTCCCTCCAGCCTCTGACATTTGCTACTGAGGAAGCCAAGGTGGCTTTGGTGTTGACGCTGCTGACGGGAGAAGCAGCGTTGTGGGGAACAGCGGTGTGGGAGAACCAACATCTATGTTGTTCCTCGTTCCTTACCCTCAAGGAGGAGATGAGAAGGGTCTTCTATCGCGCGGTGACAGGCCGCGAGGCAGCTAGGAGATTAGCTGATCTCCAGCAAGGAGAGAGGTCCGTCTCCTGTTATTCGATTGAATTTCGGACCCTAGCAGCAGAGAGTAAGTGGAACGAGGAGGCGCAGTGGGACATGTTCCGGCATGGGTTGGCTGATCGTATCCAAAGGGAGATATTCATGTTGGAGCTACCTCCTGATTTGGACGGACTCATAGACCTGCCACTGCGCGTGGACTCACGCCTTAAGCAGAGTGGTCAGCGAAGTCGTCACCTGCGGTACTTCGCGCTTTTTGAATATTCTCCCACCAGCTCCGGTGATGCGATCAGTCATCCGCCAGGAGGCGAACCCATGCAGGTGGGGAGAGCTCGGCTTTCCCGGGAGGAGAGAGAATGTCGGAAGAGGCGAGGTCTGTGCATTTACTGTGGGGCTGCTGGACACTTTCTAGACGAGTGTCCCGTAAAAGGGCAAGCCCGACAACAAATCTGAGGCTGCTGTCGGGTGGTATCTCTCTAAATAAGACCTCGGCTAATACTCTCCTCTCGGTTAGATTGCAATGGGCGGCCAGAATTCAGGAGTGCAAGGCGTTAGTGGACTCTGGGGCTGAAGGTGATTTTTTTTTTTGGATTTTTCGTTTGCCAAACACCTTCAGATTCCCATTATCACTCTCAATCGTAGGATTTTTGTCAAGGCACTCAATGGACAATCACTGCCCTCTGTCACACACTCCACCACTCCCATTACCCTCATCACATCTGGCAATCACACCGAAAGGATTATTTTTTTTTTCTCAAAGACTCTCTCCTACCACCAGTCGTGTTGGGCCATCCGTGGCTCACTAAACACAATCCCAGAGTCGATTGGGGCCAAAACTCTGTGTCCGCTTGGGGTGAGTCATGTTATGCTTCTTGTCTTGTGTCTGCCTGTTCCTCTGTCTTGTTCTCCGTTGCAGGATGAGGCGGTGAACCTGTCAAACGTGCCCACAGAGTACCACGACCCGAAGGAGGTGTTCAGTAAGTCCAGGGCTGCTTCTCTCCCTCCACACTGTAGGATATCAGGGAGTGAATCAGACCAATTAAGATTTGATCGGATTGGTGTTGAACAACCCAAAGAGATTCCACAGAGGGGTCCCAAGGAGACAACAGGATGTCATAAATCAGATTCCTAGCTCCAACCCTCTAAGAAAGCCTTATCAACAAGCCTCTTTCACAGAACAGCTTGCAACATTAAAACAAAAGATCACATTGACAATTCCAATGAAGGAAGGAAACTGTCAAATTTGAGGCAAGTAATCAAGATTAATGGTGAAAAAGATGCACCGTGTGACCATCACGTGTTCCACAATGGAAATCATGAGCTTCCTGAGACTGACTTTTCCTCCACATAAAAGACAAGGACTGAGACTGAAATTCCTTAGGAGACCTTTTAACCTCTCTAGTCCTCACAGAACATGTTCTTATGTTCACAAAATTGTACAGAAACTGCCTTTTCACATATAGATGCACCAAAATCATCTTACAAGGACTTATGAATCAAAACTAATGAGCTCCATATTATGTATGTAACCCACACATGTTTTAATCATATATTATGTATGTCTTTTTAATAACTAGGGAATAGCTTAAGAGTTAATATTCATGTTTGGTATGTATGAGTTCGAAAAATCATGCTTTAAATGTTTCTTCCAATCAATTCTTTGTCAAATGTATCATAGTCTTGTTAGAGAAATCATGTCCAAAATTATACTTTACAAGAGCAGGAAAATTCGGACCATGTGACTGATACAGGATTTATGATGGGGAAGAAACAGAGCAACACCCCTAGGCTAAGATCATTTCTAATTGGTCAAGACATCCAGATAGGATGGTCTGAAAGCCGAGTTTAAATACTCAGGACACCATCAAATTATGATTTTTTGCTGCTGCTTCTTCTTCTTCAAATCTCTGCTCTTCTAACTTTTAGCCACGCTTTTTCGTCATTGCTCTTGCTTTGTACATTTAGCCATGCTTTTTAGCGTGCTCTGGCCTACATGCCAGCTGCTACCACAATGAGAAGAAAACCACCTAGTCTCGTTACATCCTTTTATTCTTTTACTTTAATTTCTTGTCTTTCCGTAAGAGTTTCATTAAGTTAAGTTTGGCGCAAAGTCTAGCTCCGACTGCACCCGCCCAAACTTCAACCAGATCAACTCCGCATCAAGAGCCACGCCCAAGACACCACTACAAACGACCACTGAACCTCGGGAAAACCCTTTTCTGCAAAGACAATGACACAAGGGAATCCCTTAAGGCAATGCAAGTAACCTTCAGACTTCTAACCGAATTGGTGCATTTAATACAAATTTTAGCCTCATTGAGAAACTCAGTGCGAGGGTTAAATAAGTGATTGATGGTTATTCAGGTCTAGGCAATAACACATATTGCTGTAAACTTGGGATTTCACATTTTCATTCTCCAAATCTCCTGCTTTCCTCGGTTTCTCTCTTTCTGCAAATTGTATGAATGTGTGAATGCGTGTGTTCATTTGTTAGATTAGTTTACATGTCTTAGATTTATCAAATAAAGTCTTATTTATATTGAAAAGAGAAGTATCTTGTGTTTTGTGCTTACAAGTTAATGTCTTAAACTGCCAAACTTGCTACTGTGCTTATTAATAGTGTTTTCACTATATTTTGATATCCAGTGCAGAGCTGATGTTATACGGCTCATTCAGTGAATCGCAGGCCGATTCAGCGATCAGCCATAAAACAGTGATTCTGTTCAAATTCCCTATAAAATCATAAATGATTCCCTTTGAGCTAGATTGACTTTGTTTCCTTTATTTACCTATTACCCCTTACAACACCGTCCCTATGACTGTGCTATAGACCTAGATCCAGGTACGTCTCGACCTAAAGGCAGGTTATACTCACTTTCTGTTCCAGAAAGGGGGGCCATGGAGAAATATATTTCTGATTCTCTGGCAGCCAAGTTCATTCGTCCTTCTTCTTCTCCAGCTGGGGCAGGATTTTTTTTCGTCGCGAAGAAGGATGGCTCCTTGCGACCTTGCATTGACTACCGAGGCTTGAACAACATCACGGTAAAGAATACTTATCCTTTGCAGTTGATATCTTCAGCTTTCGAGCGGTTGCAGGGAGCCTCCCTCTTCACCAAGTTGGACTTGCGTAATGCTTATCATTTGGTCCGCATAAGAGAAGGAGATGAGTGGAAGACCGCCTTTAATACCCCCAGGGGGTATTTTGAATAACTTGTTATGCCTTTTGGGCTATCCAACTCCCCCGCGGTCTTCCAGGCGCTCGTCAATGACGTGCTGAGAGACATGGTCGATCAGTTCATATATGTCTACCTGGATGACATATTGATTTTTTTTTTTTTCTTCTTCTCTCCAGGAACATGTTCAGCACGTCAGACGAGTGCTCCAAAGGCTGCTCGAGAATGGGCTTTTTGTCAAGGCGGAGAAGTGCGTGTTTCATGCACAGTCGGTTCCGTTTTTGGGTTACATCATCTCGTCCGAGGGAACACGCATGGATCCTGATAAGGTTAAGGATGTGGTGGATTGGCCAACCCCTGATTCCCGTAAGGCCCTGCAGAGTTTTCTGGGGTTCGCCAATTTCTACCGGCGTTTTATTCGCAATTTCAGTCAACTAGCCGCTCCTCTGACTGCCTTGACCTCCACCAGGGTGACGTTCAGGTGGTCGAGTGCAGCTGAAGCCGCATTCTCCAACCTCAAGAGCCGCTTCGTTTCGGCTCCCATTGTCGTTGCCCTGATCCCACATGTCAATTCGTGGTGGAGGTCGACGCGTCGGAGGTGGGGGTAGGTGCGGTGTTATCTCAGCGTGCTGCTTCAGATGACAGGGTTCATCCCTGCGTGTTTTTCTCTCATCGATTATCTCCCACCGAACGCAATTACGACATTGGTAACAGAGAGTTGTTGGCTGTTAAGTTGGCTTTGGCGGAATGGCGTCATTGGTTTAGAGGGTTCGGGGGTTCCTTTTATCATCTGGACTGATCATAAGTACCTTGAGTATATCAGATGCGCTAAACGCCTTAACTCCAGGCAGGCTCGCTGGGCATTATTTTTCGGTCGTTTTGAGTTCACCCTTTCTTACCGGCCGGGTTCTAAGAACACCAAACCCGACGCGCTGTCACGCATTTTTGACCATTCCAAATGCCCGTCCTCTCCCAAGTGCATAATATCTGAGAGACTTGTCTCTACGCTCACTTGGGAGATCGAGTCGAAGGTTCGCACAGCCTTGGAAGGGTCAACGCCTCCGCCCGGATGCCCACCGAGCCCGTTGTTTGTGCCGGAGAGATTACGGTCCGACGTTATTCGGTGGGGTCATTGCTCGAATGTGGCTTGCCATTCAGGAATTGGTCGCATTAGCTTTCTTGTTAAACAACGGTTCTGGTGGCCTTCCATGGCAAGCGACGTCTGGGATTTTGTTTTGGCCTGTTCAGTCTGTGCTCAGGGTAAGACTTCCAATCGTCCACCAGAGGGGCTACTCCAACCGCTGTCTGTCCCTTCGAGACCTTGGTCCCATATCGCACTCGATTTCGTCACTGCCCTCCCACCCTCCCACCCTCCCAGGGCAATACGGTTGTTTTGACCGTAGTGGACCGTTTCTCGAAGTCGGCTCATTTCATCCCCTTGCCCAAATTACCCTCTGCCAAGGAGACAGCGGTTACCGTTGTAGATCACGTCTTTCGTATTCATGGCCTCCCGGTAGACGTGATCTCTGACAGGGGGCCCCAGTTCGTATCCAAATTTTGGAGAGAGTTTTGTCATTTGCTGGGGGCGAGTGTTAGTCTGTCTTCGGGGCTTCACCCTCAGACCAACGGTCAGACTGAGCGGGCTAACCAGGATCTTGAGAGGGTGTTGCGGTGTTTAGTCACACAGAATCACACTTCCTGGAGCCAACAACTCTCGTGGGTGGAGTACGCTCATAACTCGTTGCCAGAGTCATCTATGGGCCTCTCGCCTTTCGAATGTAGCTTAGGTTACCAGCCACCTATTTTCCCAGTCTGGAATCTGAAGTCGCAGTCCCCTCTGCTCACGCCTTCATCCAGAGGTGTCGTTGCACCTGGAGAAGAGCCCGTGAGACTCTTCTCTGGGTGGGAGCACGCACCAAGGCCAAGGCCGATCACCACCGGTCGAGGCCTTCCGTCTACGTCGTAAGTCAAAGAGTGTGGCTTTCTACTAAGAACATTCTGCTCCGCCCCGTATGTAATAAACTTGCTCCCAGATTTATTGGCCCGTTTGCTGTCACTAAGATTCTTAGCCCAGTGGCGGTCCGCCTCAAACTTCCTCCAGCATACCGGAGAATTCATCCTGTGTTCCATGTTTCCAAGATTAACCCTCTACGGTCGACAAACGCGGATACGCGTTTTGTGGCAGATTTTCCTGATAAGGCCGAAATGAGCTTGAATTACTCTGCCATTTTTGATCGTACAGATAAGAGCAATACACCATTCGAATCTGTAAGGGGTCTACTTTTATTTGTATACACTCATTATAACAACTAAACTTTGTGCTTTTGAAGAATAAAGAAAACACACAGGGTGCGCTCTCTGCCTTCTCCATCTCCACGAGCTGCTTTTAGAAACGCGTCTCTAAAATGAACTGTAACTCAGCAAATACTCAACACAGAGACATGGGAGTTATATCTATAGAAAGCTTGACGTGTCTATTTTTCAAAGAAGTAAGTCATGTCAAAAACAAACATTCTGTGATAAAGTAATCCGTTTGAAACCAACACAATGTTCAGTCTTTCGCTTCTAACTCATTATCTTTAATGCAATCCCGCCCCATCGCGGCTCGCGCCGTTCATATGTAAATATCCACGTGAGACACGTGCGCATGGAAACGCCCAAGCACAAGCGTGAGGAGATCGTTCATCGCGGCTACTGTCCGTTTCTGCAAGAAGACGCGCTGATTAAAGGCTGGATTTCCCTCAAAAGAAGAACAACAATATTTCATCCAGAAGAGAAGATCAATCTGATGAGTAAGTAATGTTTCTTTTTTTGCATTAGTTAAGGTGTTATTGTGACATAAACTTGAACACATTAGTAGTTGGGTTTTTCCCAAACTACAACATGATGAATGCTACGCATCTAAGAATGTTTAGACCATGTTTATTATTAATAATCTGTTCACAAATATATTTTAATAGCGTGCTAAACGATAACAATTACTTCTCAAATATAAAATATCCTTTTTTATAGTACAAAGTACATCCTTTTATAGTACAAAGCATGCGTGAGTCTATGGCTGCAGAATCATATCTTAGGCAACTATAAAATCATACATGATGTTCAGTATGGCTATATGACTACAAAATCATAGTTGGGTTTTTCCCAAACTAAAATTCATGACTACAATGTTTGAAATTGAGTAAAACATCTTGAATATGATAGGCAATTCATTGTATTTAAATTTCTTACAGTGCCATGATGTTTTCATGCTCTATATAAAACAAAAGTAATATGAATGTACACTGTAACATGATGAATGCTACGAATCTAAGTATGTTTAGAACATGTTTATTATTAAAAGCCTACTCCATTCAAAAATAGATTTTAATAACATGCTAAACAATAATAATTAGTTTCTCAGATATAAAATGTTTTTGTTTTTACGATAGTACAAAGCATGCGTGAGTCTATGGCTACATGTATACGGATGCTTGTGATATTAACATGCTCACAAATGTTTTTTTTTTTTTTTTTTTTGGTTGTTTGTATTTTATTGAGATACCTGCACCACAGATGAATCCTGCTGACTTTTAGTCTCTTCAAACTGTTTTCCTCTGAGAGCGCTGTACCAACATCAGATTTTCAGCTACACTGATATTCTATGGTAAAACAAGCTCCTTGACTACTGATTGTTTTTTTTCTTCTTGAATCCATGGAAAGAAGCAGAAACACTTAAATAAAACAAGTAAATATCAGGTATGATTTACTTGTTTCACTTGTTGAACAGAATCTGTTGCAGAAATGACTCAAAGTCTGTTCACATCTCTGTGGTTAGATCAGTGTGCACAATAATGTGTCTTTGACCTTCATTGTGTATGTTTTAATTATACTGTGTTGTAAATAAAATACAAATAATTAAAAAAAAAAAACCAAAAAAACATTTTTTTCAATCTTCTCACATTCTCTCTTACCTGCCTCAAAGTCACAGTCACACTGATGGGCCATTAGAGGGCCATTAGGGGAGGGCCCTTTGTCTCTCAGGTGAGAATCACTTAATATTCAAGACCATTGCCACTCCCTCGCATATAGGCTTTTGATCACAAAACATGTCTTTAAAAATTTAAATCAATATATTGTTTTCTGTGAGTGAGTAAACAAGCTGATTTTCACATAATTTTGAAGCAAAAACTCTAGGCTACAAGATCCAGTTCTCAAAAGTCTTGTAAACAGATGTTCTGTATGTGTTTTATGGCCTTATTTCAGTGACTTCAAAATTTTAGTTTTTCACTAACCATGCATAAACGTTGCTTTCTCATAAACACAATCATGTACATAAATGCTGCTAACATATTATTATAGCCCAGTTTGTGCTCTTTACAGTGTTATTAGACTTTAGCCATTTATATTTTTATAAGTAAATGAAAAAAGCACAAATGTCAGGGCATGTCGAAACTTATCCAGGCCCCCAAAACACCCTCAGACCCCAGAGGGTTAAACCAGTTTTTCATTCACGACTTAATCCGCCTACTCCGGTTCCTCCACCGCCGCATCTCGTAGATGGGGAACCTACCTATTCAGTGAATCGTATTCTGGACTCGAGACGGAGGGGATGCGGATTCCAGTACTTGGTGGACTGGGAGGGTTACTGTGTTTGTCCTTGCATTCCTGGTCACTCTGTTCCTCCAGCGACTGGCTCCCTGGTCGTCTTCCTAGCCTCTTCCTGGATTTTCTACTTCAGTGAGCTGCCCATTGCATCCCTGCACTACAGAGACTTGTCAGCCCTCCGCAAGGACTCCTGTGGACTCTCTGTTTGTGTGCCTTTGGAGATTCTCCAATAAACTGTTTGTTTTGCATCCGCTACTGAATCCTGTCTCTTTTTCCCCGTGACATTGCAAGCTCCGCTCGCGCTGGGACCCTGATGGCGTCAAACTCTGGACACAGACGTGTGTGACTGAGGGACGTTGTGAATATGAATAGGAATATGAATATTAAGCTTGATATGCTAGATATGTTTCATATGTTGTATTTCCATAACTACTGTTCTCCTTGCCAGCTATGTCTGTTTATTCAGCAGTATAAAATTTCACATCATTTTTTTTAAACTTACAGAACAGACTGCCACACAGCAACTTTGCACCAAGCAAAAATCAATCAATCATTACAAAGAGTAAATATCAAGCGCCTAACAAGGTCTACACATGTTAATTTGTATAGTTAAAGCCAATTCTTCTAAACTGTAATGAAATCTGGTTTATAATATTAGTAAAGTTAATGTTGTGAGGTGAAAATACCTTCCAACAGTTCCACCTGTAGGAAACCCTCAGGTGAAGATCAAGAGGCTTTGTGAATCTTCAGCAGGATTCAGAGATCAAACTGAGATTTCAGCTAAAGTCACACCTTCAGTCGCTGCTTTCACACTGAACTCAGCAGGAACAATGACACCGATTAAAGAAATGAGACAGAAACAGCCAATAAAGACTAAAGATGACAGTCTCACGCACCATGATTTTACATTTGTATTCACAGACACACACACACATAAAGTAAAAGAGATTCATTGTAAGATTTCAGGAGACATTGATCCTCTTGCTGACTTTCTAAGTCTGATCGAAATAATTGTGTCTTTAGCAGTAATTATATTGAAACAACTGATTATTTTTCATAAATGTGTCAGGGAGGCCTTAGAGTGGATTATCAAATGTGCCTTTGATATAAAGCAAATGTATTGTTTTCTGGAGAATACTAATAGTGATTATACACTATATATTAAAAGGAAACTTTAGCTTTGGTTTGGGCACTACAACATTTTGATGTCTATGTTTGTTTGAGTCAACCTGTTATTATATATACAGACCATAATAATAATAATAATAATAATAATAATAGTAATAATAACAATACATATGTTTTTATCTGAGCTTTAAAATGGGAAATTGAATCCAGCTGGCGAATGTGCAAAGGTAAAGAGTTCCATAGCTTCGGCGCTACACAACTAAAAGCCCTACCACCCAGTGTTAATTTTGACAGCAAATTTTGATTTAGTTTTAGTCATAGTCTTTTGACTAAAATGCCATTTAGTTTTAGTCATATTTTAGTCATCTGAATTGTTTTTAGTTTTAGTCTAGTTTTAATCAAGTAAATATCATAAGATTTTGTTCGACTAAATCTACAGTAAATTTAGTCGGCTGAAATCTAATGGGTTTAGTTACAGTGTAATGCATTTTTTAAGCATTTCTCTAAAATTAGTTAGCCTATATAGTTTTGATATTAAGGTTTTATTATGATAGACACCGATTTAACTGCGGTGACACACAACATGCCTTTATATTAAAATTAAAGAAAACCACTTCTCATAAAAAACAAAACATGGTCTTCTTTTCAATGAAATACCAATGGTTATATGGGCTAATTATGCATTCTTTATAACAACTTGTTTACCATATTCTTCATTCTTTCAAGCAGACATATTTATTTCTATAAATAAATTTAGATGAATCTTTATTAGGTCTACTAAAGTGATTCAGTCAAGAGCAGTGAGTGATTTTCTGTTTTTCTTTTGTTGCTTGATTAACATCAATGACTCGGACAATAGCAACTACATTAGGCTGCTATCCCTTTAAAACAGAATCCAATGCTGATACACGTTCTCCCTACTGTTTACGTTTACTTAAGACGTAATCGACTGTGTTTACATGAATATTTGTCAAAACAGACAATTTGACATCATTTTGTGTGTATTTCTCCGTTCATGCGACATGAAAGAGTACTCTGCTGTGTGAGACATGCTTTCTGCTTCGGTGTCTGCGCTCAGAAAACCAGACCGAATTGAGTTCTCTCTTGCATCGTCAAATTTATCCATATGTCTGCTCTTCTCTTACTCCCAGATATTGACTTTTTTTTAACGTTTTATGAGACATGCAGCAAATGTATGTTAGCTTATGTGTCGCCAGTTCATATACGCATCTAACTTCCTAACCACGCGGCAGATTCTTTCTGAATGAATCTCTCCCAAATCATCCCTCCCTAACATTTTCGTCTCGTTTTTATTCAATGACGAAAATGTCAATAGATTTTCATCATAGTTTTTGTCATTCAAAACGAGTTTTAATTCTTTATCATCTCGTTTTTGTCAGTGAAAAAATGTTGTTGACGAATATTATGACGAAAATTATTCTTCAATTAAATTAACACTGCTACCACCAAAGGAACTCATCTTGAAGTTTGGAACAGACAATAAGTCTGCAGAAGATGATCTCGAGCGCAAAGGAGTATACAAATGGAGAAGATCTGAAAGATAATAAGGTACCAAATTATGAAGAGTTTTATATGTAATTAGTAAAATTTTGTAATGTACACAATAATGAACAGGAAGCCAATGCAGCTGAAAAAGAAAAGGGGTTATGTGATCGAAAGTATGTGAGCGGGTAACTATCTGAATTCTGGATTAACTGTTATCGATGAAGTTGTTTTTCAGGAATGCCAAATAAAAGAGAATTGCAACAATCCGAGATGTAACCAATGCGCGAATAAGCACTTCAGTCCTATGTTGAGAAAGTGAAGAACGAAGTCTAGCAATGTTGCATAAATCAAAAAATGCAGAACGTGACCATAATCCGTTGATGTTTTTGAATTCCCTTCACTGCCCAAATCTAAGGTTTATAGGTTGGTCTTTGATTTTGCAGGCCACCTGACATGTCAGAGGATTTGAAAAAGCTGTAGTACATCACTGAATTAAAATTAAGTAACTGAATTAAAATTAAGTAACAAGAGGAATGTCCCCCAGCGTAGCGAAGTAAAAGTACAGTTTTTTGATTGGAAATGTACTTGAGTTAAAGTACCCACCCAACTTAGGTAAATGTAACAGAGTAAAAATGTAGCTTGCTACTAGTATAAATGTAATCTGGACATACTACATTCACCGTGTTGTCATTGTCACGTGACCTACGAAAGTAAGTTGTGTTCTCATGGGATATAAAGTGTCCATCATATGCACACTTCAGAATCACGCCAGAAGCAGTAGGTCATCTGGGTACTTTTTGCCTACTCTTTCATGAGGACTGTGAATTCACACATACTTCTTTTGTCACATATTTATTTCAGCCACTATACAGCAGGGTGTGATTTCAGAAGCAGAAGTGTACATTTGTGAGATAAATGTACAGTAAGACGCAGGAGGAGACTGTTTACTGGAAAACAATGCTTTATTGAAGAGAATCCTCTCTCTCAGGACAGACTGTGACTAAAGCGAGTGAGCTGAGAAACCACTGGGTGTATGTTTCCTGTTCTCTGTTGAAGAAACTGCAGACGTGGTCTTCAAAAAACCTGTCTTGCTGCGTCATGAGATTTCGTGGGAAAAACTCTTTTACACCAGATGTGACTTTCAACATAAAGACAGATAAATAAAACACTTAAACTGTGTCATGAATAAAACATGTCCTTTTCTTCTACTAGAACAAACTAGTTATTCAAAGATGACTGAATACATACTCAAATGTGAGACTGAGATAGATGGCAGGAGGAATGAGTCTGTATCGCTCTTCCAAGTCAACACTGACTACAGCTAAACCTCTGTTTACTCTCAATGTGAACTTTGTAGCTGTATAAAAGAAATAAAGACAAACTGGTTTGTAAAATGTGAAGATGGTAATGCTGGTTTTGGAGTTGTTTAATCATCCTCTGCTGAGATCTTGAGAGATCTAACATGTTCACTGTGTAATTCCAGCACTGTTTTTGTTAAACACCAGCTCTCACTGTAAGGCCTGGCATGCACTAAACGATTTTCAAATCTTAAACCATTTTTAAAACCATGAGAGAGTCAGGTTCAACTGATTTTTAGCCTTATAGTCCTCTGAATGCACACATTAGATCAGGGGTGTCCAAACTCGGTCCTGGAGGGCCGGTGTCCTGCAGAGTTTAGCTCCAACCCTAATCAAACACACCTGAACCAGCTAATCAAGCTCTTACTATAAAAAAATGGTGCTATATAGCACTAAAAGTGGTTCTTTGGCTCATAATCATAGGGGAACCACTTTTGGTGCTGTATAGCACCAAATCTTGGTGCTTCAGTGGTTCTTCAGCAGTTCTTCACCGGTTCTCTGTCATGACTGAGGGACTATATAGCACCGCTACCATATACAGAACCTGTTAAGCTCCTGTATGGTTCTTCAGCGGTTCTTTGGGGTGATTAAGGTGCTATATAGCACCACTGCCGTACAAAGAACCTGTTAAGCCCCTTTAAAGGTTCTTTACGAGCCAAAGAACCACTCTTGGTGCTGTTTAGCACCATTTTTGTTGAAGAAATACAATGCAATATGGCACCTCTTATGGTTCTACATAACACCATTCGACAAAGGTGCTATATAGCACCAAAAGTGGTTCCCCTATGATTACGAGCCAAGAACCACTTTTAGTGCTATATAGCACCATTTTTTTTAGAGTGTAGGCATACTAGAAACTTCCCGACAGGTGTGTTGAGGCAAGTTGGGTTTGTGACCACACACTTGTTGATTATAGGAACAATTTTACAGTGACACGAGATCTCACAGAGACTCACAAGATCAAACATGAATAGAAAAGAAAAACACATGGAGGACAATTGACGTTGTCAGCTTGCTCTCCTGGTGCATGTTCTGTTTTACAGTGAAAAACAAAGTATAGAAAAAATAAAGAATATGGGGGATGTTCTTTCTCAGTTCTCTGCTTTCGTGGCATGTTTGTGGCTGCCAAGTTTCAGCTACAGAAGCACGCAACATTCGGTAGATGACACTTGCTCGCTCTCATTGGCTATCGCAGGTGTCATGCCAAGAGTTGAAAATATCAAACATGTTTTCTTTTTATTGGCTTTTATGCTTTATTGGATAGGACAGTGGGGAATGACAGGAAATTATTGAGCGGAGAGAGAGGGGAGCTTGGGAACAGTTAAATAATCATAAGGACACCACACAATAGAGGATTTTTTGGACAAAAATGTGCAAAAAGCCTTGAATCGGGCCAAGCCCCCCCGATCATTCAGAGGTACAAATCGGGCCTAAAATCGGCCTTAAAATCTTCAAGCATGCGATGTAAAGCCAATGCTCATGATTGTTAGGCTGCGACTTGACAGCTCACATTATACATGTGAATTAAACACATGGAACCCTCTGAACCTGGAACTGTGTGGCTTTTCTTCTCTTCTGTCCACACACGTCATTTCACCATGGTTTGATTTCTGTTTTTGCGCTGGTGCAGTGAGGCAAAAAACACGCAGTCTGTTTATAACTCTACTTCAACTGTGCGATACCCTCACAAGGGTCGACCAAATTTTCTGACATGTCAGAAATTCATCCGACCATCTGATTGCCGGTCGGGAGAGGCTAATCACCTCTCCTTACCCCTTGTACACTGCATGACGCACAACAAAGTTGAAATTCGGCTCGTATCAGAAAGATCGGGGAAAAAAAAATCAGAATCGGACAAAAATCTCACAGTGCGTGCCCGGCTTAAGGCTGTAGCTGGAAGATGTTGTGGTTCTGCTTGTCTCTTTGTTCCTTTTCTTGTTGTTTCTCTTTCTTTCAAGGACTCTGCTTGTTAACAGCAGGTGTTCCTCACTAATGGATCAATCAGCACTTCATTATGTCATTATTTTTTTACACTATTAGAATGCCTCTCAAACACCACGCAGTGTTAATTTAACACTGGGAATTTTGCTGTGTGTGATGTGTTCTTCAACACACTTCCTCTTATCAGTTACTGGCATACATGTCACTTCTCACACAACATGTTTGACCACAGACACATTTGCAACATCAAGATACAGAAATTTCCATTTTAGTGCAGGAGGAAGAATGTATATGGAATAATACTGTTATGTTGTGCTGTTATTGTGTTCCTGTAGCTCAAACAATAGCACATAACGGCAAACATTTCTCAGTGCACACTGGGTACAGAACACAAGCTAAGCAGAGTTTAGTTATACATTCAGTTAAAAGATTCTTAATAACTTAATAAGATAGTAGTGTCCATAGTGTTTAGAGCCCATCAAATCATATATTCTGAAAAAAAGAGCCAGTTTTCAGTCCGACTTTCTCATCATCTGTTCCTGTTCTAGTGACTGATCTGTTGAGTAATTCTGAGTACTGAAGGGCTCAATACATTCTGAATGTCCTGTAGAGAGATCTAAGAAGTTCAGAAGTCTACTAAATGAGGTTTAGGTTCTGAAGAAAAACCCAACTCAGTTTTTTATGAAAATGTAGAACTGAAAGGAGTTTCAGCTTCTGCTCACAGTGTCAGTTGATTGGAGGCTCAAGAAATATTTACATATGTATATATTTACAATAATTATCATTATTGATGGTTAGTAAATATTACTTAATAAAATGAGTTTTTGTGGCGATTTTCATTAGTGGGAGTGCCAACAAAGAATAATTGATCATGTCACCGTTTGTGAGATGGTTTTCTATGTTCATAGTTTTAATATTCTTGTTTGCTTTTATGGTAAGATTTCCATATGCGTATGAGTTTTATGAAGGATTTTTTAAAGGTGTGATTATATGTAGAGAAGACTTTAAAGTGCTTTATTATGTTGTAATATAGGTATTGGTGTGGCCCTTTAAGGATCTCTCTCTCAAATTCAAATTGCTATACAGGCATGAGTGTAAACAAAACAATATCTCTAAAGCTTGGAATATATGTGCAAAAAATAAATAAATACATAAAAATAATAAGTAAATAAATAAGTAACAATGAAAAGCTCAAAATAATAGAAGTAAACAGTATAACCTTTTAAACAGTGTAGCAAATTAGAACATGTGTGAACACACACACACACACACACACAAACACACTGAGGTCAGACACAATACATATACACTCTCTCTCTCTCTCTCTCTGAGTGGATGTGGTGTGCTGTTTGCTGCAAAACAAGTGAGTCTCTGTCATTTCATTTCAAAGTGTCTCTTTTCAATTCCAATTTAATTCAAATGAGCTTTATTGGCATGACAAATTGTATAGTGTATTACAAAAGCATTTATATAGCAAGAATAATTAAAAAATCATTAACAAAGGAGTTTGCATTGTATGAAAAGTGTAGAAAATCTGAACAAAAAGTAGTGTTTCTTTTTTTCTTTGCAATTGATTTTAAGTTCTTTGTAAGAATCTTTAAAAGTGTGTGTTGCCTATGATTATGCAAAATTCCAGCCCCTGAGGCTCCATTCCTAATCAATCATATAATGTCATTTATGTAACAACATAACATGACTTTCTTTTTTTCTACTTTATTTTTATTGATCATTATGGAACATTGACAAACTTTAACAGACAAATAGTCAGAACAGCTGGGTACAGTTATTGGATTTTAGGTTGGAAAAAAAGATACCTGAATAGATAAAACTCAAATGGGTTGCAATATGAACACATATATACATACTTTACACAGGGCTCGACGTTAACGCTTGTCCGGGACAAGTTAATGTTTTGGATGGGCAAGTGAAAGAGAAATTTACTTGCCCAATCGGACAAGTAACTTGAAAAAGTCAATACCAAAAACGTTTAGCCTTTGTTATAGGGGTGTGCAATATATATCGTTTGCGATAATTTCGTAATTGTTTTTTTAACGAGTGTATTGCAAGAATCAAACAAAACACACCTACAGAGTGCACGCATACATTACATAAAGTCGTCTAGGTTAGACTAGCGCACGTGCGAGTGCGCTCTTTCACTGCATGATTCAGTATTACAATGCATGAAGAATGATCAGAAAATTCAAGATATGGGAGCAGAAAATATATATATTTATATAATTTTATATAGTTTCACACAAAGATCGAGCGCCATTTTTATTTTTTATTTTTTTGCTCCAAAAACCATCATGGTTACAAATGTGATTTTATGCAACACTTCAATAAACAAGAAGTTAACATTAAGAGACTTACGTTTTAGACACCATATTTCCTGTTTCTGCTCTGTTTCACCAACAAAAATCATTCCAAACACAGCCACAGCGCTGTTTTGCGTCTCTGAGCAACATGACGGTGTTTCGTGCCTGAATGAATCAACCGTTTAAATGATTCGGTTCAGTCGCAATGACTCACTTATAAACAGTGACTTGATGCCACCTACTGGTGCTTTTAATTTCACATTTAAAGTATCTTCATTTTTTAAATAATTTCAAATATCAGTATTCAACATTTTATGAATCAAAACATTATTTATTCATTTGTAGCTGCAGATTAAAGCATTCCGTGTCCCTCAGAGCTGCATTAACAGTGGGTAAATATATCTATTCCACTTCAGATGCAGCTTCTGTGTTTCCTCTGCATTGCAAAGATGAATTTTGTTGATACTGATTTCATTTGTTTGGTAACAGCCCCAATGTCTTATTATACTAATTGTCTGATTAAATTGAACTAATTAAAAAATTAAAAATTTAAGTTTGAAAATTCATATATAAAAAAAGAAGTAAATATTAGCATTTTATTTTTAAGTTTAATGTAAAATAATAATATTTGTAATTAACACTCCCTTTTTATTTTAAAATATAACAGTGTTGTCACACTTTATTATTTTATTTAAAAAGAAAAATCTAACTAAATAAACTAAATGTGTTTTGTATAACTACAATAAATAATTATATTTATATATATTTATAAAAAAAAAAATAATAATTCTCTCCAGGCAAGTAACTTTTATACTCGGACAAGTAAATGACAAATTTACTTGTCCGAAGGACAACCACATGAGAATGCTTAATGTCAAGCCCTGCTTTACATATATGTAGACATATTCATATTCATATATAAACATATAATCCTCATCCAGGTTACATCTAAATATGAATACATAGACACATATGTGACCCTGGAGCACAAACGCAGTCATAAGTAGCACAGGTATATTTGTAGCAATAGCCAATAATACATTGTATGGGTCAAAATTACAGATTTTTCTTTTATGTCAAAAATCATTAGGATATTAAGTAAAGATCATGTTCCATTAAGATATTTTGTAAATTTACTACCGTAAATATATCAAAACTTAATTTTGATTAGTAATATGCATTGCTAAGAACTTCGTTTGGAAAATTTAAAGGCGCTTTTCTCAATATTTTGATTTTTTTGCACCCTCAGATTCCAGATTTTCAAATAGTTGTATCTCGGGACAAATATTGTCCTAACAAACCATACATCAATGTAAAGATTATTTATTAAAGTTTCAAGTTTAAGGGTCAATTTCAAAAATTGACCCTTATGACTGGTTTTGTGGTCCAGGGTCACATATTCACATGCTTACATGTGTTGGTTACACTTTATTTTACAGTATGTATACAGTATACTCACAGTGTACTTAACCAAGGAAGTACTGGTAGTATAAGGTAACTACAGGGGTTAAGATTAGGTTTAGGGGTAGGTTCAGGATAAATACCTGGTTATTACCCACTTATTTTAATATATAATAAGTACATAGTAGGGATGGTAAGATTCACCAATTCGCATTGGTGCATCAGCATAAAAGTTAATGATGCAATGCACTGATTTAAAAAAAGAGTGCACCACATACAAGCTGGCATTTGTGTCGTGATGCATTGTTTCTAACATATTTGCAATGGTAAAAAACGATTTATTTATAATTATTAGTAGATGCGCTATACTTATAATATATACCAATATTTTCTATATAGATGGATTTCTCCTCTCTAAACTGTTTCTCAAGCGTGTTCTCTAATCACTACTGCTGCTACAGGAATATGACTTATCACACCATGAAGACCGAGGCGTTAGAAGTCAGAAGGCACTTAAAATAATTTATGATTTGCTATCTGTCTGAAACAAAGATATAAAAGTTGTTACGGGGCTGACGAGACGAGAGACGTGCGGATCCATATGCAAGGCTTTATTGTGAAACATGGTCAAAACACAGGCAGGGTCAGACGATGGCAAACAGGTATAACACAGGCAAAACAAAGAGTAGTCCTAGGGCAAGCGTGGGTCGACGATCGGCGAACAATATCCAAAGGGCAAGGCAGAGAGAGTAAATCCAGGTAAACAGCAATAATCCAAACGAGGGGCAAACAGAGTCCGAACGGCAAGGCAAGGGTTAATCCAGGAAACACGGGCTAGAATCAAAACACGGGAAAACAGGCAAGGCAAGACTAAGACAACTCAGAGGGCTTCGTAGGTTAGCTATCACTAGGATATTTGCGTACAATACTCGGCAGAGACAGAGAGGAAGTCCAAGGCTTATGTAGCGTGTGTGATTGCGAGATGGGTATCAGGTGTGAGCATGTGATTAGGGAAATGGCTGCTGGGAAATGAAGTCCGGGGTAGTGTGTGGTGTGAGAGTCAATTTGATGGCAGGGTGACCTCTGGTGGCGAACAAATGGAGGTCCATGGACCAGATTCATGACATAGCCCCCCCCCAAGGAGCGGCTTCCAGACGCTCCAAACATTGCACAATCCAAGAGGGTGGTGGAGCGGAGGCGTAACAGAGGGAGGGACGGAGGGCCAGGTCCACTTGGGAGTGGAGAGGTCGAGGACCGAGGCAGAACAGGGCACCAAGGCGGAGCAGGCGGGACTGGAGCCCACCAGGGCGGAGCAGACGAGGCTGAAGCCCTCCAGGGCGGAGCAGACGAGGCTGAAGCCCTCCAGGGCGGAGCAGACGAGGCTGAAGCCCTCCAAGGCGGCGCAGACGAGGCTGAAGCCCACCAGGGCGGAGCAGACGAGGCTGAAGCCCTCCAGGGCGGCGCAGACGGAGCAGGAGCCCACCAGGGCGGAGCAGACGACCTCCACGGCGGAGCAGACAGAGCAGGAGACCTCCACAGCAGAGCAGACGGAGCAGGAGCCCACCACGGCAGAGCAGATAGAGCAGGAGACCGCCACAGCAGAGTAGGAGAACAGCATGACGGATCAGGAGAGCACCACAACGCATCAGGAACCCACAGCAGAGACTGGGACCTAGGGAAAACTGAGACACAAGAGACAGGCAGAGCATATATGGCCTCAAGGACTGAGGCAGGGAACATAAGAAGTTCTTTGATCTTTTCCCGGGCTAACAGTTCATTAGTGGGCTCCGTGGCCGTGATAGGGCAGGACGAGAGTTCAGGGACAGCCCTTCTGGCTGTGACAGGACAGGACGAGGATACGCAGACGACCTCCATAGCCGTGACAGGACAGGATGAAAGCTCACAAACGGCCTCCTTAGCCATGACAGGGCTAGACGAGGATTCGCAGGTGGATACCACTGACGCCTCTGGAGGTTCTGCAGCAGTTGCCGCCACCTTCTGAGGTTCTACAGTGGTACCATAGGGAATGAGAGAGAGTTCTTTGCTGGGCGCCACCACCATAAAAGGGTCTAAAGCGAGCAATGCTGCTTCAGGAGGTTCTGCAGCAAGTGCCACCTCCTCTGGAGAAGCTGCAGCGGGTGCCATCGCCTGGGGCAGTTCTGTGGTGGTATATACAGCCCAAATGCAACATAAAACGATCCCCATCATGGGAAGCGCTTCAGACAGGGGACTCAGTTCAGGGACAGGAGGGCTAGAGTGAGTGGGTTTGGGGATACCAGCTGCACGTGCAGACACCAGCGGTGCATCACTCACACTAGACATCAACCTGGGAAATCGGAGCACTGACCTTGAATATCTGGGTGTGGTGGACAGGATGTCACAAGACTCTGGATGATCAGCGGTGACGTAACGTGGTTCTGGAGGGTCAGTGGTGTCGTGAAGGGACTCCGGAAGATCAGCAGTGACGTGCTGGGACTCCGGACGATCAGCTGAGACGTGCTGTGACTCTGGATGATCAGCAGTGACGTGCTGTGACTCTGGGCGATCAGCTGAGACGTGCTGGGACTCTGGATGATCAGCAGTGACGTGCTGGGACTCTGGACGATCAGCTGAGACGTGCTGGGACTCTGGACAATCAGCAGTGACGTGCTGGGACTCTGGGCGATCAGCTGAGACGTGCTGGGACTCTGGATGATCAGCAGTGACGTGCTGGGACTCTGGACAATCAGCAGTGACTTGACTTGACTCGTGATTGGCAGCAATGGCATGACGGGGTGTTGCTGTGGCCGCCGTTATGTGAACAGGCTCTGCTACGGCCGCCATTTTGTGAACAGACTCTGCTACGGCCGCCATCTCACTCACAGACACGGTGTCGCGTTCCTCTTCCGCGACACCCACAGTAAACGAAGAGCCAGCGCACAGCAAAGCATAGTCTATAAAGTCCTTTAGACTGCAATGAAACCTCCCCTCTGGTAACCATGACTTTATGGGCTCACTTAGTCCAAAACGAAAAATGTCTTTTAGTACGACCTCATCAAAAGGCACCCTATTAGATAACTCACAGAACTGTGAGACGTACTCCTCAATGGCTAAACTCCCCTGTCGCAGATCGAGCAGCTGATTGAATGGGTCCATACCTGACCAGGGTTCCTTCGAAAAGCCGCTGGATCCTTGTGTGGCCGAGTATTCTGTTACGGGGCTGACGAGACGAGAGACGTGCGGATCCATATGCAAGGCTTTATTGTGAAACATGGTCAAAACACAGGCAGGGTCAGACGATGGCAAACAGGTATAACACAGGCAAAACAAAGAGTAGTCCTAGGGCAAGCGTGGATCGACGATCGGCGAACAATATCCAAAGGGCAAGGCAGAGAGAGTAAATCCAGGTAAACAGCAATAATCCAAACGAGGGGCAAACAGAGTCCGAACGGCAAGGCAAGGGTTAATCCAGGAAAGACGGGCTAGAATCAAAACACGGGAAAACAGGCAAGGCAAGACTAAGACAACTCAGAGGGCTTTGTAGGTTAGCTATCACTAGGATATTTGCGTACAATACTCGGCAGAGACAGAGAGGGAGTCCAAGGCTTATGTAGCGTGTGTGATTGCGAGATGGGTATCAGGTGTGAGCATGTGATTAGGGAAATGGCTGCTGGGAAATGAAGTCCGGGGTAGTGTGTGGTGTGAGAGTCAATGTGATGGCAGGGTGATCTCTGGTGGCGAACAAATGGAGGTCCATGGACCAGATTCATGACAAAAGTAAACTGTTTATACCATATTAAATTGCATAGCATCCTATTTTTTCAATTTCATCGTATTGCATTGAATCGCATTGTGTGACTGTGGTGTCCCGTGACAAGCTAGATGTGTCACAATGGAAATTACAAAAGTGATAAATGCTAAAATAAAGGTTGCCTTAAAAAATCATGTTGAGGGCTCAGCTAGAAAGTTTGAAAGATGTGTGTGAAAGAGTCGTGATTCTCTTAATTGCTTGTATCTTACTGCTATGCTGCATTGATTCTTAAATTATGTGTGTGGTGTAGTCTAGAGCTCACCCAGGAAGTGTGCTCCACTGTTGTTTCAGTACTTCATCCTAGTGTTTTGTTAATAAATTTATGATTTGAGTTCGAGCCCATCTTTCTGCTTATTATTACACTAATGAACCTGAGTCACCATCTGGTCTTACTTCATTAACACATACACACATTCATCTTACAACGTTTATTTCAATCAACTAATTCAATATTCTGTGTCAGACCTTGGCTTGACCATCTGATTACCTCATTGCAAGCTGCCACCACAAATTTAACGGTTAGATTTACATCCGCCACTAATTTAGTGTTTTCTCACAGTCAGCCCCAAATTGATATTGTGAGTTTGGTCACACGTTACTTAATCTGAGAGCGAGAGTGTCAGATGTTTCCTTCCTGTATGACGGGGTATCAGTCAGGAGTTTCACCTTGACAGTATAGAACAATCAAAGATTTTATGAATGAATAATAATATACAGTTACGTGTCTGTTAGTTTTCCTTTGACTTAGTTTTCCTTTGTTCTGTTAAATATGTCATTTTGTTCACCTGTGTTGCATTAATTTAGTCTTTAGTCCCTCACTTGCTTTGGTATTTATACTCTGTGCTTTGTTCAGTTCCTTTGTCGGTTATTTTAGTTATCCTTGTCTGTGTGCTCCTGTGTGTATTCCTTGTGGATTTATTTTTAAAGACTATTTTTGTAGTACCCTTTCATTGTGCTCTTTATATAACAAATTCACAGAATATATACATTTATAAATTATATAAACAGGAGGAAGTTTGTCATCTGACCAATCTGAAGGATTTGTGAGATATCAATAAGTTAGAGCAGGGCTATTCAATTAGATTCATTTGAGGTCCGGATTATCGAACTGAAAATTCGATGTGGGGGGGGGGCTATAAAATTAGAAATTAAAATTTAAATGCATGTTTAGCAGTAAAATAAACTAATATTACCAACACCAACATCTATAAAAGGTTAACATTAGTGCTGTCTATCAATCAATTTAAAAAAAAAAAAATCACATTTTTCTGTAATTAATCATATAATTCTATAATTATAGAATTCTATAATTAATTGCATATTTACATATATTGATATCGTCATAATTTCACATTGAACCTCCAAATGAATGTAGAAATAACATAAAGATAGTATATTTTAAATATGTTTAATGGCATCTTTTTATCAAGTAGCCTATTATTAATGAAGTATTGATTCCAATACTGCTACTAGTGTCTCTATTAAATGCATTTTACCTATTAATTATAGCCATTCAACACCACAGTATAATTAAAAGCCATTATTTTTAACATTTAATAGGCTCTGAAATATATAACAACTTTTAATTTAAGTGATTTTAAAACAATCTTCACATAAACTATAAATTGTATATGCATAAACTAAATAATTATTCTTTATTCATGCTACAAAAGTTAATCAGTGACTAGAGCAGTCAGTGATGATTTCTGTTTTTCATTTATTCTTTGATTTTCATCAAAGACAGACTTCAGCAAATTTCACTTAAAATCACCGCTGTCTCTTTAAAACCACAGAACTGACACATATTCGATTCTCCCAACTCTTTACGGTCATTTAAGACTTTATAACTCATTTAAGATATAACTCATTTAAGAATACGTTTGAGGTAACTCGCCAAAACCGCGCATTTGTCATAATTGTGTGTGTTTTTGTCTGTTGAAGCGCTACTGGCGCTCTGTCTGAAGCGGCTCAGTTTTATGTGTACAGCCGAACATGCAGCCTTTCAACTTCATTTGATAATACTTTTCGTCCAGTGTTTACGCAAATTCTCGCCAGAATTTATGACCGATAACACTGTCTTTATACTCGGTTAAACTAGAGTTGTGGATATCTCATAACTCCCTCATACAAGCGCTTGTCAACACTGCCGTCTATTGATGTTGCGGTCTCCGGTAGATTGTTGTTGTTCTTGCGTCTCTTTCTTTTCTTTTTCGGCTGGCCCGGGCCAGTGTTGCCACCTTGTGGACAAACTAATTAGTGCAATAACAATTCAGGCCATATGTGCGACCTGCATGTACTTCTCCCTCGGGCTGGATGAAGATGATTGGCGGGCCGCATTGGGCCCGCGGGCCGCCAATTGAATAACCCTGAGTTAGAGCCTCTTACTATATTATCAACACAAGGAAGACACAAGTGTAATATAAGCCTGTGGTGCCATCTTGTTTGCCTGTGTTTACTACAGTGAGTTAGAGAGAAACCTCTGACTGATTAAAGGGGTCATATGACATTGCTAAAAAGAACATTATTTTGTGTATTTGGTGTAATGCAATGTGTTTGTGTGGTTTAAGGTTCAAAAACACATTATTTTCCACATACTGTACATTATTGTTGCTCCTCTATGCCCTGCCTTTCTGAAACGCATCAATTTTTACAAAGCTCATCATTCTGAGAAGCGAGGTGTGCTCTGATTGGCCAGCTATCCAGTGCGTTGTGATTGGCCGAATACCTCAAGCGTGAGACGGAAATGTTACGCCCCTCACTGTATTGTGATGCCGTGTCCCGGCACGACGACACAAAAACAATAAAACTCATTACAAACGAGGCATTTGTTGCATCCAGTGGGGACATAATTACTGATTATAATGACTTATACTGTCTTTTTACGCATTGTGTTGCATCGTGCCGCGTAAACATTACCATGTCTGCATTTGTGATCGGAGAAACAACAAACAACAAGCACTACTCTACACAGCTCAAAACTCGCGTTTGAATAGTCAGTGGCAGCAACGTACTTACAGGCTGTGAGTCAGAAGCATCAGACTGTCCTTGCAAAGTTGGAATTGCCCCACTTTATAGAAACAGTCTTTGTGAAAGCCAGCATTGTAGGCTACTCTTCTAGGTTCAGGAAATAGTCCTCCGTAAAATGCGCTGCACACAGTCTAATATTTGGGTTGAACTGTTCTGGAACAGTGTTGTAAATACAACTTAACCACTGATTTCTAGTTGTGTCCTCTTTTGGAAGTCCAAACAAAGTCGTTTTGCTTTCACAATGAAACACAGCGTCTCCAGGACATGGCGCCGGCGGCAGCAACAACACTACAGCGAGAATAAAAGTCCCGCCTTCTTTCATTGCGTATACATTTGGGAGGTGTTTTGGAAATCTCCCCACACCGTGACGTAGACGTGGGGGCGTGTTTGAATGAGCCAGTTTAGAGGGGCGTGGCAGAGTCTTAACTTTTATAAAGAATACTGTATCTCTTTGGTTTTGAGACTTTAGTCTTTGCAACTTCAGGGATCTTATCTATGCACAAACAGCTTGTAACACTCCAAAGAGAAAAGAAAACTTGAAATCAAATCATATGACCCATTTAACAGAATTGGGGTTAGATGAGGTGCCTTTGAGAAACTTGACTTGATCAGAGCTTTATTTCATAATCCAAATAGGATTTCAGGGTTTAGGTTCACATTATGGTTGAAATAATTTCAAATCTATTTCTTCTCATCCTGCAGCTGTGAATCGGTGAAGAACGATGGCGCCTCTTAAAGAGCTGCTTGTGGACTCACTGGATGAACTGGAAGAAGCTGAACTGAAAAAGTTTAAGTGGCACTTAGAGAAAGATCATGGGTGTATATCAAAGAGTGAAATAGAGAATGCAGACAGGTTAAAAACAGTGGATAAGATGGCGGCCTGTTTTGGACCAGAAGAAGCTGTGAAGATCACTGTGGACATCCTGAAGAAGATGAAACAGAACCATCTGGCTGAGGATTTGGCAAAGAAATACAAACAAGGTAATGTTTTAAAAGTGTGATTGTTTGACATAAACTTTCCTCTTTACTCTGCTCATGTGCTTGATTTATGTTGTCCAGGCAGTGATCCTCTCTCTCTCTCACACACAGCTCAGGATCAGGACAATATGAAGACATCTGCTTCTGTTAGAGCTGATTCAAATATGGGGTAAATACCATTCACTGCCTATACATGGAAACAAGAATATATGACAGGAAACAGCAATTGCAGGGCCAAAAAACAACATCAGATGTACAAATAAATTTAATAGAACAGAGTGTCCCTCCAGTTATCCACCTGTTTTGGAAGACATACACCAGACATTGGAGGCCATATTGAAGATTAATCAATTTTATGTGTTATATTTGGGAATTCTGGATCCTGGTTGCAGCTAAAAAGCTATTAATCATAAATGGCTTCAATTTAATCCACTCTAGAAGACTGGTGTCACACCTTGTCACTAGCTGCGTTTCCATTACCCTTCAAATTGCGCAAATTGAAATTGCGAATTGAAAATACGCCTAATGGAAATGCGTTGATTTCGCAAAAACTCCCATATGTATTGCAAAAAAATTTTTACACTCGCATGAGGTGGTTTTTCAGGCAATGCAAAAAATAAATATTTCGTAAAACTGCAATGGAAAGGTTTTTTGTTTTTTGTTTTTTTTCGCATTTACAGGTTATATGGCATATGTAAAAAGTCATATGATGATTCTTCAATGACTATAACCTCCAAGAAACACTTCATACGTGGCCGGTCTCAGGTATAAAGGGCTTTCCCCTCCATTAATGCTTTACACTGACTATTTACGCTGCACACGTCTGCAGTGTGTTACGGCTCCGACACAGCCACCGGAGCTTATTACAGCCACTCTAGTCAATGCTTGTGTTTATACCAGCCGAGCCACCCACGTTTCTGAAGCGGTGATTCTGTACAGATACACGCATATGCCTCTTTTGATTAAATGTAGCCAAAATCTGTCAAAATCCCACCAAAATCTGTTGCCATGACTTATCGCAAGAGGAAAAAATTAAGTTTTAGTCACATAACATCGGTTAATGGAAACATCGGTTGGCCGTCATTTCACAGTACTTTTTTATCAACATTTATAAAATATCACCAAAGTTTTGCTCAAATCCGTAATGGAAACGTGTCTACTGTTTTCACCGATTGTTTAATTTGGTGTCATGGTCACTGATTTGAGTTTGTCTTTATGTTCAGCTGTGTCTTATTAGAACAGTTATATATGGTATGAGAACATTAGGACCTGTAGATAGGGAGTATGTGTTATTTAACAAAAATATAATTATATTTTTAGAATGACAGAACTTTTGTGTGGTAAAACACCCCCAGGGGGCAATGGGCAATTACTGTAGTTATGCTGTTCTGAACATCAAATCCTTTGTTTTTCCATCAAATGTATTCTAACTAGTTGGTTGAATAAAAATATTTGGACTTTATATTTAAAAATGACCTCAAGTTAGCATCAGGTAGCTAGTTAGCTAGCCAGTTAGCATCAGCTAACAAAATTTTTCAAAAAGACTTATTGTAATGTGGAAGTTGTGACAACGGAGTTGGGGATCCAAATGCAAGGCGAACACCAGCAAACAGTATAATCCAAGGCAGAGGCAGAAGAGTAATCCACAAACAAGCAAAGGTCAGGACAGGCAGCAAACAATCGTTAAACTAGGAAACAATCCACGGTCAAAAACACAGGCAGGGCAAAACTAGGAAACAAGGAACACATAGCAATACATGGAAACATTCAATACTAGATCGCTGTATTCGAAACAGTATTTATAAAATAGTAGGTGAGGATTACCTGGCTGGTGCACTAATTCTCGCGAGAATTGGACAAACGTATACCTAATTTGCGTTCGAATATGCCTATTTACATACTACATAGAAATGAAAAAAAGAGTATGTGAAGAAAGAAGTGCGTTCAAAAGCTCAGTATTCATAAAAGAGTAGGCAAGAAATCCCCGGATGTCCTACTTCTTCAGCCCAGATTCTGAAGCGTTCATCGATGGACACTTTTCTACCCCAGGAGTCCACGGGAGAGGATACGTCATCATCGAACGTAATGGAGAACAGCGACGAGGGTGTTTTCAAATGTGAGTATTAGAAACCAAAAACACGTGTTACATGTGTTCCATGTGTTCCATGTGTTAAAATCGCATTTGTTGAACTACTGTAGAGCAAACTGTTCAATTGCTTAAAAGACACTAAATAGTATAGTATATTTGTGATTTCGCTGTAAAAACATGTTTTATTATGTATAGCGAACAGGGAGCTCCAGTAAGCACACATATGTCCCCAAGGTGAATTTGCATAAACCATATAATGTACATCTTAAATACTATTCAGGGCTCGACATTAACGCTTGTCCGGGACAAGTGAATGTTTTGGACGGACAAGTGAAAGAGAAATTTACTTGCCCAATCGGACAAGTAACTTGAAAAAGTCAATACCAAAAACAGTAATGACTGCCTTTATTTATGATATAGCCTTTGTTATAGGGGTGTGCGATTATGTATCGTTTGCGATAATTCCGTAATTGTTGTTTTAACGAGTGTATTGCAAGAATCAAACAAAACACACCTACAGAGTGCACGCATACATTCCGTAAAGTCATCTAGATTAGACTAGCGCACGTGCGAGTGCGTACTTTCACTGCATGATTCAGCATTACAATGCATGAAGAATGATCAGAAAATTCAAGATATGGGAGCAAAAAATGTATATATTTATATAATATCATATAGTTTCACACGAAGATCGAGTGCCATTTTTTTTTTTTTTGCTCCAAAAACCATCATGATTACAAATGCGATTTTATGCAACACTTAAATAAACAAGAAGTTAACATTAAGAGACTTACGTTTTAGACAACATATTGTCTGTTTCTGCTCTGTTTCACCAACAAAAATAATTCCAAACACAGCCACAGCGCTGTTTTGTGTCTCTGAGCAACATGACGGCGTTTTGTGCCTGAATGAATCAACCGTTTAAATTTAACCGTTTAAATCAAACCGTTTAAAATCAACCGTTTTAAATTTTAAACCGTTCAGTCGCAGTGACTTGATGCCACCTACTGGTGGTTTTAATTTCACATTTAAAGTATCTTTTCATTTTTTAAATAATTTCAAATATCAGTATTATGAATCAAAACATTATTTATTCATTTGTAGCTGCAGAATAAAGCATTCCATGTCCCTCAGAGCTGCATAAAACAGTGGGTAAATATATCTATTCCACTTCAGATGCAGTTTCTGTGTTTCCTACATTGCGGAGATGAATTTTGTTGATACTGATTTCATTAGTTTGGTAACAGCCCAAATGTCTTACTATACTAATTGTCTGATTAAATTGAACTAATTAAAAAATTAAAAATTTAAGTTTGAAAATTCATATATAAAAAAGTAGTAAATATTAGCATTTTATTTTTAAGTTTAATGTAAAATAATTATATTTGTTATTAACACTCCATTTTTATTTTAAAATATAACAGTGTTATCACACTTTATTATTTTATTTAAAAAGAAAAATCTAACTAAAATTAAATGTGTTTTGTATAACTACAATAAATAATTAAAATAATAAAAAAATAAATAAATAAAAAAAATTCTCTCCAGGCAAGTAACTTTTATACTCGGACAAGTAAATGACAAATTTACTTGTCCAAAGGACAACCACATGAGAATGCTTAATGTCAAGCCCTGCTATTACTAAATGTCTATTATAATATGTGACAGGAAAATGTTTTTAAAAAATTGCATGAGAGCACATCACAACATGAAACAGACATCTGAATGAGTGATGTATGCGTGCTATTATGTAGAATTCACCGTTGTCAACACTGTTTACATTAGATCAGTGGTCAACAACCTTTTTAAGCCCAAGATCCCTGACCTTGGCCTTTATGAAAGACAAGATCTACCAATTTAAGAACTGATAAAAAAAAAGACAGCCCAGACTGTGCTTCCAATTTGAGGCCTTTTATTTAGTATTTTAATTAGTGATGCACCGATCATGACTGATTCAGGTTCCGTTTTTTTTTTTTTGTTTGTTTGTTTGTTTGTTTTTTTAATCTAGCAAATGGCAGATACTGATACTGCTTGCTGATTTATTTTATTTTATTTTGTTTTATTAAGCAAATTTACTTATTGGTTGTTTGCTCTACAACAAGCAATATAAATATCTAAGCTATATAAAATATTCTGCATGAAACAAAAACAGAGGACGTACTGATTGAGACCACTGATCTATAATTGAATCATTATATATAGATCAGTGATTGAGACGCAAATTCACTCTCTGACAGCAGGTGGCGCTTATGGATCTGCTAAGATATAGCGTTTCCTTGGTTACCACTGTAAACAAAGCAGAGCTGCGCTTATCCATCTTTTTCTTGTCGTAAAAATGGGCGCGGCCATTTGTAAATTTTATGGGTCTAGCTTCCGGACTCATCTGCATCCAGCTATTTTTAGCTGTACAAAACAGTTCGTTCTGCTGCCCAAAACAGTTCGTTCCACCCCCCCATAATAGTTTGATTATGATTCCTCTCAGCTGTGTTTAATTATCTCGTTCAGTTGTTGTTTCTTAAGCCCTGTGTTTCCTTGTCTCCTGCGTCCACTGTTATTTGTCTAATGTCTTCTTGAGTTCCTAAGTTTGATTTATTACAGACCATTGTGATTTGAACTACTCCCTTGTCTCCTCGCTCCTTCATTCCCTCGATCCTGGTGTTTTGTGACACCCACACTCCCAATTCAGTATTTATATTTTGTTCCTATATTTCGACCATCGTGAACAGTGAGCTGCTACAGCTACAGTATTTTCTCCTCTTTGCGTCCGTATTCAGCGTCTCTGACCTCTGTTATCGTCCTGTTGACAGAGTCAGGAGTGACATATTTTTCTTTATCACTGTCCCAGTAGCTCTCAAAAATAACAGACAAATGAGTACAAAAACTGCAGTACAAAAATGGAGAAATGTAATGTATTGTTGTACTTATTTTACTGTTACTTTCTGGATCTACTGGGACAGTGATAAAGATCTACCACTGCATAAGATAAATGTAAGTAATGGGAATAAACAAATCTACATAAAGTAACTAAACATGAGTTATCTATTTCATTTGTACATTAGTACTGTTGATAAATTGAGGAACATTTGTGTTGGATAGAAAGTAAGTTAACACATAATATAAATGTAGAATTGAGTATATAAATCACAGAGGTAACTGAATCTTGTCTGGTTGTTACAGGGACAGATGAGACACAACTGTTTATCCGGTGCAGTGACTGATGAAGGAATGCTGCCATCAAAGGCTCTCAGTGAGTATATTACTGAAATGAATAAATCTTTTAAATCTTAAGTTGTAGTTCATTTTAATTATTGTAATTTCAAACAGTTATTACAGCACTTTTCTGATTTTTGATTCCTGTGCATTTGCTGAAGAGCTTTTGTTGTCGAGCAGGTTACGGTGGCATTTGTGGAAGAAAAAGGAAGACCTGAAACAAAAATGTGAAGTAAGATCATTTTGTTACTTCTAATACAGAAATCAAATGACATTGTGCTGTTAAAATGACTGCTTTTGTATTATGTTTGTGTAGTTTTGTAGGATCTGAAATCTCGTAGACTAGTGTGTGCACTGAGGATGGAGAAATCCACAGCAGCATCCAGGAAATGGTCCAGCAAGAGCATCTAGAGAAAGAATGAAAGACATTGAGGATGTGATTTTGTTCTGCTGGTTTCTGTTCATACAGCATCAGTTAATGGAGCCCGACTTTCAGAAGCTTTAAAAGCATCATCATAATTAATGTCATGAAGATTTTATTCAAAGTGACTTACAGTGCTCTTATCACAGGGACCCCCAATCCCCTGCAGAAAAGAGCCTTGCTCAAGGACTGGTGGTTGTAAACCAGCAACCTTCTGCTTACCAGTACAAAAGTAATAGAGCTACAACAGAAATTAGCATGTAATTGTAAACATGAAATGGAATGCTGATAACATGACTTGTAAAATGATTTACAGGTAGTCGTGCTCATGTAGAGCTGATACACAAATGTTTGAATTAGACACAGTGGCAACAAGATTGTCCTGCACGTTCTCCCGCTCTTGCCTCTAAGTTGTGGGGTTCAGGGGTGTGTCATCATGTTCTTCCTCATCCTCTGGCTCAACGATATTTCCATTGAGAAGAGCGATATTATGAAGCACAGCACAGCAGCAGAACTGTTACAGCAGTGTTGAGATGCCAGTAGAATGTGGGTTCACCATCTGTAAATACATGATTGTTAGAATAGTAAGTTTGAATAAAACTTTTTCATCTGTTGTTGACTCGTGTATGTATTTATTGTGATGCTTGCTTTTATTCATTCTTTTACTCATTTATTCATGTTTCTTATTGTCAGTAAATCAAATATATTTTATTAATTCATCCATTCATTTATTGTTTGACTGAAAATTGATGTATTCACATCAGCTGCATTTGTCTAACTAGTGTATATCCATGCATAGCTATGTCATATGACAAAACAAATTACATTTTGCTTGTTTAACTAAAATGTAATTTTCAGTAAAAAAAAAAAGTAATAAAGTAATAAAAACAATTAATTATTGGTTAGCATTTATCATTATTATTGTGTGTAAGTGTTGGGGTGGGCTAGCAATGCAGTTAATTATGGTGTAATCTTAATTTTTAAGTAGTAATACTTAAATTTTTTTGAGTGTAAAATCAACAGTCTTCTCCAAAGGCGAGATCTTCAAACAGCTGATCGACGTCTCCTTTGTGCAGATATTGCAAAATTTGCAAACGTGGAGGAAAACCGTACTAGCTGGTAGGGTTGTGGAGTTAGTGATGCTAAGAGGTGTTACTATTGCTGGACTTTGAATTACATATAAGATCATGGAGAGATGGTTGTATCCAACAATGGACAACTGTAATGACCAAAAAAAAACAAAAAAACAAACATAAATATCATGCATTCACCATAGTAATAGATTATATACACAGAAAAAAAGCTCATTGACAAGATTAAATATCTGAATAATTCATCACTATGCTTTTTTAGAAGACCGATGGATGACATGAGAGTTAAATTCAACAACAACAACAACAACAAAAAAGAAAACAACAAAGGAGATTTAAGACGCTTGTGGATGAAACGTTTTACACATAAAATGAAGAAATTAACAACATATTCAAGAGATAACGATTTTATCTTTAAGGATAAAACTGTGGGTCACATTATTAAAAATATAATAAATTTATTGGTTATACTACAATCACAATAAAAGGGTAGCTGTTTCTTCAACAAGACCACAAAATTTCATAAACATCAATATATATACAGATAGATGAATTAAACCTGTCGCTGGTATCTTTATAGTTGTTGCGCTTGTTATAAGTTTGTAGATCACATGATAACGTAAACATGGTGGATAAAGACCGGATGACATTCATACTTAACGAGATTTGGCTGTAGAGTACGTTCTCTTTTAAAGGTGCAATAGGTGACTGTCTTCATTTTTGTTATGCTGGTTGAAAGTCTCTTCTCATCCCGATAGCAATGTTTAAGTTAAGTGGTCTAAATGTATTTATCTGTATTTATATATTCTGTGAAAGGCATAGGACCAAGAAATGTTCATCCAATCAGTCCAATCTTTCCTAACTGCCTGTCAACGTATGTATTAGCATACCTCTGCGCACCCTGTTCGCGCAGACAGATCCGTCTTCAGCGCGTTCATGCAGGCAGTGCAGACAGAGTGAGAATGGCAGACAAACATCAACAACCCCATCTTCCTTCCTGGTACTGTAGTACTATTTGATAAATCAAAAACTGTTTAATAACTTTGAATGACCTGAAGATGATCTGAGTCTAATAGTGACTTGTACAATAAATATTCTAACAAAACGTATGTACAGTATATATATACAACAGTTGTTTCTGGTTCTGTAATCTGATTGGCTGATAAGAGTGCGCTATTAGAGTCCAACAGAGCTCCTCGTCCTCTTCACCGTTTGTATCACTCCGCTTGCCAAAGTTGCCGTATTTCTCACAGCGAGTGTCATGGCGGACGGCCAGATCCACTATAATTTTAAAAATAATACCGTTTTATGTCATGGAATGCAGTTTTAAGTTTTTTAGGTGAGAATGTGCTTGCTTGGACTTCAAATATGTGGTTTGTTAATAAAGATAAGGTCTATTTGAAAATTTGCTTCGACATTTTCGGGGACGTGAGCTCCAGCGGTTCAGCGGCCGTTCAGAACTCATTACACCCGCAGAGAGCGCCTGACCACAGCCAGATCTTCTGGAAGTTACTGCTGGCTCTGATGTCTCTATAGCGGTTAAACACGAGATATAATTTGTGTTGGGTAAATCTAACGGCCAGTCTTTGGTCTCATTAAACTATTATTTGTTCCAGAGCAAATAGTTTTGGCAAAATATTATCATGTTTATGTAAATTCAATGCTGTATATTGCGCTTTGTATGGCTGACTGAATGTTAGCAACTTTTATGATGGCTGTTGTTGTTGTTTATTAAATTTGATTATTCAATAAATAATATGTTATATAAATAATAATGGTATTTAATAATAGTTTAGTACTGAGACATGGTGCGTGTTCGTGATAGTGATTTTAATTACATTGTTCTGCCATTAGATGGCGACAAGAGACTGTTTTTATGAGTCAGCACTGCAGTAAAGACTTTTACACTGAAAAATAAATGCTTTTCTAAACGCAAGTTATTTTTACTTTCAACAACAGCTTGACGCAGCTAACAAATGCACTGAGCAACACTGTCTAAAATCACCCTTAACAGATGAAAGGATAATTACTAGGGGTGGGAATCTTTTGGTACCTCACGATTTGATTCAAATCGATTTTTGGGGTCACGATTCGATTAAAAATCGATTCACGATTTTCCGATTTTTAATCACGATTCACAATTTTTCATCAAATTTCTATATATGTTTAGATTTGATACTAGTTTGCTGTTTAATGTTACTTTTTTGTATTTGACTGTGATAGACAGGTCTTGAAGAAAAAAAAATCCCACTGCATATCAAAACCTTGAAATATTTTTATTTCTTGCAGTAAAACAATTATAATATTATAAAACATTATATAACATTTTTATAAAATAATTGCTATTTAAACTGACTGCAACCATTAAACATATGACAGTCTTATGTCAAGGCAGCCCTGAGACAAATAGAAAAACTAGTTTGTGCAAAAATAAAATTCCTTAATACAAGAATAAAAGAAACTTTTGCAAAGAAAATAATAATTATAATAAAATGGTAAATACTTTTTGCATATCTTTTCTGCAAATTCAAACTAGCAGCCACATTTTGATAAAAAGTGCTATTAGAACAAACAAGAACTGTGTTACGGGGCTGATGAGACGTGAGACGTGCGGATCCATTTGCAGGCTTTTATTTAAAGGCATGGTCAGAAGACAAGCAAGGTTCAGGCAATGGCAAACAGGTATAACACAGGCAAGACAGAGTAATCCTAGAACAAGCGTGGGTCGATGATCGGCGAACAGTATCCAACAGGGCAAGGCAGAGAGAGTAAATCCAGGTACACAGCAATAATCCAGGCAAGGGAATAAACAGAGTCCGAACAGTGAGACAGGGGTAAATACAGGGAACACAGACTAGAAAACAACAAACAGGTTCCGTATCGCCGCTAACACTAGGGGAGTGGTAAACGCAGGACAATACAGGAACAGAACAGAACAGAACAGAACAGAACAGAAACACGGAATGGCACGGTAAGGCAGCTAGCGCTTGAAGAGAGATAAACGCAGATCAATACTCGGCAGTGTAACTGAGAAAGTTCATGGCTTAAGTAGTGTGTGTGATTGTGTAATGAGTCTCAGGTGTGAGCGTGTGATCAGTGTAATCAGCTGTGTGTGTCATCAGTGCAATGGATGATGGGTAATGTAGTCCGTGGGTGCCGTGCAACAATAGTGTAGTGCAACAGTCAATGTGGTGAGCGAGTGACCTCTGGTGGTGGGTGAACGGAAGTTCATAGGCCGGATTCGTGACAAACTGCTACATGTGCAAATTCAAATACATCAACAAATAAAATCACATGAGTTGCTCGATTTAGATAGAAAGTTTCTATTAGAACAAACAAGAACTGCTACATTTGCAAATTCAATTACATTAACTAACAAACAAAATCAAATGAGATGCTCTATTTAGATGCAAAGTGCTTTAGAACAAACAAGAACTGCTGCATTTCACTGTAACGTGCATGTTGACTTTTGAAAATTGAACTGGAGTTTACTGTTCACCACTGACTGGGATTTCTAGGTTCTTTTGTAGAAACAGAAGCTGGTCTGCATGTTCCGGAGAGAGCGTGTTTCGCTATGCAGTTACTATGTCCCCAGCAGTGGAGAATACCCTCTCCGCTGCAACACTAGTACCAGGGATGCAAAGATAATGCTTAGCCAAATTGGCCAGGAGGGGAAAGGCAGTCTCGTGTGACTCCCACCAGCTGAGGGGATTTTCTGAGAGTGATAGTGGGGGGCCTTCAGATATTTCTTCATCTCCTCCTGAGCTCTTGCATCAGCAGATCTAGGGACAACTCTGTCATTACTGAATGTCTTGCCTAATAGATTCACCAGTGCAGATGTTCTTTTCAGGGCAGGGCCTTTATCTAGGTCTTTGTCTGGGCTATCTGGCTTCTTAGTAGCAAGATCCTGAAGCTCCCACTTCCGCAGTGAAAGAGCTCAGAAAACAGTCAATAAAGTCCCCTTTGAGTTCAGTGTTACCTTCTGTTTCAACTAGAGTCTCATTCCCTAAGATAAACTTTGGTCTATTCTTCACACGACACACACCAATTTATAACACACATACACAATGTATGGTAGTTGTGCTCATGAAATCTGTATTTTAAGTTATTAAACAATTATCTTATATAAAAATATTATTGTTTTACACTTATAATTACCTCAAGTTCTGCAGCCTCAGTAATAACCTTGGAGTGTATGTCTTGTTGTTCATCTTTGGAGAGGAAAGGCAGTTCTTTAAATAGGGTAGAGGCTGTTAGAAGAATATTCTTCTCTGCCACACTTGTGTATCTCTTGGCCAGATCTTCATGGATAGCCTGTTTGATTTCCCGGGCGATTGGTGCATCATTGCCACAAAAACCTGCTTCTGTGTCATGGAGTAGCTGTGCATGCAGTGGAGCTATTATGGACAATGTTGGTGTGCTGTCCTCTGACATAATGTTAGTTGCCTCTTTAATTGGTTTGAGGGCCATAGCCAGTTCTTCTGCATTAGTGATGTCTACTTCATTTAGTGTGCAGATGTTGGCTCCACATTTTCTCACCTGAGGAGAGAGAAGAGTAGCGCAAATGGCAGGTTGTTGCTCAAGGAATCGGTCTACCATTTCAAATGCACTATTCCATCTGGTAGCAACATCTGTCTTCAACTTATGAGGTGGCAGCCCCAGAAGTCTCTGTTTCTCCACAAGGGCATGATTTGCAGTGGGGATGCGGTGGATAAATCCAGTGATTTTCAGAATCCTGCCCAGCAGTCGTGATACAGTAGATTGCTTCAGAGCTCGCTGTGCAGCAAGGTTGATGGCATGAGCGAAAAACCTGATGTGTGCAAAGTTGCCTGGCTGTGTAGCAGCAATTATGTTTGCAGCATTATCTGTAACTATTACCAGGTCGGTGGTTGTGAGCTGCCATTCCTATGCAACAGCCTGAAACAACTCATTGACATTTGCAGCTGTGTGGTTTTCATTCATCACTCTTGTTTGTAGAACACGAGAGACAAGCTGCCAGTCATCCGTGATAAAGTGTGTGGTAAAGGTGACAAATGACTGAGTTGTCCACGTATCAAACGTCAGTGCTACTCTTGTTGCCATCTTCAAGGCTTCCGCAATCTTTATCTTTGTCTCTTGGTATAGCTGAGGTACCATTTTCTCAGTAAAAACTCGACGGGATGGTATGTTGTTATCAATGACGCTGTAGGGGTGCAGATCTTTTGAAATGAAACAGGCTATGGGCTGAGTTATTTTTTTCAACTGTTCAGAGTTGGCTGGAATTTTAGAAGATTGGTGCAAAGTACGTTGGCTGACTAGAACGTTTGCTACTGAAGGTTTTTGTTCTGCATCTTTTACCTCTGGATGATGGCGTTCGATGTGAGCCCTTATGTTTGTAGTGCTCCCAAAATACTTCACTTTCGCTTTACAAAGCTTGTATATTGCATAAGTCAAGCTCTCTCTTCCTCTGGAGTTGATAAAATCCAAAGTTTTTCAACACACTTGCCCTCGCTGAAAATGGGGCAGGGTGTATTTGTTTTTCCCCCTCCATTGTTGTTGCTGCGCGTGAGGTGTGCGGTCTCTGAATGCTGCACTGTTCTCGTAGTTGAGTTCCGCCAGCTTTTTGTTTCCAACAACATCATGTTGTTGTTATTATTATTATTATTATTATTATTAACTACAAAATTAACTATAAAATCGATTTTTGAAATTTCTGAATCGATACGAATCGCTAGAAGACTGAATCACGATTCTTATGTGAATTGATTTTTTCCCCCACCCCTAATATTTATGTTAAGACAAAGATAACGCTTTCCTCAGTGAACATTCAAACTTATGTTTTGTGAGTAGGAGACGCTGTATCAGATACTGGTAACGTTAATCACAATTGCTCAGTCCATCTCTCTCTCATAATACTTTACATAATACAGCAAGCTTTTACTACAGTAATACAATAAGCTTTTAATGAAGCAACTCAACGTTGCTTCGTTACTAGTTCTAAAGTGACATTTTGGAATTAGTAACGGAGGCTTGGGCTCAGCTGATAAACGGTCAACTTTAGATTTAAATCTGTGGCGGAAGGAAGTAGTTCTGCACAAAAGAGGGCTTTTAAAGACACTCCATTGTTGTTTCTAATTTATTTACACACTCGTGCCGTCGAACTGTTGTATAAACACAATATCACACTCGTAGACTACGGACGGACGAATCACAGCCATGCCAATATGCAGCCATATCGCTCGTCTACTCGTGTGATATTGCTCATATACAGGTGCATCTCAATAAATTAGAATGTCGTGGAAAAGTTCATTTATTTCAGTAATTCAACTCAAATTGTGAAACTCGTGTATTAAATAAATTCAGTGCACACAGACTGAAGTAGTTTAAGTCTTTGGTTCTTTTAATTGTGATGATTTTGGCTCACATTTAACAAAAACCCACCAATTCACTATCTCAACAAATTAGAATATGGTGACATGCCAATCAGCTAATCAACTCAAAACACCTGCAAAGGTTTCCTGAGCCTTCAAAATGGTCTCTCAGTTTGGTTCACTAGGCTACACAATCATGGGGAAGACTGCTGATCTGACAGTTGTCCAGAAGACAATCATTGACACCCTTCACAAGGAGGGTAAGCCACAAACATTCATTGCCAAAGAAGCTGGCTGTTCACAGAGTGCTGTATCCAAGCGTGTTAACAGAAAGTTGAGTGGAAGGAAAATGTGTGGAAGAAAAAGATGCACAACCAACCCAGAGAACCGCAGCCTTATGAGGATTGTCAAACAAAATCGATTCAAGAATTTGGGTGAACTTCACAAGGAATGGACTGAGGCTGGGGTCAAGGCATCAAGAGCCACCACACACAGACGTGTCAAGGAATTTGGCTACAGTTGTCGTATTCCTCTTGTTAAGCCACTCCTGAACCACAGACAACGTCAGAGGCGTCTTACCTGGGCTAAGGAGAAGAAGAACTGGACTGTTGCCCAGTGGTCCAAAGTCCTCTTTTCAGATGAGAGCAAGTTTTGTATTTCATTTGGAAACCAAGGTCCTAGAGTCTGGAGGAAGGGTGGAGAAGCTCATAGCCCAAGTTGCTTGAAGTCCAGTGTTAAGTTTCCACAGTCTGTGATGATTTGGGGTGCAATGTCATCTGCTGGTGTTGGTCCATTGTGTTTTTTGAAAAGCAAAGTCACTGCACCCGTTTACCAAGAAATTTTGGAGCACTTCATGCTTCCTTCTGCTGACCAGCTTTTTAAAGATGCTGATTTCATTTTCCAGCAGGATTTGGCACCTGCCCACACTGCCAAAAGCACCAAAAGTTGGTTAAATGACCATGGTGTTGGTGTGCTTGACTGGCCAGCAAACTCACCAGACTTGAACCCCATAGAGAATCTATGGGGTATTGTCAAGAGGAAAATGAGAAACAAGAGACCAAAAAATGCAGATGAGCTGAAGGCCACTGTCAAAGAAACCTGGGCTTCCATACCACCTCAGCAGTGCCACAAACTGATCACCTCCATGCCACTAAAAAATGTTTTTTTTTTAATTGGTCTCATGAAGTATTCTAATTTGTTGAGATAGTGAATTGGTGGGTTTTTGTTAAATGTGAGCCAAAATCATCACAATTAAAAGAACCAAAGACTTAAACTACTTCAGTCTGTGTGCATTGAATTTAATACACGAGTTTCACAATTTGAGTTGAATTACTGAAATAAATGAACTTT